>JALPQD010000009.1:2171293-2536293 GCA_023101885.1 Typhlomys cinereus | reverse complement strand
TGCACCCTGTTCAAGGGCCCCCATAATGTACCTGTATTAGCTGGGGCTCCCTGAAGTTCCAAGAAGTAGAAAACCAAAGAACCGCTCATGCTGAAGATTATTGATTTACATAAATGACAAGGCTTCAGGTACCCTGTACCCCAAGGATACAGGTTGCTTGGAGACCAGCCCCCTTCCTATCTCTATCGATTCCAAGATCCATCCCAGGATCCCTGTGCTAGCAACACAGAAGCCAGCTGCTAAAAGTTGACATCACTCAAGGTGCAAAACCAAAGAAAAGGAATGCTGGAGATTTGGCTCAGGGGTTAAGACTCTGCCTTGCGAGCAGAAGGTCCTGAGTTCAGATCCCAGGTCTCACCTAAAAACACTAGGCAGAAAGGGCACTGGCACTCCACAGAAACACACAGTGCCCTGACAGACAGACAGACACGCACACACACACACATACACAAATAAAATAAACATTAAAAAATAGAAATGGTTAGGAACTCTTCTGTCTGAGAGGGTCACAGTCCCTTCCCTTCCCCCACCCCCGCCACTCACTGCCCACAAAGATTTGCTAAACCCAATCCTGAACTAGCCTAGGGACTGGTGTCCATGCCAGCAAAAGAAAGGTGTCGAGTCAAAGGAAATCTAGGAGGATCCTGCCGACGGAAGAAAGTGGATGTTGGCGATAAACTCCTGGTCCACACGGTGAATCACAGATCCCATAAAAACAATAACTTACACTGTAGTCTGCAAGGTGTAAGCCAGGACACCTGAGCTCCCGTAACTCTGTCTCGGCTCTCCAGGACTGAGCCACAGTCTCCCTCCACGGGGACTCCCAGCTGCTGTCCATGGTGCATATGTCTACGTGATCGGTGACCCTCACTTCTGCTCCCAAAGCTCCAAGTAGGTAATGACCTGTGCCACTTCCCACTCTGCTACGCCCCTGGAGTACAGGAAGCCAGTGAGTGTGTCCTGAGCGAGTAACTGAAAACCTTACAACACAAGTCCTAACACTAAGACCTCTCCTTAGAAACTGACAAATACACTTTCTTAGCAAGTGAAGCATTAAGGCTTGTGTCAATCTAATCTTCTCAGACATCAAAGATGTCAGAAAAGCCAAGAGGCCTAACAAGGACGTGGAGCACCACCCATGGGCCATGCTGGGAACCACAACCTACAGCCAATGCCAAACCAAAAGGAAGCAATACAAAACAGCCAGTCAGCATTTACCCAGGGCAAAGCGTTTTCCTGCTCCCCGTGATTTGCCATGTTGAGATGGGAACCAAGCACAAGCAGCTAAGATATAACAGACAACAGAGACACATGGATGGGAGCAATGGTGAGGAAACAGCCTCCAACATGGCGTCCTGTAAGGGAAAGATGGCGTCCAGAACGGAAGTGACCTAAGATGGAGAAGCTTCTGCAGAGTGTCTTTTCGACAATTCCAATGGCCTCTTCAACCTGATAAAATATTACACTGTTTGTGTACAGGGGACATAAAGAAATATATCACACACTTATGTCTACCTACCCACCTACAAAGAAATATATAAACCAACACCCATTCATGGATCAAAACTCTAGGACAGGCCACCCAGGTTCTGCCAAAAAAAAAAAAAAAAAATTGCAAGGAACAGAGGGAGAATGGGAGAAGATGCACACAGACAAACAGATAACAAATTTAAGAGGTGAAAATGTAAATTTAAAAAAAAAGAAGCTCCTAATCAAAATGTTTGGATCTTATTGGGATCCTTATTCAAACAGCAAAAGAAAAGTTCTTTATGTCAAGTGGGAATGTAAACATGAGCTGTGTGAGTATTTGAGGGCTAAGGTATTATGATTCTTTTTTTTACTTTAAATTTATACAAATGCTATTTGCTAAAAATCTCTGTCTCTCAGAAGTACATATTAAAGTAGATATAAAGGGATATAACATTTAGGAATTGTCTCAAAATAAGACAGGAGGAGAACAGACACATATTCATGTGTACGCACTACACACACAAACACACACACACACGCACACACATGCACACACATGCACAAGGCTTGAAAACAGAATGGAGCTATTGGGAAGGGAGAGAGGTTGATCATGATGAGGCAGGAAGGAGAGAAGTGAGGGTGACTATGACCGGCGAATATGATGGACAGGTATGAAAATGTCATCATGAAACCCTTTCCTCTCTACGCTATTTAAATAACTTAAAAATGATGGACAGGAAAGGTGATGGGGGTGGGGCCATGCAGAGAAAGGATAGGAGTGATGTCACAGACAGGTGCATTATATAACTCCATCTGTTCCTTCCACTATTCATTTAACTTTCCAGAGACACAGAGCAAAATGAATCCTACCTAAGCCTCTGTGCTGTACTGAGGACCTCCTTCCTCTGAGAGGGGCTCATCCATGACAAGAAAGGGAGAGGACACTGCCTATTTGAGTCCCAGGCTGGTGGCAGCAAAGTGGAGTGACACGCAGAGCTAAATAAAATCTGTTCCGGCCTGTCGTGCCTCCCACCTGCACTGCATACACACATGCACAGTCCTAACTTCTCGGTCACCATGGCCAGCTTCTCCTGCAACTCTGACAGCTCGTCTTCCCCATCTTTCCGGGAGAGAGCAATAAAAGGGAAGAAAAGTCTTCTCCAGGCAAGCTATCTTTTACTCCACGGGTATTTACTGAGCCCATACTCTGTGCCAGCCCAATCTGGACCCAGGAAACCCACTGCAGCTTTTATTCAGAATGACAGACATCCGCCTGGCAGGCTGCCTCTCTCCAGGCTCGCCACAGGCGATGTGGCAGCGCACAGACGACTCTAGAATTTCAGACACTCCATAGGAATCTCGGTTTTGCCATCTAGCAGATGCGTGAAACCTGGAGTGAACAGCCTTGGTCTCCTGGGCCTAGCTAGGAAAAAAAAAAAGGAAAACAGTTATCTAAAATCCACTTTCTAAAATTTTTGCTACAATGACACACTGACTTTTTAATATAATGCCTGCACACCACAATCAATAATGTTACTGATCATCACATCAAGTTTTCCCTAGGAAATCTTTAAAACTAAGCTTTTTAATTAAAAGAGGATTAGGAGCTCCGTGAGCCAAGGTACTCACGCCGACCCACTGCCACCAGAGCTTCGGATGCTCACATGCTTGTGGGAATCAGTGCTCTGCCTCTTCCCCAAACCCGTGTGGGAAGCCATCTTGGAGAAGAGACCCCTTGAAATGCCAAGGCTGCAGATGGGCAAATAGTAGGATTTGTTTGCACAGGCATCTGGCCTCCTTCCCAATCCTAAGCAGCCAGGAACCAACCCGTCACAAGTTCCAAAGCGGCGTGTCTCACTTGTGCCTCTGGCCACAAGGTGCAAGAACATGTGTGTGTGGCTGTGCAGACAGGATTGGAAAGAAGGGGACTGGCAACTCTGCAGGTCCCGTGTTCATTCAGGCTGTTATAAAGTACGTGGACATGGATGATACCAGGGACCATGAAAAACTGCACCCAGGAGTGAACCGGGCTACAGAAAAAGTTCTGCCTGGGCTTCAGCAGCACAAAAGTAAATTTAGGGCTGGGCATGCAGCTCAGCTGTTAGAGTTTGTCTAGCTTGGAACAAAGCCCTGACTTCAGTCTCCAGCGCTACCCAGACCAGGAGCAAGCGGGGTGATACAGCATGCTAGCACAGTCTGCAATCCCAGCAGATCCAGAGGCAGGGCAAGATCAGAAGTTCAAGGTCATCCTGAGCTACAGAACAAATCCATGGCCAGCCTTAGCTACATGAGATCCCATCTCACTCATCAATCAATCAGTCAGCCAGTCATCACCATGAGGTATAATAGTCTAACTGTGCCCATCATGAACCAAGAAATAAGATACAATGGGTGCCCCCTTATGCTAAAACCAGTCCCTTTGTAAGTCCAACACAGACAGCATTTGAAGCTTGAGTTTCTCCAGGGAGGCTGGGACTTTAGGAAGCTACATAGGTGTCCCCTTCTGAGATACAGGTTGCTTCTTGCTGTCCTAAGCTCGTTTAGCCCCAGGCATCCCTAGCAGTATTAAAACATATTGACTATGACAAAGCCAAACGCATTGTAAGACCAAATAGATGCTAAATATTTATGGATGCTCACTGACAAAGAGTTCATTCACAACTCCCCACACCCACATCACTTTGTCACCTAACAGCCAAATACAAATGGCTGAAGATAACCCATAAAAGTAGACAGAGTGGCACAGAAACTTATCTTCAACACCTTAAGCACAAAACACGGGTCAGTGGCTCTTAAAATGTAGACAGGTGGAGGATGTTTCTAAAGTGTGTCTTTGGAATCTAAGTCTGGCCTTTCCTTCAGGGAACTTAATTTCTACAATGCAAAGTACTTATAGCTTATCGATCAAATGCTTTAGCCCAGTGGCACATTCTTTATTTCTTCTAGCAGAGAACACGGCCTCACTTTTACAATCTGATGAACATTTAGACAAGACTTCCTTCCTTTTAATGAAAGGTCCTTAAAATCAATTATAGAAAAACTTTAACCTAGGGCTAAGACTGTGGCTCAAGGTCAGAACACTTACCTAGCATTTATGATTTTGGAACCCAACACCACAAAAACAATTAATTGTGGAAAAAATATACAGCAAATGGTAAACACACTATCGACTAGCACTATGGTGATTGCTGTACTTTGTCTGCACTTTGCTGATAAATATACAACCAAACAACTTAGATGAACAATAGTTTTACTCTTGCTTATGATTCTGGTTACAGATCATAGTCAATTTGGCAGGATAGTTCAAACCAACATCAGGAATAGAAGGAACTGGCCACAATATACCAATGGGAATCGATGAATGAAAGGCAAACCTCCCCACCCATCAGACCGCAAGTCTGCCTAAGTATGCCAAATGGCTGAACCAGCTCCCTCCATCTTATCTACCTGCCAAGGGGATGAAGCCCCTACTGTGGGCTGGGTCTTCCCACATCAATTAGATAATCTCCTTGAAGCTTCCTCAAGGCTTGCTTTAGCTACTAATGCTTTTGTTGTGTACCCACAAGTTCAGCCTTCCATTGTCAAGTTCACATCAGTTACGATTTAATTCTGCTCTCTTCCTTGGACTTCTCTGAAATTTCCAATTTTTCCAAAATAAATAGCTTACCTTTCTACAGGATAGAAAAATCACGGGAAAACTAAATATGAAGAAATTAGCATTGTTACGGGCAAGAGCATGAGTATGCACACATGAGGCAGACGGTGTTGTCTGTGCTATGTCAGAGCTCAAGTGGTCAGGTGCCAACTTTCCACCTCCATGTCCCCCAATTCTTTTGGCCTAAATTAGCCTAATTAAGAACAGCCACTCAGTCTAATGAAACTTTGAAAAAAAAAACTTCTAAGTGAAAATTATTTTTCTCAGTGACCTTTCCAATCACCGCATAGGCTAGTTTACATCATTCCACACTTGGCACAGTGTGTGCCCAACTCTAAAGACCACACTAGTCTGATATTCATCAGAGCCCACAGTTCTAAGTAGTCTCTCTAATGATGCCCAGGCCTCTGTGTCAGGGTCACTGCTTGTGCATAAAGGATATTCTCAACTGTTATCTCGGTTGCTCCAGAAACCCTCTGTAGTAAGCTTGGAAGACCGAAAGCGCCATCAGTTTGAGCGTTCAAACAGGGCTCTTTGCGGCAATTTTGAAACATATCATCAAGGATACCATTAGGGAGAAGAAAAAAAGCTCTATAAACTATAAAGAGGAAATCGATCTATTCTAAAAAACACTGACCTTGGCAACATTACTCCATGTGGCACTTGACCTGATTTGTGCTCCCGAGATATTCATCCTCCCCAGCACTCCCTCCCCCTGAGAACCACTTCCTCTTACTTTTTTCCTTTCCAAAATCCAAAGCCATTACCACCCACCCAACCCCGAAATCAGCCATCAGAGAGGCACTAGTGCAAATTTGTTTTGCCCAGTCACAGAACACATGCTGATAATCAACCAATCTCAATCTGTCATGGTCTCTCTCTCTCTCTCTCTCTCTCTCTCTCTCTCTTTCTTTCTCTCTCTCTTTATCTCTCTCCCCCCACCCATATGCTGATTCTTTCTAATATAAAAAAGCACTATTTATGACCAAGAACCAAAGAGATTAGTCAAAATTCAGCAGAATATAAATGTCAAGTTCAGAGGTAAAACAGCAAGACAGGAAAAGGGAGAGAGAAGAAAATCGCTATCATATGTTTTCCAAGTACTAAGCATTTATGTATGCCAAGTGTGATACAAAGAATTTAAAAGGAAAAAGGTATATCTCTTCATACCAAAAAAAACTCTCTGGATGAGATGGAATCAATATATGAAACATATTCAGCCAAATGAGATGTGGCCAGTGTCACACACAGCCACTTAACCTCAGGGATAAACGGTCCACTGAGCACCACAATCCCAAGCAAGCCCTGGTGGCTCCCCAGGGGGTTCAACCTTCTACCTAGTGAGATGATGTCATCATCTACAGATGTGAACAGACTGTACTAACTACCCCGGGAGATGCACATGCAGCCCACACGCTGCAGTTTGGATTCACCATGACTACATGAAGGGTCAAACACAGACATGCCAGATGTACTCACCTCAAGTCTGGACACACACACACACACACACAGAGTGAGGAAGCAGTCAGATGGCACCGTCTACGGACACTCAGGCCCTCCACAGACAATAACGCAACCGGTGCCTTGATCATGGACAGTCCTAATCTCCAGAACTGTGAGCAGCAAGTTTCTGTTGTTTATGAATTGTCCAGTCTTGGGGTATTTTTTTTGTAGCAGTCCCAGTGGACTAAGACACATAAGACATTACTTACAATGTTTTTTATGAAGTGTGAAAGCTATATAAAACAACCCCATGTGTAATATCAAAGATGACTGTTGGTGTTAGGAAAAGTCTCTGAGAGACTGTCAAAGGCATTAAATTATGTCAGGCCATTTCAAAAGACAAAGACTGTGGCAATCAGGGCACAGACCCCTGTGTGAGGAGAGATGCTTGGACTAGGTGATGATGATAAAATATGCAACTTCCCAACTGTATCTGAATTCATCAATGCTCATGAATGAGTTCTCCTACTAACTACAAGAATATCCATCCCGGCTTGAAACATTTGGCTCCACCCACATGTCCATGCAGATGAAGCCAGGGGCCCACACACTAAAGACCCTCCAGTTCTGACCACCAGCATAGCTTGCAGCCAGAACACACAAACCAGTGCCCAGTCCTCAATCCCTGCGCTGGAGGCTTGACGCATTCTCTGTCAGAAGGCTTCTGCCTGAAGCGACATGCTGTTCCTAACTTCCACCTTAAAAATCAGTCTGATTTTTGAATACTCACAAATCATGCCAAGGTTATTTGGGAAAGCCATGCCTGGAAGGAAGTATTGTCAAAGGATTGACTATGAGAAAACTGTCGATTATGCAACTGTAGCTATATCAATGAGCCTTAAAAGCCACGATGTTGAATGAGACATTTATTCAAACTAGGAAAAAAGGTTTGTGAGATAGTTCAGTGGTTGAAGTCTTTGCCTCAAAAGCAAAAAGACCTGAGTTCAGATCTCTAGAAGACACGTAAAAATGCTAGGTGGATACGGCAGTGACTTGTAGTTCTAGCCCTGGAAGATGGAAGCTTTAAAACCCCAGAGTAAAGCAATAACTCAGTAGAGCAATCCAGGATGATTCCCAATGTCACCTTTGGGACTCCACAAGCGCACACACTGAAGTGTCCTCTTGTACACATGCCTGTACACACATGTACATACATATACACACATGCAGTCACGCAAACATACACATACGAAATAAATAAGCAAGTAAACTAACCCATGTTGCTGCTATGTAGACAGTCACTCTAACAATGGTAACAGGACACCAGGCAGTGATCTGGTGCTACAGAGGTGAGTCAGTTCCCTACAGGGCACTAAGTCGCTAGTGAGCTGTACAGAGAAAGAACATGTCTGCATGCACTTCGTACCTTACAAAGATAAAATCACAAAGTTTGAAAAAGACACAAAAAGCTAAGACAGGACCTAGCACATGTGATATTTAAGAGGAAATTAATGACAAAGGTAAAATTAGAAAAAGATAGCTCAATCTGTATAAATGTGAGCAGAAAAAGAGCCACCAGACATGACCATATTTCCTTAAAACATCATTAAAATACAAATGAAAGATCTTGTGAAAATTGAAAAATGTCATTGGCATAAATGTAATCACAGTCACCAATTAATATGGATTATCAAGTCATGTTATTACGTAAAAACATTCTCATTATTAGAGGACATATGTTCTTCTCCCAAGTCCTTCTAAGTAGCAATGTTTACATTGTGACATAAGGAAAAGTGTAACATGTTACAATGCTAAAACCTAGATGGATGGATGGATGGATGGATGGATGGATGGATGGATGGATGGATGGATGTGTACATGGGTGGGTGAATTGGTGTGTGGATGGGTGGGTAGATGGATGAATGGATTGGATGGATGGATTGGATGGATGGATGGATGGATGGATGGATGGATGGATGGATGGATGGATGGGTGGATGACTGGATGGGTGGATGACTGGATGGGTGGATGGATGGATGGGTGTGTGGATGACTAGAAAGAAGGAAAGGGCAGGAAAAAGGGAAAGGTTAGAGAAAGAAAATAAAAGATAGAAGGGAAGTAAAGAGAGACAGGAGGAAGAGGGGAGAAGAAAGGAAGGGAATGAAAAAGTATTAGAGGAAGTATCTGAGAGAGGCGGGAAGAAAAGCCACTCACTTTGAAGTACAGATGTGTCAGCCATGTGTCTGTAGGTTTACCACCAGCCACAGATCCACACACTGGTTCAACCACAGCCGATGAAAGCTCTCATGCAGAACCTAAAATTAGTCTTTCCCCGGCAAATGGCTTGATTATTTTCCTAAATCATAAGCCGCAGATAACCAGATTCTTGGCAGAACACGTTGCTACAACAGTTTCTCTCAGCAGACATCACTTCTCATCAGACTCCCACGGCCAGACTCTGAAACAGACCCCTCATCAAGAGAGGCTCTGGCAGCCGCCCTGAGTGACGAGCCGAGGCTGACTTATGTTTGCAATTAATTTCCAACGGGCTTCACAACTGACAGTAATATATTACGCACTATTAAAAATAATCACACGTGTCCGTGTGATTAAACACTGGAACACTTGCCAAGCCTTATCAAGAACGCAGTCCCTAGAATTCCACAGTGAAGGCCGGGTCGTTCACCAGCAGCCTCGCTTACAATTTCAGCTGTACAAATGCAAAACCTTGAAGTATATTAAGTAGAAGTGAACATGTATACGAAACTGTGGAAGGTGTAGTCCTGGGGTTCTTTAGAAAGGTGATCTTGGGGGGGAAAAAAGGACACAAGCCAGGAAGTGAGACTGTGTCATCATGGGTGTGCACAAGCAAACAAGTGTGTGAACTTAGCAAGGATCTTCCTCCCTTACTTATCGGTTGGCATTTGATTCTGTGCTCCAAGTCTGAGAAGGTCTGAGGACTACAGCGTCCCTCACAGCAATCACAGGAGCCTGATGCTGTCACTTGCTGCTAACACACAACCACAAGACACACTACTGCTCTGACCTCGGCCAGTGACATCACACACCATGAACCAGTGTGCTTTGCCCGGCAAACTACTCCTTTCTGCTGTGCCGGAATCTCATCTGCTAAATGAGGAAGAGGGAGAAGAATAGAGAGAAGAAGGGAAAGTTGTCAGGTGCTTCGTCTGCTAGTTGAGAAGGAAGGGACAGACAGAAGGGAGGAGGTAGAGGAAGGAAGAAGCCATTTCAGCTTCTCCTTTGCTAAGAGCTTCATCTAGACGGAAAAAGAGAAGGAGGGCAAAGAGCAAGAGGAGGAAGAGAAAGAGGAGGAAGAGGAGGAGGAAGAGGAAGAGAAGGAGGAAGAAGAGGGGGAGGAAGTAGAGAAGGAGGAAGAAGAGGAGGAGGAGGAAGAGGAAGAGGAGGAGGAAGAAGAGGAGGAGGAGGAAGAGGAAGAGGAGGAGGAAGAGGAGGAGGAGGAAGAGAAGGAGGAAGAAGAGGGGGAGGAAATGGAGAAGAAGGATGAAGAGGAGGAGGAGGAAGAGGAGGAGGAAGAGGAAGAGGAAGAAGAGGAGGAGGAGGAAGAGAGGAGGAAGAGGAGGAGGAGGAAGAGAAGGAGGAAGAGGAGAGGAGGAAGAGGAGAGGGGGAGAGGAGGCGGAGGAGGAGAAGAGGAGGAGGAGAAGAGAGGAGGAGGAAAAGGGGGGAGGAAGTAGGGGGAGAGGGAAGTAGAGGAGAAGAAGGAAGAAGAGGAGGAAGAGGAAAGAGGAGGGAGAGGGAAGAACAGGAGGAGAAGTGGAGGGAGGAGGAAAAAGAGGAGGAGGAAGAGGAAAGAAGAGGAAGAGAAGAAGGAAGAAGAGGCAGAGGAGAGGAGAGGAAGTGCGGAGGAGGAGAAGCGGAGGAGGAAAGGAAGAAAAGAGGAGAAGAAGAAGGAGGAGGAAGCGGAAGAGGAGGAAGAGGAGGAGGAGGAAGGAGGGAGGAGGAGGAGGAAGAGGAGGAGGAGGAAGTGGAGGAGGAAAAAGAGGAGGAGGAAGTGGAGGAGGAAAAAGAGGAGGAGGAAGAGGAGGAGGAGGAAGAAGAGGAGGAGGAAATAGGGTCCCCAGGATGACTCAGCAGGTAAAGGTGTTTGCAGCCAAGGCTGGTGGTCTCGGTTTGATCCTGGACCCATGGTGGACAGAACCAACCTCTGCAGCTTGTGCTTTGAACTCCACACATGCACTGTGGTGCATACACACGACAACACTCGTACACTTACACACAGATAAGAACAAATACATTTTTTTAAAAGCCTCTACCAAGAAATAGATGAAATTTACAACAGGTTTTGTTAAAATCTTCACAACTCTACAGAGACACCATTATAATCCTGAGTATTATGGATAGGGTAAATGACTTTGGGAAGGAAAATCAATCATGTTTCCATTTCAAAAAAAAAATTCAGAAAGTAAACAGGTACGCAAGCAAGCACTGCAACACCGACTCTGTGAGCTTCCCACACCAACATTACAGATTCAGCTCGCCCAACACCAGCTGAAACACAGAGACTGTAAGAAAGAGCTGAATGTACACAGGTGTCTCTAAATACCAGCTGTCACGGCTAGAGTGTTAGTTCCTCACCCCCACTGCCCAGGGTCATGTGTTTGAATCCTTAGCTGCCTTAGCTAATGTTTGGGTAAGGTCATCTGATATCTGTCTGTCTGTCTGTCTCTCTCTCTCTCTCTCTCTCTCTCTCTCTCTCTCCCTTAGCTAATGTTTGGGTAAGGTCATCTGATATCTGTCTGTCTGTCTGTCTGTCTCTCTCTCTCTCTCTCTCTCTCTCTCTCTCTCCCACACACACACACACACACACACACACACACACACACACACACACACACTTAGCTATGCACAAATCTGACTTTGCTGTACAAGATGGAGAACATTCCCATTAAAAGCCAGGTTTATGAGATTTTTTACTTCATAATTACAACCAAAACAAAGGAACCACCAGGGTTTGCTTTTGCCAGCTGTCTTAATTTAGATTGTCAGGTTTCTGAAGGCTTTTGTGCAGACCAACCTATTTCAATCCAGCCTCTTGTGAGAATTTCTTTGGTTGAGTAAACAACTTTACAAATGTGAAGGCTAGTTGAAAAGGAATGGGCAAGATCTCTGTTTCATTTGCATGCAGAAAAGAGCTGGTTTATAAATTTTTGCAATACTCCTCCTGGTTACAGGGCTATCTTTGGATGACTCACAGACTTGACTAGCAATGTAAGAAAAAAAAATCTATTGTCCACTCAATAAATTTTTACTTAATGCCTTTTGTCCTAAATCCCAGCGACACTGTGATAAACACATCACAGCAGTTCTGACTTTTTTGGCGCTCAGATTCTTGTGGCCAGTATCTGCAGATGAGAAAAGAAGAAAAGGCAATTACAGATATTAGTAAATGCCAAGAAGAGAATGAAAGGACACGTGAACATGATGGAGGGTCATCGGGATGGTACCCAGAGAGTCTCTGTGGGCCTCTGAAGGTTAATTACAGAAGTTCTTCCAGGGTATTAAAGAAAAGCTCAGAATGAAGAGACCAGGAGACTAACGTAAAGGAAGAGTACCAGAGTGAATGGACTTGAACTTGACAATATCGGAAGCCTACACAGCTAAGGTGCCTTCCATGCACTACGGCTGGAGAATCCAAGACTCATTCCAACTTTCTTGAATTTCAGACATTTGTTTATGGTTCAGGATATGATCTATCTTGGTGGATGTTCTGTGGGGGCCTGGAATGAATATCGATTCTTCCATAGTTAGATAAAGTTTCACACAAATGAAAACTCGATCAGCTACTGTGTTGAGTGCATCAATACTTGTGCAGATTTCATCTCTAGGCACGTGAGAAGAGACTGTTGTGCGCGCCTGTTTCTCCACTCAGCTTCATCAGTTCACGTCGTTTTCTGCCCTGTTATTAGGTGCATCAGCACCTGAAGTTGCTGTGTCAATGTGCCCGACTGACTCCTCCAGCAATACAAATGTCTCTCTCTGTGAGGTAACTTCACACTCTCTCCAGTTTATCTGATACTGAAGTCTTTAACTAAAGTCTGTATGATACACTGTTTCTGTCCATTTATTTCAAACCTGGCTAACCATAGAACGTCAAGGGTTTCTTTTCATCTGAATACATACATGGCATGCAGGCTGTATGCACATGTTTGTACATAGGCAGCCACCCAAAGGTGGCTTCTTCTTCCACCTTCCTGCTTTGTTTCTAGTTAAACCCGGAGCTTCTTAGAGGGCCAGCCTGCTTTGTGGACTCCAGGCTCCACCATCCAGGACTGGAATGACCGGGGGACTGCCGTGACTGCCAACATTTTACATGGAATCTGGGGATCGAAACTTTGGTACTTTGGTGCTTTTGCATGTATAGCAAGTGTTTTAACAACTGAACTATCTTTCCAATTCTGAAGTGATTTCTTGAAGACAGTATACAGTATGGTGTGTATTTGTGTGTATGTGTGTGTGTGTGTGTGTGTGTGTGTGTGTGTGTGTGTGTCCGCCCGTCTGTCTATCTGTCTCTGTGTGTCTGTGCGTGTCTGTGTGTCTGTATCCTTGTCTACTATGGATGGTTTTCAGGGCCTCACACATGTTAAACCACTATATTATAACTCCTGAATTTAATGAAATTATGTATTAGATGTTCAATTTCCAATAGATTTTTGTTTCTATTTTTTATTCCTCCTGATAGATATTTATTTACTTATGTGTTTATTTATTCATTTTAGGAATTCTATTTTTGTTTGCCTGCAGGCATTTTAAATACTTCTTTGGAGTAAAACTTATCTTTTCTTCAGAGACTTCAAAGAAACAAGAGACTTCTGCTTTATCATGAAGATACTTAAAATTTCACTGGCTCAGATAGCTGGCAGGAGAAGAATGTGTCAAAAGTCAAGACAAAGGCACCAGCAAGTTATTTTATATCCAGCAACTGAAGAAAAGACTCACTCTCAACTCAAAGCATTTCTGATTCCAAGCATCTGCATTTCCAGGATTTCTGATCTTGCCACTTTAACAATCCAAACTCAGAAGTATGAAAAAGGCCATTCAAGATAAGTCAGTCTGAAAATAGATGACTATGTACAAGAAATTAATAACCCTCCCTGGTGTACTTACTTTCGTTGCCAAATAATACTTGCATTAATATTGCATTTTTGTAGTAAAAATCTAAGAAATCTAAACTATTTCAATGCAAATGAGATTATTCTTATTTCATACTGAGTATTTATAGACCATTATTTGGCAGGTTTGAGAATTTATATTTACAATTTTAGCACCCACTTGTACCACATACAGACTCTCCCGCTCTGTGGCTGAACGCGGAATGCAGCCCTTCTGTTCAGCTCCTTATTTCTGCCTCACAGATTACATGAGGATTCTTGCTTATTCTTGTTTTAATTACAAAATTAGTGCCCTTGCAAATAATGAAGACAGCTGAAGTCAGGAGCGCTGCAAGTGTTGCATGAGCAAGCTGAGGATCTGGTGTCAGAACTCTCTCTCTTTCTCTCTCTCTCTTCTCTCTCTCTCTCTCTCTCTCTCTCTCTCTCTCTCTCTCTCTCTCTCTCTCTCTAGGTCATCTTGCAGTGCATCATCCACATCGATCTAGGTAGATACACTACAGCTTTTGACGTCACTGCCAACCTAGAGTCTACCTAGCAGACTCAACACACCTCACCCCAGGTAACAGGCTCTACATAGAAAAACTACAAAGCCCAACAACTATGGTGCTTTTCTGTGGAAAACATGAAGACATAGCTCATCGGATGCATGAAAGACTAGTGAGGACATGAACAATTCTACTTAGTGATAGGCCGGGTGGTAGCCCAGAAATTGAGCTAATCCTCCAGTGAATGCCCTCTATGTCACTAGCTTTTGAACGACACTGTAAAAATATGGGAAGGATCACTGACTTGATGATGAGGATGGAGAAGGAAGGACGAAGATCACAAGATCAAAGACAAACACAGGGCAGGGTGGAGAGGCAGCTTTCCATGACGCTTCATTTGAGTGCTTGTGTCACGCTCTGTCTCCATGCTTCTGCAACTGTTATGCTGAGCTGTTAAATGGGTTGGAAGCATTTACAACACTGAAGCCTGAGGTGATGGGCTGAATGTGCATAGGAAGCATAAAAACAATAGTCAGAGGCGTGTGGTTCCAGCCACATGGCAAACAGATAGGATGATCGTTTGCTTCCATAGTTCAGTCTATTCCTAAAGATGTCTTGATGAGGAGGAGGGTGGTGGTGGTGGTGGTAGTGGTGGTGGTGGTGATGGTGGTGATGCCACCTCCTTATAATGATACACATCTATATCACATAGATTCACATCTGTGCTTGCACATCTGTGATCACTGCTTGCAGATGGAACTTCCATGTGGTATGGTTTAGAAAAGATTTCTAAGAAATTATGTGTCTATATAATCAACAAAGGAATTTTTTTCTCAGTAAAAATAAAGGAATGACAAGACGGCTTAGTAGGCAAAGCACTTGCTGCCAAACCTGAGCACGTGAGTTCAATCACAAGAATCCACAAGGAAGAAGAGAAAAGTGAGCCCTGGACATTGTTCTCTGACCTCCACTGTGTGCACTGTGCTGCGAGCACACGCAAACTCACACATGCACATGCACTCACACACACACACGTGTACACATGCACACTGTTTTTTTAAAAATCAAAAACCACACTTGCGTTCTTACAAGGCATACTTCAAGGAGACAGGGGTGGAATGGCAGTCACCACCTGCTAGAAATAATCTCAGCCAAAATGGCAGTATCTAAAGTAGCTGTGCACCCTGGGGCCCCGCCCACCTTGGTGTTGCTGGGCCTTTTGCACTGGCTCACAGCAGCTGGCAGAAAGACCTTGCCATGCCTGCTAGAGGTAGACAGAGCACAGTATTAGAACAGGAGGACAGACAAGAAAACACACCCTTCCTGAGGTGGCATAAGGTTACCATGTCCTCCAGGCACATGCCCCAATACCTTACATTTGCAAAGTCGACTCACCCCAGGAGAACCATAACCAGGAGTGGTCTTTGGGCTTTGCTTCTGTGTGAAATATGCAGCGGCAGCAACTAACTTTGTTCACTGCTTGGCAACTGCGAACTTCCTTTCTAGGTCTGAATAAACAGTGTGCCCTAACTCACATTCACCATTTTCTTTCTGCTACATTTTCATCTGTAAACTTACTGGCAGGAGGGTCTCCACCAGCGTACTCAGTAGTACCAGTCTGTGTGGCTCCTTTATACATGTTCTGCTCAGTGCTGCTGTCTAGCTGCCTAAAGCACACCTCTTCTTAGTTGTTGGTAGGGTTTTTTTTTTTTAAGTTTTTATTTAATTATTGAGAGAGAGAGAGAACTAATGTGGAGGTCAGAGGACAACTTCTCTGGAAATCAGTCCTCTCCTTCCACTACATGCACTTCCAGGAATTGAACTCAGATTTGTGAGCAAAGTGCCCACTCACTGAGCTATCTCACTGGCCCCTTTTTACAGTTCTTTCAAGGAAACAAGATGGTGCTTCTCAACTCACACTAAGTGTGGGGCTGGACAGTTCTTTCGCCATGCTGACTACGCTGTGGACTGCAGGACATTTGTCAGTGTCACCTGGCCTCTCGCAAGATGTGACAATTGAAGTTCTCACAGTACATGTCACAAAATGGGCAGGGTTGTTAGAACAGTGGAACAGCAGGGGCAATTTGATTTGAGACCCACACATCTGGTACAACAGTCATCCAACACATTAGAAGTAACCCCACATTACAGGCAACTGCTGAAGTTCTTCTTTTTTCCTTGTTTTGAGTTAAAGACTCTTGTAGTTCAAGCTGGCCTCAATCTTCTATATAGAGAACCATGACTTCTGATGCTCCTGCCTCAACTTGTGACATGCTGGGATTATGAGCATGTGCCACCACACCCAGTTTTATGTGATACTGGAGATCAAACCCAGGGTTTTGTGAATGCCAATCAAGTCTCTGCCAACTGAACCATATCTCCAGCCCAAAATTCATACTTTTTATCTTCTAGAGATAACAGACCTCTCCCCTAAAAAAAATGGCAAAGATAAAGAGATAACTCCTGTGAACCCTACATCTAGCTTACCCATCTGGTTACAGCTTAATAACTACAGCAGAAAACTATGGAAAACAGTTTCAAAGAACATTTCAAGAACTGGAAACTGACATTAGTACATGTATTTGTCTAGGCGTTTTTATGCTAGTCTGTTACCTGGATGGATTAGTGCAACCCAAACCTATACTCAAAGAAGATACACAACAATTAACCCAGAAATGGCTCCTACAAAGTTACTATACGGTTACTAAATGGGAATCCTAGCACACTGAGGGTGGGAATGTTGACTGACACGGCCATTATGGAAGACAAGAAAGAGGCTACTCTGAAAAGAGAACTCCTATGTAATATAACAATTCTGCTACTGGGTATGAATCTAGGAAAGGAAGCCTGTATACAGAAGAGACATCTGTCCTCCCATGGTAGGGGAGGGGCATTCAAATTGGCAGTTCACACTAAGTAGAGGCATCTTAGTCATCTTTATATCTCTTCTCGAAATTGACATGCATATGGTTTTCACAGAATTCCCTTTGAACTATCTATCTTTCTATTATTTATCTATTTTCTATCACCTATCATCCATTTATCTATCTTTCTATCTATCTACCACGTATCATCTATCTGTCTATGGATCAATTCAATCTGTATTTCTATCATCTACCCACCCACCTATCTACATAGGTGCGCTACTAGAGATTGAACACAGTGCTTCATGCATGTTAGTTGAGTGCTCTGCTGCTGAGCTTGCTCCTCAGGTTCCCTGGGAAGTTTTCAGTTGGGGTGTGTGTGTGTGTGTGTGTGTGTGTGTGTGTGTGTGTGTGTGTTTGAGAGGTAGAAGCAGGGATTTTATTGAAAATGTGAGAAGAGGGAAGAGACTGTTAGAAACTTGGTCGGAGGGAATCAAGGAGGAAGGCATACCCTTCAAGTGGGAGAGAACAAAGCCGCCATGGCGTGACCCGATGTGAGGGAGAACAGGAAGAAGAAAGACAGAGATGGATGGAGCCACAATCTCTTACAGTCTGTGAGTTGCAAATGAGCATACAGAGCTACTAGGTAAGTGAGATAAGACTCGAGGGTGGTGATCAAACATCCTGGTGACTATTAGTCACATTCTCTGGAAAACAGAAGCAGACTCCTGCTTTCTACCAACCAGAAGGCTAAGAATGTCATTATTTCAACTAAACAAGGTAATTAACAAGCTCAACATAGTCTATTCCCTCCTACCTTCCTGGGTACATTGGTTTATGCCATGTTGGGCCACGAAGTTTTCAATGCTTTCAGAGTCAATTTCACCTTTCATACTGGCAACTGGTACTGTTTTTTTCTCTGTCAACCTTGGTAGATTCCTGCCACGTTTTTTGATCTTTTCAAAGAACAGATCTTTGTTTCATTAATTTTCCCTATTAAATTCGATTTTAATTTTCAGTGATTAGAGTTTGTTTTATTTTTTATTTCCTTTGGATTTATTTGGTTCATTTTCTCACCTACTGAGATGGAAACTTAAGTTTCCCTTACATTTTTGTAAGCACCTAGAGTTATAAATTTCCTTTCACCTGCCTTGCTGAGCCAATGCATGAATCTAACTATGTGTCTGTACTATTTGGGAGAGGTCCTCATATGTGTAAACAAACAAATGGCCATTGACCTCAAAGAAGACAATTAAAAAGGTCTATTGGGCAAAGAATTCATTTCAACATAACAGCTTTATCATCCAGTTTGCTAATGGATATGAAAAAAGCCAATCCCAGGAATGACATTTTTCAACTGTACACCTACAATTAAATTACTATCAAATAATTGCTCAACCATTTTAGGAGTTAAATATCAATTTAAGAAGTTTTATCATTCCACATTTTCACTTCCTGCTTCTGCCTTCCAACCCAGAAGTTGCTCTGTCTCCACCAAATTGTTAATGGCTGTTTCTCTAACATCAAAACAGGTATCACAGGGTTGAGTTATGGAGCTGATTCCTACAGTGGAAGAAATAGGTGATTTTCCCCCCTGGGTGTTTTTAGAAAAAGAGAATTAACGGGCCACCTTCTCATAACACTGCAATTCACATTCTAGCAAGGGAAGAAGTAATAAAAAGGCTACTTAATCATGCAAAGACATTCATACACACGGTTTCTCCTTTTTCTTTCTTTGCTAAAATTGCTTCTACTGAAAGAATTATTTGGACTGCAGCAGAATGTTTATCCGTAGTTTCTTCTTTCTTGTCACCTTTGCAATACACAGGATCCCTTAG
Source organism: Typhlomys cinereus (assembly GCA_023101885.1). Lineage (NCBI taxonomy): Eukaryota > Metazoa > Chordata > Mammalia > Rodentia > Platacanthomyidae > Typhlomys > Typhlomys cinereus. The sequence continues at coordinate 2,517,389 of JALPQD010000009.1, read as the reverse complement.
TTAAGGTCACGGTGAGCAATTCTATGCTACCTCATGCTTCCTCTGTGTAACATTGGACCATGAATATGCTGTTTGCATGCAATGCAGCAGCCCTTTCTTTGTAAGCTCTTCTCTGTGTTCCCATGACACATGAAGACTGAAACACGACTTGTCTTCACTGCCTGTGATTTCTGTTAGTCAGACATTTGCTGCTATAACAAATTATCTGACAAACACTATTTAAAGGAGAAAGGGTATGTTTTGCCTCGTGGTTCCAGAAGTTTCAGAGTCAATGCATGTCTGGCCTCATGTACTCAGCAAGAAGAGCATGGTGCTGGGGTAAGTGGCAGAGGGTCTTCATTCCCTCAGGGACGCCAAGAAAATTTACGGAGAGACAAGTTGAAGTACCTAAGAACACCTTCCCCAGGAACCTACTTCTTCCATCAATACCCCACTTCTGACTTTTCATAAACCCCCAATAAATGCCATATTATGTCTCTATCAAGGCATTGATCCATTTATGACATCAGAACCCAAAGGATCTGAACACTTCCCCCCAAAGTCTATTGGTTAGTAATCAAGCTCCAAATACAGGTGCCTGTGGAGACATTTCATAAACTAAAAGATGTCACAGCAAGAAACCATTACAAGAGCTCTCAATGGTTACTTGAAGGGATGCCCAAGTATGCATAAGTTCCTCCACCTCCTGTCCATGAAGTCTCCCTTGGTGTAGTAAGAAGTTACCGATCCGCTTCTCACATAAAGACATCACTTCTAGACAAGGTTCTAAGAAAAGTGAATCTTCTAACTTAGGGGAACTCTGCCTCTCCCCACTGGATCCTTCCTGAAGGAACTAGATGTCATATTTTATACTGAAGCAACCAACATAGAATGGAAGTGGAAGACAGCAGGAAACTGGAAATGTTTCTCGGTGGTAAACCACTTCCCTGGTGCGCCCAAGGCCCTGCATTCAATCCTCACACCAGTACAAAGAATCATGACAATAGTAGTAACAAGAGGAAGCAGGGTTTGACCTTTAGTTCCATTTTCAGCTCTGGACTCAGAGAAGCCCTAAGAATTTCATAGTCAAAATGGCTGAATAGGCTTACGAGATGGCTCAGAGGACAAAGGTGATTGAAGCACAAGACTGATGACACAAATGTGATCCCAGAATACAAAGAGTCATATGGGACAGATTCCACTGTAATCCCAACGCTTCTATGTGAGACAGGAGGGAGAGACTGAAGAATGGCCTGGAAGCTGGGGACCAGCTAGCCTAGAGAACACATTAGAGCAGAAACAAGAGAGACCCTGTCTCATCAAGGCAGAAGAAGAAATCTGACTCTAGAAATGTGATCAGCTTGAGAACCATCTAGCCCAAAGTATGCAGAGTAGAAGAAATAAAGGCAGACCCTGCCTCAACAAGGTGGAAGGAAAAAAACAATTCTCAAAAGTTTATTCTCATGTGTGTACCATGGCATAAATGCCTGTACCCACCCATATATATAAAGACACATACTAATAATAATAGTAATATAATAATAAATTAATTTACATTTTTTAAAAAGTGGTTGAGGAATATTACAATATATGTTCTATATTTGAAGAATCTATGAATTCTTGACATATCAAAAAACTCTGACCCTATACAGGAATCCTGTTTGAATTAGTACTTCCTTCAAATCCACTGTAGTCTACTATGGAGAACTTGCTGAAGTAGGTTTCCGGATGGCATATGTCATAGTTAGGCACAGGTGTCAACCTGACAGTTAAGGGTTTGAGCTCTGGGCACATTTGTGGAGAATTAGTAGTTAAGCCCAGAGCAAACCTGCAAGAGATTGTCTAGCTGATGGGAAGGCCTAGCCCATGGTGGGTGGGACTAGGCCCTGGAATAAATCACAGAGAGCTGGTTGAGAGAGTCCATATCCTTCTGTTCACTTGGCCAGACATGCTGGTCTAGCAAGTAAGGATTGTCCATCTCTCAGCTGTTATGTGGTGATGGTGTGGTAGTTCCCTCAGGCCTGGTATTGGTGCATGCTCTTGTCAAGCTGAACTGAGAACTGTAACCAGGAATCGTAAGAGACGATAAAACCCTTGTTCCCTTAAGCCGTGTTTGATGGTCATTTATCAGCAGCCATGCAAATTGACTACAACAGCATACTTTGGGGAAAAATTAGTCCAGAACCATAAACTCAGAGTGCAGCTTAAACAGTAAGTGAAAATCCAACTCACACAAGACTTAGCATCTTGTGTTATCGTTCTTTCCAATGCAAAGCATATCTTACTAAAGAGCATAGGAATTAAACACTGAACGAGAGGAAACCCTTAGTGTGTACTCTTAGTGAAGGCGGTAGCCCCCTTCACTAAATCGAAGGTCCTGGAGTCCTGCACCCACTCTCACTTTGAGCTTAATGTTCAGGGATATAACCATACTCTTCTGGTTTCACATAAATGTATCTGACTCTTTCTTCCATCCAAGCATAACAGCCACACTGACAAGATCTCAACTTCTGAAGCTTCACTTGTCCTGAAAAACAAGTACACTGCTGTTCTGCTCCCATGACGTCCCTCAGTATTTCTGTGGCATTTAAGTGGGTTAGTCGATAGAGTCTACTAAATGTCTGAAACTTCTTAACCTGGTTCAAAGACACAAACAGATCAACAGCTGAGCAGTGTTCAAAACATTCATAAAACTTGCAAACCAGACCTGCAAATCACAAGAGACAGTGCTACTCTGAGCACTTTATGAAGCAGGTGCAGATCCCACAGAAAGTAATACAGTGCCTGGTGGCCACCCACAGAGGTAAGGAACCTAAGGAATAGGACTGTCAGGTACTCAAGCAGCACGAACCTATGCCACTGGCCAAGGCACTGGTTATGCACAAGCAGGATTGCAAGCACTCCTGAATATGCCCTGTTCTGCCTACAAACTAGTTGCAGCCTGGAATAGTAGCCATGAAGCAAGGAGACATGAATAACTGCTAAAGCAGGGAATCTCACCTCAGACCTGACAGTATTGCACGCTGAGGGCAGAATTTGAGGCTCGGGATGTAACCTGGCCCAAGTTACTTAACTACACTAAGTAACACTTCATCTAGAGGCTGGTGCTCACAGTCTAGATTTTCTGGGCAGTTAGACCTCCTGGATCATTAGAGCTGCAGGATGCTTGGCTACCAAGGGCCTAGCAGGGCAATGGCCCTGGGATGGGGTCTCAAGCTCAATGATTCATCCTAAGTAGCAACAACTCAGAGTGCCAGCATTCAGGGTGACCACTAGCCTCTGAGCACTTACTCTGTAAAAAGATACATGTTGGGTTCTTAGCCTTATTAACAGTGCTATTGACCATTAGAGACAAAGAGAAAAAAATTCTTTGTAAATACAAAAAAAAAAAATCCTACCTGCAGAACAAATGTAGTATATCAAACCACAAACCAGAGCCCAAGTCTTCACATGCGGAATTCAAGCTTGAGAATTTCAATGTACTTAATAACATTAACTCGGAGGCAGATGGCTGCATACCATGGAAATCCCAAATTCTCAAGGGAATCTTGCATGGAAAGTCCCTGGCTAGATTTGTTGTTTTTAATCTCTGGATCAGAAAATGACTGGCACCACCTGGTGGCTCTTTTTCTTCGCAAACTGAAGTTTCTGTATGATGTGTAGTTAAGATCTGGGCTGTGTTGTCATTGTCAAAGTGATTTTCATATGAGCACAGTTGATCCTTAATTCATAAGCAATTTATATAATTCTAACTTAAGTGCTGAACAAACTTAGCTTTTATCCATATACAAGAATTCCTACCTCTCAAGCATTCTTTTGAAAACACACATATCTATCCACAGGTAACAAACATTAAGATATACAAAGTCAAGCCCAACACAACAGCACATGCCTGCAACACTGGAAATTTGGAAGGCCAAGGCCCAGAGACGACTTGAGCTCCTGAGTCCAAGATCAGTCTAGGCAACACAGTGAGAGTCTATCTCAGAAAGTAAGCAAAATAATTAAAAAATTTAAAAATAATTTTAAAAAGATTCAGAATGACCACAACATGTATGTATTACCACTCTTGAATATACACATCATGGGTCAATTTGAATCATTCAAGTATTATCTAAACATGAATTTATGTGAAGACATAGAAATTACCATATATAAATCAAATAAGCACTTCTGATAAAGGGAAAATAAGTCATTCAACTTTAGTTCATTTTTTAAACTCCCTTGTTCATTCATTCATCAATAAGGTATACGGAAATGGTCTGCAGGGCTGGAGGTGGAACTCAAGTCCTTCTTACATATGATAGGCAAGTACTCTAGCCCTGAGCCTTACCCCTAATCCTGAATATGCTTTAAAAAAAACTGAAGAGAGAGGAGAATGAAGGGGAAGGGAGAGAAAGGTGCACCCATGCATACAACTAATGGTGCTAAGGTGGATGTCAAAGGAAAATTTTCGGAAGTCAGTATTCTCATTCCACAATATGGGCTTCCAGGAATTGAACTCAGGACACCAGCTTTGCAAGCAGGTGCCTTACCTGCTGACCTGTCAAGCTAGGCCTGATGACGCAGCCTTATTGGGTAGAAGGCTCTTGGTCGTTTTGCAAATGAGGCATAACTTGTAACTGTCAGAGCCCCATCTCAGTCTGTCCGTCCCAGGGTGGTCCTGGAGTCTTGACTTGAGCCACCAGAGCAGTCATGAGGCTGTATGCAACACACCCAAAACAAACACCTTCTAAGAACTGCAAAACCTGGGCTGGACTGGGGGATTAAAATTCTGCTTCGAAAGCAGAAGGACCTGAGTTCAGATCCAGTATCCAAATTCCACATTAAAAACCCCAGGTGGAAATGGCGGTAACCTGAACTTCCAGCTGTGGGGAACAGAGCCTGGGAAATCGCAGAGCAAAACAAAGAGGTAAAGCAATTCAACATGATTTCAAGGTTACCCTGGGCTTCCAGGGCACACACAACATCCTCTGACACACACAGACACATATACATATACGGACGGACACACACACACACACACACACACACACACACACACACCACACACAAATAATTTTTTTAAAAAGAACCGCAAAATCCCAGTGATGAATAGCAGTTATGGTAGAGTTTTAAATGTGATCTCATTGCAACACACAAAACACACACACACACACACACACACACACACACACACACACACACACACAAACCTCTGCTGATCAGTTTGACTCCTCTGTTGGGTGACTCAGAAGCCCTTAAGACTCTGCCCTGGTAGAGCCCAAAGGCAACCAGAGGCTAAGGACCACTCACAGGACAAGAAGTGCATTGGTGAAACTCATGGCGAGCACCATGAAGCAACAGCAAACTGGACAAGATCTACTTTGTCGGCCTCATGTGTCTCTGTTTGGGTGGCTGGGAGTGCATGGAACATAGAAGTGTCTGTTGTAGCTCAACGAAATTTCCAATAAAAGAAAGCCAAACGGGAAACACATGGGAGCGCTAAAGAGGTGGGCCGAGTGGAGCAGAGCAAAGCAAAGTGACCTGGAATGTCTTAGACCCCATGTTGATTCTGCACAGTCTTAATAAGATGCTTAGAAGAATGCGCCAGGTACTTGGGAATCCGGGCTAGTCCTGAAGTACCTTTCTTCCTGGCCTCGTGGTCCCATTATTGCTCAGCTTATGATAATGCGGCTGTTCCAAAGAGCTGACAGGCACTCTTTAATTAAAGTGCATTGAAAACTTAAGGCACAGTTGGAACAAAGAAAACAACTGTTCTCTAAGTAAAATTACTCAGTGTGTCTGTCTGGATCTGGTTTTCCTCCTGAGCTAAGAGTTTTTATTAAGGGGAATCAGCTGACCTTATATTTTATTGAGAGATGAGATTTGTGGAAGGGGAGAGGTGGACTCTGGGCAGAAAGCCGCTGAAAACCTGGGTACGGAACTGAGAAAGTTCTGGGGTGGCCCCAGTCACCCTCAAGCTACAGGAATCCCAGCTTCCTCCAAAGTCTTACAGCTGATAGAGATATCAGAGCAGTTCACCAGTCCTGACTCTTCCACTGGCAACATATCCAGGTTGTACTTCCTGGTCATCAGGCTTGTGGGTAACATGGACAAGGTGTGACTAGGTAGTCAATCTAGTGCATAGGAAGAAAGCAAGTCACTGTAATTCCAAAGTCTAAAGTGTGAATTCAAGACCACTCAGAGCCGCTTGAATCTGTGGACCAGCAACCAGTCATGCTGGCTGGTGGCTTCTCTCTAAGCCTAGTGTATGAACCTGTCCCCATGTCCTGACCCATTACAGCATTCATGCAATCAGAGAAAGAAATCTAGAAAAAAAATTTGTTTTAATCACTGGGATTAGGTTGTAAGAGCAGACAATACTGACTGACTGGTGACTTCGAAAGTTCTAGAAACTAAGGGAAGAGAATCTGCTAAGGTGCCTGTACGTGGACAAACTTGGAGCATCACAGAAAGTATTTTGTCTATATGGTTACAAGATGGCTAAATCCTCTTCACATCTTGTCAAAAAAGAAGTCGACACAGGGATCAACTAAACTACTCAACTAAACTATTTCTCTCAGGTTTCACAAATGATGTAAGGACATCTGGCAGCTGTAGGAATTTAGCACCCCAGCAAATCCATTCTCTCTCTGTAAATCCAACATTGAACTAGACTTCTTCTACTTTGCTAGTTGACTATGAGACGAAAATACAAACCAGAAATTAACTTATCACATAGGCCACTATTAGGACTTGGGGAAATATTATACTGTTTTCCTGAGCTGTGGTTATGAGAAGACATGACATATCCCACTGAGCTCATTTGAGTAGGCTGTTTGTGTCCACAATGCAAATCTCAATGTATTTACTCGGGAATATGCTAAGACTTTTGTGTCATGTTCTAAATTGTAAATGTAAACCTTATCTATGAGCATTATGCAAAATAGAATGACCAGAGTCAATATGCAGAAGATGTGCATGGCTTGAATGTCCTGCAAACTAAAGAAGCCATTTATCATCCACTCCTAGTTTGCCCTAGACCGTAAAGATGTTAAAAGTGAAAGTCTCAACATCCCAGACACCCCCCCTCAAACCAGGATGGCTGGTCTACTTATGCAAAGACATCCTCCTCAGAGTGTCAAGATAAGGAAGATACATCTTGCTGGTGTGTAAAGTTATAAGGGAGGGACATGACATCATTGGGCAGGGATTTCCATTCAAACCAAGATAAGTACTAGAAGACCATATAAACTCTGGATGAACTTTAGGATAAAGCTCAAGCTGTCTAAGAGATGCTGAGTTTCTGCCCTGTATTTACAGAGGTACAGCGGATGATATAACCGGTAAGCCACGTACTGGAGAAGAAAAGCCACTTGGACAGTGTGTGTGGTTTCCCAATCCTAAGCTATGTGAGCCTAGACCAGGCATCCTAAACCTCAATTTCAAAACAGCCTCTTGTTGGAAAGCAGGGGACCTCTTGGCTCTCTTTTATTGGCCTGGTACTTGGAATTTACCAAAGATGCTTACTACCCATTGCTTTGCAAAAGAGAGGCTAATTTAGCCAGAATACCAAACCTTTCCAGTGACCATGGAAAATGCCAAAGAACATCTTTATTTCTCTCTCTCTCTCTCTCTCACTCTCTCTCACTCTCTCTCTCCTTCCCATATCTCTCTCCACCTCTCTCTATCTCTGAGATATTATTAATAGGAACCACTATGAAAGTAATTTCTAATATTCACAAATTTCTTTATTATGCCATTTTCTCCCCTTACTGACTTACACACAATCCCCTTACTTGGACACTGGTGAGTGTGGTGGCAGATTGCACCCTTGCGAGCTAATCTGAGAAAAATCTCTGAAGATGAATTGAATACATACACATTTACTTTTAATATGGTCAGGTTTAAAAACATCTTCTGAATAGCATTAAATGAATGCTTAGAGTGAAAAAGACAAAGTTTAATGAGAAAGGCTCAAAAGTACAAGTATCATCAGAAGAAACAAATGCACACTCGCTTATCCGCAAGAGAAGTGAGGAGTTGGACAGAGAGCTGTTAGAGGGTGGCAAGAGGAAATACACCCAGCTGAATGAAGGGCATGAAGGGCACAAGCAAAGCCTGGTGTTTTCATCAGGAAGGGCTCAAAATAGCCTAGAAGAAAAGCTGAGTTCTAGAACAAGTCCTCCTACACCAGTCTGTGACAGGAAAGAAACCTGGTCAGGGCAAATCCTCCTGGTAGCTTCCAAGAGGTGACACAGGCCGCTAGGGAAATAAAGAGAACTGCTAACCAAGGTGAGGTGCCTGGTCAGAAAGGAAGAGGACACCGCCCAGCACACACAACAGACTCATTGTAGGTGACCCCAAATGTGGGAGACTCTACTTGAAAGGAAAAAACCAACAGCACATGCCCGTCACTGTGTGGACACACCCCAGCTACCTTTATTTTTTAACGCTGGATGACCAGGCATTAGAAAATTGACACACTGCCATTATGTTCTGCTGATGTACATCTCGAGACCTAAAAAGAAGTCCTCAGACTTTTTCAGTGTCTTGATTGTCCAGCCCAACCCAGGACAGTCAAGCAGTTCAGTAGGACTATGAACAAGACCTTGCTGTGGGATATGAACAGATCTCCAAGGGCAAATCTGTTTTATGCCCTGATAAATTAGTTCTTTGCAGGGCCAAGATCTTCTGGTAAGCACTCTGTTTTAACAAAAGTGCCAACCCTCAAATACTCCAATACTCTAAGTGTAAAACACACACCACATTTTTATCAGCTTTGGGTATATCAAAGTCTTCTATTTTACTAGACTGTCCTCTGTATGAATTTATTATTAGTAAAAATAAGACCAATACCTGAACTAATAAATAAGTGCATCCAAAAAAGAACAGGTAAATAATAAGGTAGGGGGTCATTTCTACATAAGATCACATCTTATTAAATTCTTTTTACAGTGTTTACCTTTTCTAGGTACATTTTGCTATGTGGTAGTATGTGATTGTAAACCCAATGATCCCTAGCAAAATGGGAAACAGAGATAAGAATCCCTACAAGTCTGTGGTCAGCTAGCTTGGTATACACAGTAGAGAAAAATAAGAGATCCTGTCTCAAACAAAACAACCCAAGATTGTCTCCTGGCCTCCACATGTGCACCATGGCATGCATGTACCCCCCCCACACACACACACAGAGAGAAACATGCACAAACTCATATATACTGTGCAACACACACACACACACACACACACACACACACACACACACACACACACACTTTTTTAAAAAAAGCCAAAAGGATACTTGTAATCCTGGTCCTGAGGAATTGAAGACAAGCAGATCTATGGGACTTAACATAACTAGCTTAGTTGAGAAGTTCAAGATAAAAGTATGACAGATTCTGTTTCAAAATACAAGGTGAAGAAGTGACTGAGAAAGACACCTGAGTTTAACCTCTAGCCTAAACTCACATGTGCACCTGCACATACAATAAGCATGTATACACATGAATATATACATGTGCACATGCAATCATCAACATGTGCTCAGACTATTAAGTGCCTAAAAACCCTCACTGTCCTGCTGATACACATACGCATAACCACAGATATATGTGTTAACACACACAAATGAACATGCACACGTATACGAACACACATATAGCAGTATCAACATGTTACACTGTAATACACCAGGAAGTGTCCATCCACACAATTTCCATAGTCCTGTTGGTACACATACGTGTAATCACAGGTAAATGTGTACAGACAAATGAACATGAACACACATATGAATATATACAGCCATATCAACCATGATATGTGAACACAATCCTCATTGCGCTTTTGGTATACATGTATGTAAACCAGATATATGTGCACTCACATACACAAATGAACATGTCCACACATATGAACACACATGCAGCAATATCATCATGTGTTGTGACAGACAATGACATTCCTTACCATTCCTCACTCTCTTATGGATACTCTGTTGACAGAAACCAATACCCACAGAGAGGCAGAAGCCTTTAGTTCTATCCTCCACTGCACAAAATGGTAAGCAAGGAAGTATCAGGGAAGTTGCTGGGACCTCCAGGGAAGTTCCTTCAAAGCAGACAAGTGGCTGTCACTGGCTCTTACCCCCTTCTCTTCCCATCTTGCAGTAGCCTGGGAAGCCTCACTTCTGGTGAGGACAAGAGTGCCACCTAGAGATGGCAGAAAGCTAAACAAGTATGGACCCTAAGTTCCCTGGGCCACCTTCTCCCCCAGACATTCGCTTCTAGATGAGATTTAAATCTTGCTGAAATGACTCTCTGTGATTCTCTGCTCAATTTCCAAAGTGTTGTCTAATAGACACAGAGCTCTGTGTGTCTAGGATCAATCAGACTATGATAGAAGTGGAAGTCAGACCCCAAGGCAAGGCTCTGCCAGAGATCAATGAGCTGACTCACTCTGGACCAGTTCCTTACCCTGGAAAGCCTGGGGGAGAGACTAAGAAGGAGCCAGAATGGCAGTGAATTGTGCTGTCGGCCACAGGGGGCAGATGGCATGGGTAAAATTAGAAAAATTAAACTTGGATATCCATAACCCCCCATGGGGACACTGGCACAGATAAGAAAAAGAAAGGGCAGTGCGGGAGCGGGCACATATAAACTAAAGCCTCTCTTCCTTTGCATACCCACCTGATCATCCCTCACTCCTGATTGCATCAGAGTCAGAAGCTTCTCATATACCAGGCACTCCAGCTCTGCCCCGCAATATGTACACACATATCCAGACACACACATGTCCACACATGCATGCGCACACAGGATTTCTGGGCTTCCAGAACTAACTATCTCTGATACTATACTACTTTCAGTGATAAGGCAGCACGTCAGTTCTGCATTGCCCTACAGTTAATCACATATATCCATTGCTCTTGGAACTGAAGGATGGTGGGCTTTAACTACACGCCATTTAAACTGAGTTTTGTTCTGATCTAATTAGTTGTATTTGGCTTATGGCTACCACACTGGATAAAGAATAGATTTGGACAAGATGTTCCAGACAGAGTCCCTAGGTTAGGCAAAGACTAGAGGGATAAAAGAGACTCCAGAGGAGCAAATTCAGGTCTTACCTGAATTATTTGTCTACAGACTCAGAGCCTCCAAGTAACATATGCCAAGTTACACAACTCAAGAGCTTGGTATTTCCATTCCTTCCTCCTCTAGCCCTCTATCATGCACTCCTCCTAGGGAGCAGAAGTTAAAAATGAATGGCACATAGTAATAAACCCTCAAGGTCCCGTTGGATCAAGCATATACCAGAGTCTGGAATCACTGGACTCAGCAAGTGCCTGGGGCCAATTGACTGCATATGGCATTCTGTATGATGCCATGTCCCCCCAAGTTTCCCCAATAAAGAACAACAAGGTCACCTTCACATCAGGTGACACAGATACTGCAATACTACAGAATAAAAGGATTTGAAGACAGCAGGCCAGACTATGCTCCCCTCGATTGAGACACAGTGTAAATGAGCATGTGGAGGGCCACTCGTCAATGTCAACAGGGCTTGTTCAAGAGGTCAGCTTGTTCTCTCCATATGGAGGCTTAGAGCTCGCACCTCCTCCACAGAGCTGGAACGAATGGTACCCTCACTTGAACCAAAAGAAACAAGAAACAATACCTGGCTCTCCAGGAGTGATTCTATACATGCCCAGGTCTACAGACACGCAACAGAAGGGGAACTTAAATCACACATGAATCCAGACATCCTTCTCTCTTCACCCATAACATATTAAGACACTGTAATCAGACTCCTGAACACACAGTCATCACATGACAACCAGTAGTCCCCACACTGATCTGTTTACTGGAAAGCACACAGGGAGCCCAAACAAAAGTAATAGGCGTAGAAGGGCTGCAAGGCAGCCCTCGTTCCTGAAGTGCCTTGGCCTTGGTTTAGAGGGTCATCAGCCAGAGCAACAGAGGGCAACATTCAGAACAGTAAACAGAGCTCGTCTTCACGAGGGCTGGCAAGAGCTTCCTGCAGCACACACAGGAGAGTGAAGCTCTGACATTTTCTTATCACCCTGTGATTTGTTTGCAAATCAGAATACTCTGAATAGCTAGTCTCCAATTCACACCTGCTAATCTGCACACCTCCAGCCCAAGCTGACACCACCACTTCCAAATCACGCATTGGAAAGCAGGAGCCCCAGGATCCTGTCTGGGGCACAGAGCTCACAGCAAATGGCTCTGGAGTGCCTAGAAGAAATAACTGCTGTATTCCATGATGGGGTTGACCAGCAAAGCTATAATTTTTTTTAAGTTCTTTATTTTTCTAGAGTTTCCATCTTGGAAGACCATAAAAAAGAATAAACCTGTATCACTGTCTTCTATGAAATTCTGCAAGTTGCCATTGCACTAGGCAGCTGATTAGGGGGTGATATAGTCTGCCACCCTCACGGATGGGACACACACAGGTAAAACTTTCTTTGCTTGTACTTCACACTGAAAACATCCCTTGCGAAGTTCAGTCAGTAAACTATTTGTTGCATAGACAGAAGGACCCAAGTTTGGATAACCAACATCATGGCGGTAAGCTTCCATAACAGCAGCATCGGAGACAGAATAGCTCGAAGTGGCCGCTCTGGGCTCAGTGAGAGATACTGTCTCGGTAAACAAAGCAAAAGATACTGAATATCAGCTTGGGGCCCCACATGCACATAAACACATGTGCAGTTCAAATATACCACACACATACACTTCACACATGTATATGTGCATATATACATACCACAAACATAAAAAAAAACAAAGAAATAAGAGCAACCGAAGAAGGCATGTGATCTGAATCTCTGGTCACAAGCACACATGAACATGAACATGAACACACAAACACACGTACACGCACACATACACACACAGAGAGAGAAAGAGATACTAGAAATACTAGATACATTGAGCTTTTAAATAAGGAAAGAAAGCAAGGAAACGGAGAAGGAATGCATAGATCTAACACTACAACATTCAAGTGTTTAAGCATTAGCATCCATGAAAACCTGGTATTTCAAACAGTATTCATCTAAAGTGGTAATTACAAGAGTAATGCTTTAATAGTAGTCCAAGGGTAAAAGTGGTCATTACTAACAAACAAAACTTTAGGGCCCAGAGAAGTTTCCAGATGACTTCAGAAGGCACTGGATGCTCCTATGTTGACATTACACAAAGTGATGTGATTTCCGGAGCTGTGCAGTTTGAGTAGGAGGGGCGCCTTCTGCCCATGACCCAAGACAGAGACTAGTTGTTATGGAGACAATGCACCATGGGTCTCAGCTGCATTGGACTAATTTCTAATCTTGTAGAATTTGCTGCTCTGCCTGGCTGGGCAATGCCATTAATAAATTTGAGAAGATGAGACTCAGGATTTATAGCATTTCAGGAAGAGATAACGAGATCCACTGTTCCCTCCCAGGAGGAAGCCCACATTCCTTTAGGTTGGGTCCCATTCCACTCTTCCTCAGATGTAACTGTCAAACTCTCCTGTCTTGTGGGAAGAGGAAGAGAGGAAGGGAAGGGAGAGCTGCACTGACTGGGCGGGGAGAGTGGGGTGGGGGGTCTTTGCTTATTAAAACACTATAGATCTGGCTTGTTCATCTCTTCAAGAAAGTCCTCATCACTGACGGACTGGGAAGGAAACCTCACTGCAATTTTTCAAGTTGCTGTACGCAAACATACAGATTTCAACGATATAAAAGTAGGGAAAGACTCGGTCCCGTGGTCTCATTGACTTAGCACATGCTTTCAGCTATTTTTGCTTCACCTCTACATGAGGTAGCACCCACCAAATGTGCTTGCTCTCACCACAGATACTGCAGGGGAGAGCTACACAACAGAGCCAGACATTCTCAAAAGGGAGCTGGGGTGGTACCCAGGGACTATGGGCAGAGAAACAGTGAAGACTCAGGCCACCCTGGGGCACATAAGGAATCTCAAAAAAAGCACAAAGAGAGAAATGATCTTTTTAATTTTGCATGTGTGATTTGAATGTAGGAGTGTGCATGTGACGGAGGGGATGCGTATGTACAAGGGGGCATCTGAGTGCGTGTGCCCGTGGAGACTCAAGGGTGACCTCAAGAACCATCCTGAACTGCTCCACCTCCTTACTGCTTTGCTCTGGTTCCCCAAGCCCCACCTTCCAGGACCAGCATTGTGGGCGTCATTCCCACCAGGCATTCTTGCATGGGATGTGAGGACTGAACTCAGGTACATGTGCTGGCCAGGCAGACTTTAACCCCTGAGTCATCTCCCCAGCCCAGAAGGAAATTCTGATAAGAGGAAGAAGAGAGGAATAAGGAGCTGGGCCCACTCACAGGCTGAACGCCTACATCCTGCCAGCTTTAAGCATGTGATTTCGTTGAGTCCTGCACACAAGCACAGGTGTGGATAGACACTTGTGTGTGGACCAAGTCCATGAGGAGGATCTGGGAAGCCAAGAGGAGTCAGGACGGGGGCTGCGTGGGGCCATACCCCACACGGACCCATCCTCCAAGAGGGAGGAGTTTCCAGGTCCACTGCAGGGATCACTGGGTACACTTCCAACAAGAGCCGCAGGGACATGCCAAGGCAATGGCATCTCCAGCCAGGCACCTCAGGGACGGTTCCCCTAGGATTGTGCCACAAGCCTGTCTTCCCCAAGGTGGAATCCAAGAGAGAGAAAAACAGGATGTTGCCAGGAGGCGTCCAGGAAGCCATTACCCTCTTCTCCACTTCTGCCAGCTCCGTGGAGGAAGGAGGCCGTTCTTCACAGACAGAAGTTGGGCTCAACATGAAGAATACATCCTTTGAGACATTTCAAGTGGACGAACAGCTAGCGTGACTTTTCCTCCCCCATTTTCCATCATCTCCAGCATGAGGCACAAAATACAGAGGTTTTTTTTCAATGAAGGTCTTCGAGGCCAGCACAATGGCTCAGTGGAGTAAAGCACTTGCCTCCAAGCCTGCCGACCTCAGTTCAATGCTTAGAACCATATGGTAGAAACAGAGAACTGACTCTTACAAGTTGTCTGGTGGCTGGTGTACGCGCACGTGCGCGCACATACACACACACACACACACACACACACACACACGCGCGCACGCGCGCGCGCGCGCGCACACAAATGTTTCAAAAACAGTAATTTTTTTTTAAAATAGATGCTTATTTTCAAACACACTTCTTGGTATGAAAGGATCAGCACAGCACAGCCACAGTGTGCCCTGTCATGCTGGGGCCAAGGTCACCTTCAAAGGTAAGACAGACAACAAGCATCTCTTGCTCTGGTCTTCCAGCTGGCCAGGAGTTCAGTGTCAGGCCTTGAACACCTCACGTGGCTCCATCAACTCCCAACACAGAATAATCAGAGGAGGCAGGAGTCAGACAAAGGAACCACAGCACCCCCTGAATATGCCCACAGAGCTAAGGCATAACAGCAATGTAGGAATCACCCATCCCTATCCCCCCTAACCAGAGGTTTCAACTCCTCTTCTGAAATTAACCATTTTTCTCTAAGGTTGAAGTGCCGTCATGGTCATGGAAGAGATTACCAAAGCCTCACACTCCTGCTTGCTGCTAGTGCAGACAGCCAGAGGGTTGGCCAAGTATGGTGGAGATACACTTCCTAGAATGTGGCCTTAGCCACTTAGTTGTGGCTGCTACCAGGGTGGAAGAACTCAGCAATTAGTCTAAATTAAAGAGAACCTATTAAAGCTGGTCTCAAAGGTATGGGGACCCTGACCCAACTGTTCAACAGTGCCCTGGGGGAATTACCATGTCTCCCTCTGGTGTCATCCCCTCATCTGCCTGCAGACAATCACAGTGCCTATCTGGGTGTGAGGACACATGGGTGAAATTCTAGCACTTAGGAGAAGGAGGCAGGAGTCTCTCTCTCGCTCTCTCTCTCTCTCTCTCTCACTCTTGCTCTTGCTCTTGCTCTCTCTCTCTCATTGTAGGCAGCCTGGTATACAACAGCAAGACAATACTATAACTAATTACTTAATCAAGAAACATGTTGGTGGGCTAGAGAGATGGCTTAAGGGTTAAGATTCTGCCTCGCAAGCAGAAGGTCCTGAGTTCAGATCCTAGGTCTCCCATAAAAACACCAGGCAGAAATGGCAGCCTGCACTTTCAACCCTGGTGGCTGAAGTCTGGGAAATCCCAGAGCAAAGCAAAAAGGAGGTAGAAGCAATTCAGGATGAATCCCGAAGTCACCCTTGGTCTTCCACAGTATCTTCTCTCTCTCTCTCTCTCTCTCTCCCTCTCTCTCTCTCTCCTCTCTCTCTCTCTCTCTTCTCTCTCTCTCTCTCTCTCTCTCTCACACACAGACACACAAAATATATAAAGCTCAAAAGAAATAAAGTCTACTTCCAAGGACCATTTATGGAAGGGGAGAGAGAGAGAGAGAGAGAGAGAGAGAGAGAGAGAGAGAGAAATAAAGTCTACTTCCAAGGACCATTTATGGAAGGATAGAGAGAGAGGAGAGAGAGAAAAGGGAGGCAGGAAGGGAAACAGGGAAAAAGGGAGGCAGGGAGGGAGGGAGGGAGGTAAGGAGGGAAGGAGGGAAGAAGGGAGGGAGAAAGGAAGGGAAGGAGGCAGGGAGGGAGGCAGGGAAGGAGGCAGGGAGGGAGGCAGGGAGGGAGAGAGGGAGGGATGCTAACAGTAAAAATGCATACCCTGGAAGATGGAGCCTGAGAAACCCCAGGGCAAAGCAATAAGGAGGTAGAACAAACAGACACCCAATGTTACTTGGGCCTTCATAGACACCCATATCAAGTACCTTTGTGTACACATGTGTGTGCACGCACATGCACACACACTTACACACACAAAAAAAAGAATTAAGAAACATGTCACACAGTTGTGAAGTTTTAATGAACGAGGTGACCAATCCAAGAAGAAGCTGTCTGAATCAAGGGAACTACTCAACCTTTAACACAATCCAACTAACACTCTCCCCGGGCCACCATCTACAAGTCCTGACTTAACGAGATCTTTGCTTGCCCAGACCCTGGCACACTGTAACCAATAGTGTTTTCCCTTCTAGAAAAATCCCCCAGGAGCTCAGCCCCACAGAGCCCTTGAGCATCGCCAGCCAGGCCCACCTTCTCTCTCAGGGTCTGAGCGACCACAGCCTACAGCCTCCTGGCAAACCTGCCTCTCACCCCAACGCCCTCGGTGCCCGCAGGCACTGGGCCGCAGGACTCCCTCCCATGTCAGAGGCTTGCGCATGTGAGGCCGGGAGGACGGGAACAGATGGCGGTCCAGGAGCGCCTCCTGTCACTACCGATCCGTCAAGAACCCACAGCCTGCTTTCCTTGCCCTGTCATTTGCTCACGAATAGGACTGCCGAGGAAAATCCCCAGGGGTTCTTCTGGGCCATATGCTGCTCTGGAAAGCAGGCCCAGGGATGGGTGGAGGAAGAAGGGCGAGTCTCCACAGACCTGTATGCTGAGGACCACTGCGTTCACCACTCCTGGATACAGACTCACTTCCAGCAACCCCTGAAGAAAGGCTTAATATTCCTACTTCACAGAGGAGGAACGTGAATTTCACAGAGGTGACCAGCCATGTCGAATGTCAGTGATTAGGGCTCAGACAGAAGGGGCTGTCTGACACCAAGGCCCACCGGCCAGCTTACAAACCAACTTCCCGGACACACCCTGCAGACCTATGCCAGGAGGTCTTCCTACTTTGGTCACAGGCCTGGTGCATGAGGGGTTCTCGGCAGATGTGTGAGAGAAGACTTCTGCATCCAATTCCTGACTCTGAGCTCTACAGAAAACCCCTGGTGCTGCGCTCTTGGGCAGCCAATTATTTCTTGGAGACTAACTAATCACCCTAAAAAAAGAATATATATGGGCCATTAAGAACAAGGGGACAGCAGGAGAGATGATCTCACATTAACATTACTCAGCAAAAAAGACTTGCAAAAGCACTGGGGAGCTCTTTAAGCGAGATGACAAGCCAGGATAACTTCTTAGTCAATGTATTGCACACTTTATTAAAGTCTTGACTTCTCAATGGAGCCCATCCTGATTTAACGCTACCATCTGCTACATCCTGGGATTTCAGTCCCCTAATCTACTCCAACTTATCTCTCTGTGTACATGTGGCTAGTGTACACACATGCATATCATGTACATACAGAGGCATACACAAGGTGTCTTCTTCTATCATTCTCACATTTTTTTAATTCTTAATATCGTGTACATGGTATAGATGTACACACCTGCACATGTGTGTGGGTGCATGTGCTCATGCATTTGTGCATGTGGAGGCTTGAAGTTAACCTTGGGCATCTTCTTTGATCCCTCTCCACTTTTATCATTAAGGCAGCTGAACCCAGAGCTTGCCAGTCAGCTAGGCTTGCTAGCCAGTGTGCTGGGGATTCCCTGGAGTGCAGGGACCGCAGATGGCCACCAAACTGACATGGGTTCTGGGGATCCAAACTCTGGTTCTTGGGTTTGCAGGACAAGCTCCTTATCCCCTGAGCCATCTCCCCAGTCCCTGCACCTTATTTTTCGAGACAAGTTCCTTTACCGAGCTCTCAATCGTGTGATCCATCTCAGTCAGCTGGACGTGAACCCCAGCGATCCTTCCGTCTCTCCCTCCCCAGGGTGTTGGGGTTCCAGACTTATCTCCATACCTGCCATTTTTATGCATGTTCTGAAGAACGGAACTCAGGTCCCCACGCTTGCACGGCAAGCTCCGGGCCGATCGAGCCATCTCTCCAGCCCCGCTTTTTCTTAAGTCTGTAGCCCATGCCAATGTCTGAAACACAATGACTGTGCCCATCCTCTTACATCCGCCTATCTGCTCTGCCCTGCCCATCTCCAGGACAATGAACATCACCCAAAGGGAAGACCATGGGTTCTAAATGTATCTAAGTGCCTGCCCCAGAGATGGACTCAAAGCAGATACTCAAGAAGTATTCTAAATTAAACAGCCAAAATGAAGGTGCCTGTGGCTTATGATCTAGAATTTCAGGGTTGTGCTGCCTGCACCACGCAGCATCCCAGGAGCGAGAGAGCAAGAGGCCCGCGGGAGCCCAGGCACAGCGCCTGGTACATTCTAAGCATTCAACATGTGTTTTTATTTTCACGGAGAAGAAATGAAATGTGCACTGTATGGATAGTTTCACACGTCCACTATGGATGCCACACCTACAGTGGTTGTTCTTCAAGGGAGGCATGGCCTCAGAAGGAGCAAACACACACTTTCTTTCTGCCAAAGATGGGAGCCTATCCGCTGACTGATGTCCATAAGGATCAGGAAACGAACATGAAATGGAAGGGATGGAACTTGATGTCAGCAGCCGCATGAGCACCAGCGCACTGCTTTTATGACGCTCCAATCGATTCATGCTGGAAGCCTCCACAGACCTCTCCGTTTCATTGTAGACATGAATGGAGTGGCCTGTCAATATGCTATGCAAAACCTTTTGAAGCAATCAACTACTCACAATCTAATTGTCCCATAGGACCTTGATCTGCAAAGGCAGAATCTTGATACATCCACTCCTGCCCCAGCCCCAGCCTCCACGTGGAGAGCACCACACATTTAACTACCCTGAGCATCTTCCTCACGACACACCTGAAGGCAACAGGGTCAGCCAACCATAAGCCTCAAGTTCTGAAGCCGTAAGTCAGAAGAAATGCTTTTTTTTTTCTTTTTAACTTATTCATCACGGGTATTTTGTCACAGCGTCATAAAGTTGATGGACAAGTTCTGTGTCCTAAATAAAAGTACAACAGCTTATGGGATTGTGATGAAAACCAAGTTAGACAATTACATCAGCATAATGGCTGGCACTCAGGAGAATTTCAGGTTCTCTACATTCCTCATATCTAACTTATAATCCAAACACTTGCCATTTGCCTCACAACAGGTGGGGGACATGCTCTCTGGAGCAGAAGTAAGCTCCTGAACTTAAACTGCTATGGAACCAGAGTCTGAAGCTGCACTGAGAACCAGGCTGCAAAGCAATCATTGCGCATCTCCAACTCCTTTCCACATTCCCCCAGCTTCCTGATCCTGACTCCATTTTCCTCCTTTTTTCCAATCCTTCAGTGTGTGAGAGATACATAGATACATATGTATGAATGTATATATGCTTACATGTGTGCACACGTGCATGTGGAAGCCCAAGGCTGACATTGGGAATTACCTTTGATCACTTTTCTACCTTATTCTTTTGAGACAGGTCTGTAATCAAAGTCAGAGCTTGCTGACATGGTTAGTCTCTGCTGTTGGAGGCTGGAATTACAGGTGGGCCACTGAACCCACCTAGGATCTGAACTCTGGTCCTTTGACTTACAGAGCAAGCACTTTAATGACTACAGCATCTTCCAGCCCCTCCCACTCCATTCTGCCTCCATCTACTTGCTGTCTTTCCTGTCCTTGACATACACACACGAAGTCCGAAGTCCACGAGCATATATATGCTAACAGAGCTCTGAAGCTGACAGAGCAGAACAGCATGGATACTCAGAACCCATTAGGCTGTGTATTCTACGACCCTAAGATGCAGTTCTCCTCTACCTACGTAAACACACCAAAGGACTAAAACATTGGGACAAGAACAAAGAGGTTATTGCAAATGGTCCCAAACCATAAAATATTCCAGCACCTATAAGTGGAAGAATACATAGGAATGTTATGATAAAGGAGAATATTACACAGCCAATTAAAAGAAGTAGTGATACACTAAATAGAATCTCTCTTAAACATAATGAATTCAGCCTGGCATACAAAGGACGCATGCAGTAGTTTCATTTGAAGAGCAGGAGCAAGCACAACCATCACACGGTGACCAAAGGCAGAGTGGCGCTGACCTCCCTTGGCACGGAGCTCCCGGAGTGTGAAAGGTGGGGAATCCTGGGAGGTGCCTGAGAAGTGCCCTGCCTCCAACAGGTGGTGGCTGCATGAGAATACACAGGTTAAAAGAAACAAGCTGCACTGGATGAGTGCATTGCCTGTACTTTGTTATTTGCAAAACTCAAGTCCAGAAAATTTAAAGAAAATAAAAGTCCCGGGAACCTGGGGCTGCGGCCAAAATGGTGGGTTTTGCCGCTGTCCACAGACACAGTGCTGACTTGTCTTTTGGCTGAGACCTGAGTTAGCCTTGTGCATAGGAGTGGGGAGGGAATATTGCTTCTCCCCCCCCCCAAAGCTCTGAGACCTGCAGATGTGTGTGGAAAATGCTAGAGAACAGCTCTCTCACACTGAGCTGCTCGCTCCCTCTCTACACACTGTCCCTGTGACATCGTCTTTTCTCTTGTTCTGCACATCATGGTCCTTTGGTTCTCTGTCTCGACTCTGAACAGAGAGGTTTTCCTCCAAATGATTATGCTTACACAGACTAAGGAGATAGGGTGTTCAGATTTACACACTTCATTGTATAGTTCAAGATTATATATACATGGGAGAGGAAAACATACTGAACTTGAACAGAGCTGGGGATTGAAACCCCTGCAGGGCCAGGATGATACCCTACCCTGTAATCCCAGCACTCAAGGGACAAAGGCAGGAAGAACAGAAGTTGAAAGCCAGCATGTGCTAATGGTGAGTTCCAGACCAGCCTGGACTACATTAATGAGACCCTAGGGTCAGAACACACACATACTCGCACGTATATGCATGTACACATACAAGCTTCCTGGTTTGAGTTTTGATCAGCATGCCAGATAACTCAAAGGGATACACTGTGTCTTCAACAAATGTCTCTAAGGCAAATTCCCATCCACAGATAGAAGGATGCATGATTCCCTTAATTCATATGTACATATAAACAAACCCAAATTGGATTCTGTGTCTAAGTAGAAAACATAAAGCTACCCTTTAGAGAAAATGGTACAAGAATAAACCATAACCTTGGGTTAAACAGAAAATGTCTTAGATATTACCCTAAAGTATCAAGAAAAGGACTAGGAACATCTGTGCACCACAAACAACATCACACCAAAAAATGTGAAAAGATTCACAGAGTGGGAGAAAATTCTTGCAGACCATACAAAGCAGCAAGTACTTAACCTCACACAAACACTCCCAGAACATCACAGCATGGAAATGCTGTCCTCAAATGATGAAGGCTGAGGTCATGATCAGGGATGAAGGGGAGCTGTTGACCAGAGGCTGCTGCTGCAGGTTGTGGGAGCTACTGCCCACACACCATTCACTCAGGCAAAGGTCACACAGTTCAAAATTCCAGGTAGGATTTCTACCTGTCATGCATCACATCTGCACCAGTATCATGTGAAAAGCGACCCAGAGAAGAGTGTCTGCCTTAGCACTAACACGCAGCAGAGCATCTGAACACACATTTGCCAAGGTTGACAGACATATGACCAAATAAACACCTGAGGATTCATGTGCTCCGACCACCAAAGCTACAGTGACATATCAGCTTGTACATCCTTGGGTGGTGCATGGAAACATGTCACATGAAGCATTGGTGATACAATGTGAGGAAATTGGACTTCTATGAGCTACAGGTTGGGGTGGGAGCAATGGCTGACTTGGAAACACAGGGTAGCAGCTCTTCGGAATGTAAACTGATTTAACTGTTAAGCTGAATTTCCACTGGAACCAGCAATTGTACCCCAAGGTACATGCCCAAATAAATGAACACATACCTGCACGCAAACTTGCTTGGCCAAGAGCACTCATGGCTGCATTATTTACAAAAGCCAGAAAGTGGAACAATCCAAATGTCCTTCGACTGATGAATGCAAGAGGAAAGGTACATGTATATAGCATCGTCAGAAAAAGAACCAAAGAGCTCACCCAGGCTGCCGTGGAGATAGCTCCTGAAACTAACACAATAAGAAAGACAGTCATGGAGCACACTGTCTATGTGACACATCCAGCAAATCTGAGACAGAGATCAGATGAGCCTGAGATAGCTCATCTGTCTCGGATTTGGGGTGCAGGGTTGTCTTCAGAGACAATGAAGACGTGGCACTGCATATAGACAATGGTGAACAGCTTTATGAATATACTGAAACTACTGACCTGTAAGCAAGGTTTTTGGGGGTGTCTGGGGACCAAATGCAGGACTGGGCATGAGGTAAGCATGCGTTCCCACACCAAGCTAAGCACCTAATCCAGAATGGTCTACATTATACATTTGATTTCCAGAGTGCTTTGAAATATATATCAATAAAACCTTTCAAAAGAGAAAGAAACTAGACAAAGGAAGAAGAAATGCCTATGGTATTGAAAAATACAAAATGTTCTTTAAGCAACTGAGTTTCCTGGAGTTGGGCCACCAGAACACCAGAGAGACAGGTACTAGTTACAGGGACCCACAACCAAGGTGAAGACACACATGTCCCCTGGAAATTCTCTAAAAATGAAGCAATAGACCTTTTCTTCCAGCTCTGATTCTTAAAGACGTAATAGACTAGCGGCTATTGTGTTCACTTAATAATGAGAAGAAAATGTGTTAAGGGTCTGATGGAATCTTGGGCTGGCTTGCAGATGTCTTAGGGGTTATTTGTTTGTTTGTTTGCTTTCTTATTTGAAAGGTCATTTGGAGAAGAATTAGAGACAGATATCAAAAATATTGAGGAAATAGCTCAGTGGTATAGCAAGTGACTAGCACATACCAGGCCTGGTTTGCTCTTCAGCACAATCCCTTCTCATAAATTAAATGTCCAATTTCTTTGTTACAGATAATAGGAAAGAAAAGCAATGAACAAAATCTACAATTAAAATTTCAAGGAACAGGGCCAGCAAGAGGGCTCAGAGAGGAAAGTGTCTGTGTACAAGGCTGGTGATTCCTGAGTTAGATTCCTAGAGCCCATGGCAGGAGGAGAAAACTGATTTCTGAAAGTTGTCTGTGATCTCCCCCACATGGGTGCCACAACACCTGTTCTTGTTCTAGCTCATAAATAAACAAATAATAACAGAAAAATGTTCTTTTAATGTCAAGGAACAGAGCCAGGGATATGATTTC
Source organism: Typhlomys cinereus (assembly GCA_023101885.1). Taxonomy (NCBI): domain Eukaryota; kingdom Metazoa; phylum Chordata; class Mammalia; order Rodentia; family Platacanthomyidae; genus Typhlomys; species Typhlomys cinereus. The sequence continues at coordinate 2,493,439 of JALPQD010000009.1, read as the reverse complement.
TAAACAAATGGAAATGCCAACAGAAACACAGCATTAAAAATGGAACCTGTTGAGATATTACACAGAGAGACAAAAAGCAGTGTTGTTGGAGCCTAATACATTTTAATGACTCTTGAGATGACAATACCGCTCAGTGGTACCCTGAGTCTCATGCCCTGAAACCCACATGGTGGGAAACGGAGAACTGTTCTCTGACCTGCACACACATGTGCCTTGTCATTCAAATCCATATTCTCTCTCTCTCTTTCTCTTTCTCTCTCTCTCTCTCTGACAAATAAGTATTTTTAAATGACTATTAAAGCATTCTTTTTTCTGTGGATGATACTAAGGATTGAACCTTAGGGCCTTGGGCAAGCTAAGCAAGTGCTCTATCAGTGGGCAACATCTCCAGACCTCCTTAATTTGCTATTTTAAATCAAAGTAGTAGACGTAGTGCTTTGTGAAATTCTGAGTAGTTTCAATGGACAGGAATGAGTCATTCCAACAGAAAAGCACTTGCCTAGCACCGTGCAAGGCCCAGGGCCCCACATTACATCCTGAACTCTCTGAATACAACCTAAGGGCCAAGGCAGCTTTTGGAGCTGTCCAGGAAAAACATCTCGACACACTGAGCAGTGAGTGACGTGATGACCCATCACGCAGAACGGCAGCCTCTCTCATGGCGGGACTCCGTCCACAAGGCGTGGGGAGAAAGACAGGCTGCCAGCTCCTCCGCCTCCCGAGTCTGAACAGCTCTCGGAGGCCCACAGGTGTTTGCATGTGTTTTTCTCCACTTCCACCCAAGGGTCTGATTCCCTAGAGATGGCCTCATGTGAATCCTGCCACAGAGAACAGGCTCCCTACGGGCAGAAGGACGCTCAGCTCTCCGCTCTATAGTTAGGTGAGAAGAACAGACAGAAACCCCCCGGGAAGAACATCTGCCTGCATCCTCCATCAGTTGTTGGCCCCTGAAAGGTCGAAGCTTTCTGACCAGAATAGAACAGGCACATGGAAAGGTGCGACCTAGCACAGCTCTGACTTCGGCGGGATCCACATCACCTATCAGGGTCTTCAGGCCTCAAGTCAAAATGACATTTTAAATGTTATACCTCACTTCTATGCTGTCGGCTATTTACAAATGGCCCAGAGCCCGGCTCCTAATCAGAGCTCAGAGGAAGGCTACCGGGATTGATTTAAGGACCAGCTCTGACCAGAAGCCACCTCCAATTTATCCAAGAAGCAGGGGAGGAGTTAGAGATAGGAGGAGTTTTTTGTTTTGTTTTGTTTTTTGTTTTTTGTTTTTTTTCCATGGGGCAAATCTCCATCTGGAAGGCCTGCATTACTGGACTTGTCTGCTTTCGCCTGACCCTGTGGCCAGAATGCCAGCTGTGATGTGCAGTGCTCAATGTCAATGCCAGCCTGGCTGCGCCATGGCTGCTACACCGTCCATCTGCCTTTAAAAGGACCATTCCTTGGTAAACAAGAGAATCCCCACTAGACGGGCCGGCAGCCTAATTGGGGTGAGTCAGCGTACCAATGCACTGGAGACTTGTGCTGAAATGCTCCTTGAAAATTTCTCAACTTGTTGATGTAAAACCGGAATGGAAGGTAGAAGCAAAGAAGGCAGCAGGGGGTGGGGAGGGCTACCCCAGGCTGGGCAGCGCAGTCTCTAGAAGCAATCACTGCACTTGCTCAGGGACTTGCAAGGGCAGATCCACCTCACCTGCAGATTCCAACTGAGAAATGGTTCACCGCTTTGTCTATAGAAAGAAAGTGAGTCTCTTGCAGGACTTCAGTCAGCTTACGGCAATGAAGTCACACTTTATGCAAACTCTGCAGGTACTAAGGTGACATCATGCCAAAGCTTCACTCACTGTGACAGCCCCGCACAAGCAGACTGCTTGTGTCCCACTGCCAGCTCCTCACAGGTCTCCTGTGTGTCTAAAACATGCTTAACATGTCTGTGCTCAGAAACATCCCAAAGATGGGATATAACAGTGTAAAACACCACTGCAAAGGGGAATTCGGTAGTTTAGGTAAAGCACTTGTGTATAGCCAGGAGTCAGATGTAGCATCATCATGTTATGGCGGTCATTATGCTTCTCATTTATAGACCACATAATCATACTTGGAAAGCATCTGCCAGTCTGTCTAAGGCTACACAGCGGGCTAAGTGTCAGAATGGGGTCAGATGCACTCCTGGGTTCACACTCTTTATTATTCCCTAGTGTCTTCTCTCTCTCCCTGCATGCTTTTACTTACCATACCCAGAACACATAGGACACTATGTACTGAATGTGATCAAAGTCTTCAAAGATCTTAGAACCCAGATAATAGCAACAATGAGGACACCCGGAGACACAAACTCTTTGGTGGCCCCAGGATACCACTCAGAGATAAAGTGCACAGAGACAACTCATCTCTCACACTAGGGGCAACTGAGTCCTGACAGCCCAATACAGGTAAGGAATCAGAGATGGAGGAGTGGCCGTGCAAAGAGAACATTGTGTTGATAAGACAATTATAAGTGAGAAACACTGCTGAACCTTCCCAAACAAGGATTGTTGAGACAGATGGGAAGGGAAAATCAGTGTATCAAATGGTCGTGTCACAAACCGAGCTCTGCAACTCCAGTTTGAGGAGATGATGGACAGTTAACAACTACAGGGGAGAGGGAGATGCCCCTCCTTCAACCTTCACAACAGCAAGGGCAGGAAGAAGTATTTTTTGACCACTTGTCCTCACGGCACTGAGATGAAATTCAAAAACCAGCTGTGATTCTCCCCCCACCAAGCAAAAAATGAGCATAGCTCTGCTGCCGTGTCTTGCGGTGCCTGAGCACTTTCCACCCTTCGGGTTTTGGAGAGCGGAAGAGCATGACACCTGTGTTCTGACCAAGCTCGCTGTCTGCACCATGAGACCCAGAAGCACCAGCACTGTGTTGCTCACTGTGACGCACTCCACACGTAAAACAGCCCCTAGAACCAACATGCAGATAACAAGTGTCTGCTGAGTGAAGAAATGACAGTCCTAAATCTCCTAAGCACACAATGATTTTTGCCCTTTTTTTAAATTCCTCTAGGAGAGGGTCGATCTCCCACAATACTAAGTAAACCCTAGCTCTCCATGTGCAAAGCGTTTGATGAATGAAGAAAGAATAAGAAAAAACAAGTTGCACACTGGCCTCTCACCCACTTTATTAACATCGAGTACCTGCTGCTATGACTCTAAGGAGTCTTAGCCAACATACAAGCACAGACACTCAAACAACACTCACAGGTACACACACACACACACAGTCACTCAAACACAAACACACACATGCACACTTACATTCGCTCACACCCAGTCTGCAAATTATTGTGCATGCAGGGAGTATCTGTCCCACAGAAGACTGAGAGGAATTCAGCCCTTAGCTCTGACCATACGTTTTGTACAGAGAAGAATACCTTCCTATTTGACCGTAAAGGACACACTTTTTGTGCCCCTCTTCTCCTTTCCTATTTACATCTGCTCCTGTGGCCCATTTATTCCACACACACTCATTAGCCTGTCAGTCTCTTCAGCAAATATTTACTAAGCTCCTACTCTGTGCCTTATGTGCACAGAGGACAAATATGACCAGGACAGGAAAGCATAGTCGCGTAGCCTTCAGTCTACAAGGGAGGTTTCATGTTCAAGAAGCATCCAGATCGTATCAGTAGGTGGTACTGGCTGCTCAGGAAAAAAAGGCACTGAAATGAAGAGGACAGAAGTGGGTGGAAGGCTGCCCAGGTGGCCATGCTTGTGCGGGAACATTCTGGACGCTTTCCTCTTTGCTCAGCAGATGGGTGTGTTCAACCAGAACAAGGTGCTGCCCACAAGTTTGCACCGGGGAGAAAAATGTTCTGGAGGGCAGTCAGCAGGAAAGGGAACAAGTCATGTCTCTGCAAGCTGAAGACCACCGAAGGAATAAAAGAACCTAAAGGGGATGTCAGGGCAACCTTCAGGAGTTCACTGAGCCTATGACAGATGGACCAGAGGAGTGAACTGGGAGGAATGGCTCTGAGGTCTGACTAAGGCAGACAGATGAGTTGAAGCTGGAGGAGAAAGGTCACGAGCATCCAGCATGCCATAGTGTCTAAGACAGGAAAAGAAAGAAGGATCGTTCTGCTCACCTTCTGCCACCTCCACAACCCACACGCGGGCTCTAATGCCTCCCGGCAGATGTGCCAATTGCTCCAAAACACCATCTCAAAGACAGTACATTTCCTAGGAAGCGTCACAGACACATTCAAATCCACACTCTAGAAATAAAGGGCAAAATAGTCTAGGGTACCAACTGCACAGGAGTTGGCGAGCTGGGGTTTAATGACAACTTTGTTGCTCATTTACCAGGTGGTCTTTAGCAAGCCAGTAACAGCCTTCTGTCTGCAACTCCCTCTCTATAAAATAATTACCCAGAATGGCAGCATTTAAAAGAAAAGATCAACACACTGAGGGCATTGAGCTCAGTGTAGGGCACTGTCTGAGAAGGTTGGATTCTCAGCACCCTGAACAAAATCTTCAAAACAAACAAAATCACTGAAATTCTGTTTTTGGGAGAACTATCCAGATTTTATTCCATTAAAAGAACTATCAGCTGGGCTTTATGGCACAGGTCTGTGAAACCAGGACTAGAGAGGCTGAGGCAGGAAGACGCCTAGCTTGGGGTCAGTCTGGAGTATATAATGAGACTGTCTCAAAAGAGACTCATACAAGTAGGTTTGCATGTACATGCGGCACACACGGCATACACGGCACTTACAAGCTATTTTTCTTTAGACATAAGGAAATGCTATTTCAAGGGGTTGTGTCTACACTACTTTAACATTTGAGTTTTTAAAACTCTGCTAGAACATTTACATAAAATACTGAAAGGCACACTTCTCAAGCCAGACAATCTTGGAAACTCAAAAGCAGACACACCCAGAGCAAATGACCATGGACATCCCATGTGTCAGATTGCCAACAGGACAGAGGCCCGGAGGGAAACAGAGCTCTACCTCGGAGTGGACAAGTCTCAGTTTGAATTCTTCCCTACCACCTCACCAGGTGAGCGGGACTTTGGTCCTTCACTTCTCCAAAATTGTCTCCGTGAAGAAACAGAGTTCAAGACTGCCTAGTACGAATATCCAAAATTTTAGGTGAATGAGCTCTGGTTTGATTGATAGAAACTATCTCCACCCACTTCTGTCCTCTTCATTTCAGTGCCTTTTCTTCCTGAGCAGCCAGTACCACCTACTGATACGATCTGGATGCTTCTTGAAAGTGGAAGAGAGATGGAGGATGACTCCCAACACTGACCTCAGCCTTCACATATATGTGCATATGCACTCCCAAACATGTGCACTCACACACATGAGAACACGAATACACCCAAGCATGTACAACACACACACGTGAATGGGGGAACAACAGAGTACTGTGTTCTAGCAGAGTTTTAAAAACTCAACTGTGAACACGGTACAAGAAGTGGTTGAACTTAGCCTTAGAATTCACAGCAAAGGGAATTCTCTGATCCCCCCTCTCATGCCTATCAGTCAATTACTCAATGCATTCTGAGTATGCCCTGTGCAAAAGTCAAAATGAAAGACAACAATGAAAAATTCCATGTGTTAACACACATATCTTTCCAGGAGCTTTAGGGCTTCTCTGACCAGCTGCCATTTCCAGAAGGTAAAGTCATGGTAGAGGTTCATCCAGGGAAACGACTGTCCAGATGCACACAGCTGAGGGCTCGGAACTTGTCCTTGTCTGACTGTCTTACTGAGAAAATCAGGTCCTACACCTGGCCTGGAGATGTGTGGGAACAGGTTTCCCTAAAGATCTGAAAAATGAAAACAATTCGGACTTGTACCCAGCATGACCAATAGCTGGGCACAGCAACTTACAGGGTGACTGAAAGAAAGTTTGTACTTTATAGCAAGGAACTCAGAAGCAATCTCTCATGCAAGTGTCTAGTTAAGAACACAGGAATTTGGGATGGGTCTCTCTGTATGTAATGAGTCGGTCCATTCTTCAGCTGCAGTATTCTCAGCCTTAGAAAGTCTACAAAGCATAGCCTTGAGACTGCACAGGGATTTGACTCCTAGTGTCTTTCTAAGTCCATTTAAGAGTTCTAATAATTTCTCAGGAGAGGAGGGGACTTATGATATGCCTTTCCTTACTCATACAGGCATGGGACAGAGACAGGAGAGCATCTACGGTTAACAGAGAAAACAGATGGACTTGGTAGTGACCTCCCGAGCAGTCAAGAAGAGGTCAGAAGAAGGTGTGGTGGTGCCTAATCTCAACCTAAAGGTTGAGACAGGAGGACGGACACTCCGAAGCCAAGTTGGGGTACAAAGTTAAACCCTGTCTCATGAAAGAAAAAAAAAAGTTCAGGACTAGATAGCTCAGGGATTAAAGCCTTTGTCTCAAAAGCAAAAGGTCTGAGTTCAGATCCTTAGATCTCATGTAAAACTACTGGGTAGACTTGACAGCCTGTAACTCCTATTCTGGAAGGTGGAGCCTGAGAAACTCCAGAGCAAAGCAATGAAGAGGTAGAGAGACCCATGATGATTCCTGATGCACTCTTGCGTGCACACGCACACACACACACACACACACACACACACACACACACACACGCACACAAATCAGCATGTCAAATAAAAAAGTTTAGATTTCAGGTTTCGACCAGGAATTTAACTAACTCTTCCTGTTCACTAAGCAACTTTCCACTTGGGAAGTTGCTGACACCCCATGTGACATGTCAGCAAGGAACACAGCATGGCAGAGAATGCCACCTGGGACATTCGGTCCCGAGAGGTAACTTGCTTTTCATAAATGTACAAGGGACCATTCTAAGCCGGATGTGAGTATTTGTGAGGCGACTTCATGCGAGTTTGCCAAAAGAAGAAAAAATCAGCACATGCCCCAAAAAATATTCAACTATTTCATTACAGAAGTTAGTGAAAATGGATTCTGTACTTCAAAAGTAAGTTGGAAAGAATGGCTCAAAAAAACACCGAGTTCCAACTTGATAAAAGCAATATAAAACTATTCTGAAACTCGACCTTTTATAAACAGGGTGGGTCATAATACAGAAGAATTTCTTACTTGTTAGACAAATAACTCTTCCCAACAATTATAACAAAGACTAGTTTCAGGAATTCCACAGATAGAGATGATCTGGGAAAAGATTATACTGCTTTAAGACCACCCAGATTACATGACTCAATTACTAATCCATACAGGTCTCAGAAGATAATGCTTAAAAAAGAGATTTGCTACTTTGTAGCTCTATGGTAAAATAATGGTCTGACATGGTTGAGGGGCGCCATTCCTGGTACTGGGTGGCAGGGGGAGAGGGAAGGGTGTCAGTCATACCATTAGAATGTCCAGCACAACATGACATCAATCATGCAATCCTGGATTGACACTGGAACTCCTGACTCGGGTCTCCTTGTAACCATTTCCTCTAGACAGGAGAAATGAGGCAGGTACAGTAACAAAGTAGTTTGTTTATCTTTTGTGTCTATGCATTTACCGAGTTCACAAAGGGGTTTCCTACCCAAAAACCACAGGCCACTACATTTCCTATTCTGTTCATCAGGAAGAAATAAATGTTTCAAAAAAAAGAAAAGAAAAAAAGAAATTTGAAGACTCTCTTCCTAAACCTGAGCGGCGGGGATTGAGACTCTGTCAGAAAAGAAGACACCTTTGTTAGACTAAGAATGAGAGAAACTGAAGAGAGTCAGAGCAGAAGAAACCAACTCAAGGCTGAATTAAAGGGGTCTAAAGGCGAGGACCACCAATTAGCCTCCTGAACAGAAATAAGGTCGCCCACCCCCTCTCCCTAGGGTGCTACTGCTCTTCTCCGCTTAGATGCAACAGAGCTGCGGCAGGAGACAGGAGGTGTTGCAGGTCAACTCGCTGCCAGTTTAAAAGGGTACACTGCAGACCTCGGAGTGGAAGGGCACAGGGAGCACCTGACTAAGCCAGCCTTCAGAAACACACCAAGGAGGAGAGCACTGGACACAGAGCACTTCCCTTCACTGCAGAAGGGCACGGCCACTTGAGTGGCTGGGTAGAATTAAGGAAGAGAAAATTTAAGATAACTTGAATCAATTTCTAGACAAAAATATGGAACTCTCCAAACACTAACTCTCCTCCCATATATGATGATCATGGGTTTCACTATCAAGACTCTGGGATTGGGAAAGCCAAAAAAAAAAAAAAAAAAGTCTACAGGTCCATATGTGTCAAAAGCAGCCAAAAGGCATGAAGACGACTTCGGAAAACATGAGGATCCAGGTTGAGCCGCAGCACCTGCATACGAAACCCCTACGTGCACTGGGTAAAATCACCAACGGGGAGGCGCAGGCAGGTGGAGCCCAGAGGCTCCTTAGCCAGCCTAACCTATCAGAGGGCTCCAAGTCCCAGTAAGAGATCCTGTCTCAAATAACAAGACGGACTGAATAAATGCTGAGGAACAACAACCAAAGCTGACTTCTGGTCTCTCTCTCTCTCTCTCTCTCTCTCTCTCTCTCTCTCTCTCGCACACACACACACACACACACACCCCTAAAAGTGTGTAAAAATATAAACGCATCACCAATTCTCCACCTAGTAACTGCCTCCAGGAAATACTCAAATACAAATGGATGTATATACAGAAACTGTTCATCTCATCATTCTCTATAATAGCAGAAACTCACGCAAACTTAAGATCCATAAGACAAATTAAACACATGATAAAAATGTACAGAATGGATCCCGGGTGGTGATAAGAAATGTTGTTTCAGTATATATGGTGAATATCATTCACTCCCGAGTAGGAAGTACTATGTACACAAAAACTCAGACTATGGAATAATTAAAATCTATGGAAGGAAGGCTATGTGGTATGCATGCATGTGTACATAGAAACACATTCAAATCTATATATTATGCTATCTCCAAATCAAGTGCTAAGTCATTTTCATTTCTTTAATAGATATTACACTTTTAGCTGTACCCTCTAACTACAGCAAACAAGTCTGATAAGTGAAGCAGAAATCACTTATAATCCATCGGAGTTCTATACCATTGTAAACCATAAAAAGTCAATCTTTCGGGCTGGAGAGGTGGCTCAGGGGTTAAGCCTCCACCTTGCAGGCGGAAGGTCCTGAGTTCGGATCCCAGATCCCATGTATAGACGCCAGGCGAAAGCGGGGGGGGGGGGGGGGGGGGGGGCTGAGCTTCTGGTCCTGGTAGGGCGGAGCCTGTGAATCCCGGGGCAGAAGGAGGTGGAGGCATCCATGGTGGTTCGCGAATTTATCCGTGGTTCTACACATACACATACACAGACACACACACACACACACAGACACATACGCGCGCGCACATACACACGCATATGCACACAGTTGAATAAATAATTAAAAAAAAAAGAAAAGTCAATCTTTCATTAACTGAGGAACTGGAAAGTTAGATCCTGCATCTCCCTGTTTATAGTTCTTATTACCCAATTGAATCTTGTTCCACACCTATCCTATTCTGCAGTTCACATCTAACTGTCCTATTGTTAGTGAAACTGCACGCAATATTTGTACATAAATGGATAAGAAAAAAAAATCAGATGGTCCCTTATTTCTCAGTTACTTATCAGTAGTTGTGTTTTTGTTTGTTTTTTTCAGTTGTTCTCCACCAGGCTTCAAGGATTCCCTTGAATCAAAGTGACACAGGGTATGAGCTGTCTCCTGAAACAGGCTCTCCCGCTCCACAACTTCTCAGCCGAGCATATGGTTGCCCTGATTAAAGGCTGCCGCTGCAGCTGCGCACAGCCCCAGGAGCAGGGTCTGGCTTCTGAGATGTGAGCAGACGCACAGTGACATTTCCGACTAGGCCTGCAAAGAGAAGGGACATGTCCCTTTCCCGACCTCCAGCAACACAGAGGATGGAAACACTCAGGAGTCAGCACAGCAATGCAGGAGGTGGAAACTGAGTCCCAACCCAGCAGAGCCCCCCACCTCTACCCTGGACTGTCAAGGGGCCGGGTCATTAGACAGGCAGAAATGAACTTTCGCTGAACAGTACCCACTATGAAGGTGCCACTTCATACAGACTAATACGCAGAAAACCAATGACCAAGAAACAGTGAGCTATTTAATTTCTCCACTCGACCAGGTCGTCCTCATCCTTGAAATAAAGAATCAAATGTGGTTATGCCATGTGTCCCTTCTTTGTTAACTCAAGTAAATCCAGAGCCCAGTTCATGCTGAACGCCTCTTCACAAACACATAAAGCACCAAGCATACTGAAAATACAGACAGAGGACCGTCCAAGGGCAGGCCAAGAATTTCAGACACCAATAATCCCTGCCATTGAGAAAAAAAAAATCCAAAGATCCCACACATTTTTTATGTATACAAGGAAAAACTGGAAAAAAAAAAAAAAAAAAAACCAGTGACCACTAGAAGATTAGGATTTTAAATTAGACACACAAGAAGGTAACAGCAAGTTAGTATTCTATAACACTGTGCTTTATTTGGATTTGTATGATAAACACATATCAGTTTCAATATGTGAAAGCTACAAAGATAAAAGCACACATTAAACCACCACAAAAAGAAAAAGGAAAGTCAGGTGTGGGAAAGAGGTAAATTAAATTTCCATCCACAAATGAAACCACGGTCTCTGAATTCAATGATGTCAATATATATACACTTGCAAATCCTACTGTACATAAAAATAATAACGTATCATAAAACTTAAATCTATGTCGTTAACTTCCTTGCTTTTAACAGACACTACAAATTCTCTCACACAAGGAGGGAAGAAGGGAGAAAAAAGAAGGGAGGAAACTAAAGTTTCAAAAAATGAATATTCCATGAGCAGTTTAGAGATCAATAAGCTAAGAAGACACTGCTGTCATCTACAATACAGAATTTTCCATTTGGGTGGAAAGTCAATTTATCTTTGAACCTCAATGTCTTCAGACTATCAAGGCCATCTAAGCATACAGTAGGTTTCCCATTATCAAATTTACATAACATATTCATTGTCAAGGACTTATTCCCACATTTAAACAGCATAGATACACAACACTAGACCAAACACACATCCAACACTCAACTGAAATCACCCACCCTGAAGAACTGGCCCTGTATGATACAATGTCAATAATGATATCATTTGAGCTGTTATTAGTTTAGTATGCTCACTGTACTTCAAGGAGAATACCATGAAACTGGCATTGTTTGAAATCAGTAACACCCAGTCTTTATAAAAGATCCCCAGCTGAAGCTGAAGTAACTTCTTATTACAGCAAAGAAAAATCCCAGTACCCGAACCTGGTAGTAAGTAAGAGAGGCAAGTAACTGTCCCTGGCACAAAAGTAAACATTCTTGGAAAAGAGACTGCTCTTCACCATGATGGGATATTACTAGAATCCATCTCAGTAACCTTACAAAATCACAAGGACCTTAAAAAAGAGGCTGAGAAACAAGACTGTAGCTTTCATCTCCAGGACCAGAACCAAAGAAAGTGCTGTGCAGGGAGTTAGTAAGTATCCAATGTTGGCAAGCAAAGGATTCAAGGGACACATTACAGGCCTCCCTGGCCAAAAGCACTCCTATGAGATGAAATTGAAAGGAAAACCAGGTTGGCTACAATGCAAGTTACCACAGGCAGAAATTAGGGAAACACAATGATTCACATCGTAAACGGGATTAAAGTGCTAATGAAATTAATGAATGTAGATTGAAAGCCTACTAAAACTGGAAACTCTATTCACAATAGTCTTAAACATGTTCCATCCTGCTTTACCCTGTCTTATCCTTTATGCATTGGAGAACTGGTCTCAAGCATGCACACATATACACACATGCACTTATTAATGCATTTTCTGTAATATGGAGAAGTCACATGAGTGTATGTATTTAGTTAGGCCCAGCCTATACATGCTATTATTACCATATTCATAGTTTTCCAAAACCAAAAGATCTCAAAATTCCCACTAAAGTAACTGTGAAATTTTTTGAAAAACAGACTTAAAAGATTGGGAAGCACCATCTCACTCACTCCAGGCTGACCTTTCAGGTGACCTGGATAGTGTCCTGTTCAGGAGACAGATGGATGGCCACTAGGTTTGTACTAGGTCGAAGTATGAAGGCTGAACTGACAAAGCAATGAAAACAAGTCGGGCTTGGTGGCATGGGCCTGTGGTCTCAGCTACTAGAGAGACTGAGGCAGGAAGATTCAAGTTCAAAGCCAGCTTGGGAAATTTATGAAGATCCTGTCTCAAATGAGAGAGAGAGAGAGAGAGAGAGAGAGAAACACAGAAGCCCTGTGTTCAATCGTCCAATGCACAAGGACCAAGACAGGGTAGGGCAGGACTCAACAAGATACAGTGAAATGAAGCAAGAAGGAAGAAAACAAAACAAACAGATTCCCACAACCACAAACAAACTACAACTACATCCCAGTTTCAGAACTATCCATTTTCCAGAGCATTTAACAACTACCTGAAATTGCATGGAAAGAAGAAATGGATGAAATTTATCACCTTACTTTACACATTAAAACTACTGCAGTGGAACTGTAACTTGCACAATGACTAGTTCATTAAAGAATGAGGTAGACTATAATGATGCCAATGATGTATCCAGCTCCTACTATCCTTCTGGCAGCATGTGGGGGTCCTCCATCCCTCACCAGATAGCCACTGACCCAGGCCTCATGCACATAAAATGCAGATGCTCTATGCGTGACTGAAGCCTAGGTTGCTATAGCAGGAAGACCTAAGATGTCAGGCTGGGGTATGGCAGTGCTCTCTCTCATTAGATAATGGAACTATCCCACACTTCTCCCTATTTCACAGGGGTCCCAGAGGTTCACACTGCAATCAAAGGTGACAAGAACTTCAAAGTGCTCGGCAAATACTTTGGAAGTCACGTGCTATTCACAACAGCCATCTAAGCCTGGAAAGCCTGGATACAAATTGATGCTGTTCATGGCCAGTAATAATAAGACTAAACTGAACAATGCAATACATACTCGGAACTTCTAAATAAGCACAACACAGAGAAATGCACCACAGAGGCTACAGCTGAGGCACAGTGCTTGGCTAGTGTATCTGAGGCTCTGGGTTCAATCCTCCACTGCACAAAGAACAAGACAGAGCAGGAATAGACAGGACATGGTGGGACAAGATAGGAAAAAAGAAAAGAGAATGAACAGATTGCACAACCACAAAGAAACTACAACTATACTCCAGGTTCAGAGCTCTCCAAGGGGCTGTGTGGACTGAACTCAGGTACTTACAATGTAGAAAAGACTGCAGTTAAAGTTGCCAGTGCAGCTATTTTCCTAATTGTCACGCAAAATGCATCATGAGGATGCCTTTTACCACGTGATAAATTCTCCCAAGGTTCAGTGACCCTAACTGCAAAGCTATAGTGCTTTACTTATGTTATAGAAAAAGAATTCAATCTTGAATTCTTCCTTTCTAACAGATAAAGAAAACAAAATGCAAAAGGAATACATAACTTTTTAATGAATGCAAAAAAATAACAGATTTTATTTACATGGTTTGCCAAAACTTTTATGCATTCATTCTCTGGCTTAAGAATTGTAGAGAACTACAGAACTAAATTTAAAGGACAAGGTAATTTAGAAGAACATACTGAAGGCACTAATTACAAAACATCAATTACAATGGCAGCTAACATTTTTTATTTTTTTATTTTAGCCTGTGTGTGTGTGAGAGAAAGAGAGAGAGAGACAGAGAGAGGATACTGTGTGTCCCTGTGGAATTCTCTAATCATCTTGGATTGTCCTATCTCCTTGCTTTATTCTGGTGTTTCCCAGGCTCTGCCCACCAGGGCCAGAAATGCAGGCTGCTGCTATTTCTGCCTGGTGTTTTCACATGGGACCTGGGATCCGAACTCAGGACCTTCTGCTTGCTAGGCAGAGTCTTAACCCTGAGCCATCTCTCCAGCCCAGCAGCTAACACTTACACATTGTTTTTAACAGATGTATCATCCTCATAACACCCACCTGACCTCATCCTAAAACTTATTTTAAAAATCGCAGCTCAGCTGACAGTGTTTGCCTAGCATGAGCACAGCCCTGAGGTGTAGCCTCAGTTCCTCCCAGAATGGGCGTGGTGGAACACCTGTAATCCAGCGCTCTATCAGTGGAAGCAAGACAGAGTTCAAGGTCCTGACAGACTATTTAAGGGCAATGCCAGACAGAAGGGGAGTGTCTTTAGTCAATGATTTACTCACTGATAAATTACCCATGCCCCAGCAAGTACTCAGGCATGGGCTGGTTCCAACATCCCAAAAGAAATCCAAGAGGCCACACATGCAACAAGATGCAAAAGCAGGAGGGAAAATGGCTGGAAAGGAGACAGCAGGAAGCAGGATAAGGAGGTGGGGGAAGGGATTGGGTAATTAAGCGGTGAAAACACAAAAAAATATTGTATTTATGCATGAAAGTGTCGAAGAATAAAACAATGATTAAAAATAAGTTCAAGGTTATCCTTAGTTATATAGAGCTTAAGCCTGGGAAGGAGGGAAGAAAAGGAGGAAGGGAGAAAGGGAGGGAGCGAGGGAGAGAGGGAGAGATCACGGAAACCCTGAAATTGGTTGGGGCGACATTTTAGCAGATGTGGCAGAGTGTTCCTTGTTACCTTGGAGAGCATCACATTGTCTCCTAAAACTCCACAAAAGAAACCAAAGTTACACCCAGCTTCCCATTCAGTGGCTGAGAAAACTGAGGTTTAGAGTGGTCCCTAAAGGCAAAAAAACAGGGCTGGAGAGGTGGCTCAGGCTGGAGAGGTGGCTCAGGGGTTAAGCCTCTGCCTTGCAGGTGGAAGGTCCTGAGTTCGGATCCTAGACCCCACGTATAGATGCCAGGCAGAAGCGGGGGCGGCCTGCGTTTCTGGTCCTGGTAGGGCGAAGCCTGTGAATCCCAGGGCAGAGTAAACAAGGAGGAGGTGGAGGTGGTCCATGGTAATTCCAAATTTGTCCCTGGTTCTACACACACATACACACACACACACACACACACACACACACACACACACACACACACACATACACACATGCGCACCTATGCATACACGCACAATTGAATAAATAATAAAAAAAATTTTTTTAAAGGCAAAAGAACAAAAACAAACAAACAAATAAAAAAACCCTGCAGTGTAAGCACAGGCCTAGAGAATTCATCCAGAAAGCAAAACTACAATCGCCATTCCCTTCTCAGACAGAACACACAAGGAAGGACATTGATAAACCCAATTCAGGGAAAGGAAAACAAGACAGCAACAACATTCCTTTCCTGTTACCTCTTTTCCAGCATCCAAGAATGCAACCCTAGTAAAAAGCCTGGCTGCGGTTTCTAATATGCAAACTTCACCATCCAGGATCCCCCCCCCCACGGTTAATGTGCTCTTCTGAAGTCCTCCAACCAGAGCTGGTGTCCCGCTTTCCTCAAAGTAAAGCCAAAAGTCCTTGACATGGAACTACAGAAAACTTTTTATAAACATCTATCCTAACAGAGACAATTACCAATCAAATTAATTTAAAATCTCCTTTTGGAGGGCACTTCTTGAAAATTGCATGCAAACTTCTTTCTTGCCCAGAGTAAAGCACTGTAAAAAGTTGCACAATCAAATCAAATCAAAATACAATCCATATAAATCTCACCATACATCCTTAAACAAGAGAAATATAGTTTAATAAAAAAAATGTAGGGAATGGTGATGTTGCTCAGTTGGTACAGTGTTTGCCTAATATGCAAAGAGCCCCAGGTTCAACCCCCCAGCAATGAATGAAGCCAGGCAGGATGGGTAAGCCTGCCATCTCAGCATGAGGTGAAGACTGGAAAATCAAAGGGCCAGCCTGGGCTTATGAAACCTGGAGACAGACAGACAGACAGACAGACACACACACACACACACACACACACACACACACACACACACACACACCCCTGAAAGAAGTAATGACCACAAATATCTACTCAGTATTTCACAATCATCCAACCACCAATTCTCAACAGGTCTAGAATAAAGTACAGTGAATACTATTTACAGTTAAGAGAATAAACTCAAAGAAATTAAACATCTTGACTTAGGCTACACACACATTCACTGTAGAAATAATATTCACACTTAGAAGGAGAATACTACTTCCTCAACCAATTATTTGCAGCTGCACACAGATCACCCCAAAATCTGACAGTTTAACTTGACAATAACCACCTCATTATCACTCACAGTTTCTATGACGCAGGGGGTTTGCACAAAGCACAACTGAAATGTCCTCTCGCTGGTTCTGTCCCTGGGGAAAGACTGAAGGTAACTGGAAGATGCGGAGTGAGAAGCAACAAGGACTTTCTTCACTCATGGCTGAACCGCGGGTACATCTAACTGTGGCCTTTCCACAGGGCTACTAAAGCTTCCTCACAGCCTGCTAGAATTCCAAAGCCAAGTCCTCTAAGAGAAAGAGCACAAGCTACCATCTCTAACACCTGTCTGGAAATTCTTACAGCATTAGTTCAAGTCTCTCCCTTCAATGCAAGGAAAAGGAAGCAGACACCACCCCACACCCACATCCCATGAAGGAAAGTGCCACACGCCCAGTGACTGGTTATGTGGAAGGAAGTCACCTCTGCCAAGCCTCACTGTCACAATTCCATCAAAAGCAATGAATCACCCCTACTTGACAATAAGAAAAATAGGATTTCATGGTGTCTGTGTGAATTGCCCTCAGTCATGTCATTAATACATAATGGCACAAGATTGAAAACACAGGCCCACGTGACTGCAAGCTCCGCAAGAAGATCATCATGTGGGGCTTATACAAGGTTCCTGGAACCGTGCTGTGTGCTGCTGAGTGCTAGGGCAAACCTGGGCCGGAAACAAAGAAACCATCCCACCAGAAGTATGTAAAAAAGATATCTAAAAGCAGTTTAACAAAACGAGCAGTTGAGACAGTTCGCAGGGAAGGAGCCTCTTGTACCCAAATATCCGCTCCTTTACTTGGGGGTAGGGAGGTGGGAATCATGTGCCACAGAGTATGTGTGAAGGTCACAGGATAAATCTCAGGGGTCAGTTTCCCTTTGGGGACTCCATGGATCAAACTCAAGTCACTGGTCTTGCAGGGCAAGCGTTTTTACCCTGTCTGTCCGGTATTGTTATTTTTTTATCAGTCATTTTCAATGGTAGGATTTTGGAACTGTCATTTCTAGTGGGGTCTACTGGAAAAGAGAGAGAGCTCAAATACCAACAGAATTTTGCAGGGAAAGCCCTTTGGAAGAATTTAGAAATCACCTAAGACGGCAGTGCCAACCATCCAGTGAGGTCTAACCAGGACTTTCCCCCATAGTACAACACAGTCAGGAGCCTGAACTACATCTGACTGTGTGGAGGGCAGCCCACCCTCAGCGCCCTCAACAGCCCTTGCAGAGCCAAGCCCAGCTCTGAGCGTATCTTCTGACGTGGCGAACTGCGCAGGCATCCCTCACAGTAACTGCTTCAGGAAAACCTGTGGCAAGACTGTTTACTGTTGCCATGGAGTCTGCACAGGAGGTCAAAAGAACAAGCACCCATCACTGGGCTGAACGTTAGCAGGGAGAGAGACTCGCTAATGACACCCTTGTAAAAGCAATCAAAACTTCCCCCTCCTAGAAGTCTGTGATGGGGGTAGAGCGACATGTGCATGGGCTTGCATAACCTGGCAATAAATCGTCAGCCCTTTATTTCCCTTTGAATTGGCCAGACGCCAGGCATGAAAGTGATTGCACCACTAACAAATAGAAGGGGTGGCAGTCAGGGGAAGTATAATGTGCCTTTTTACCAGCCCCATCTCTACACAAGGCCACAACTATGGA
Source organism: Typhlomys cinereus (assembly GCA_023101885.1). NCBI lineage: Eukaryota > Metazoa > Chordata > Mammalia > Rodentia > Platacanthomyidae > Typhlomys > Typhlomys cinereus. The sequence continues at coordinate 2,475,568 of JALPQD010000009.1, read as the reverse complement.
CATGAGCAGCAGCCTCACAGGAGCTTCACTGGTCTAAGCAGGCAGACATGACACCCTGAGGTTCCAGAAATGAAACTGTCACCTCAGAGAGCAGAAGTTTCATAATTACTGTAATTCATTCCAGAAAGCAACACATGGCAATCGCTACCTTTGTCTTCAAACAGTAATCAGATTTTCATCCTTCACAAATCCTGTCAAAGAACCTTTATAGGATTAATGATCATCTATCCTGCAGCTTGCTTTATAGCAGGGACCAACTTAACCTAAACTCATTATGGTGTGAAGTGCTAAGCCAGGGCTAATGGCAAAAACCAAAACAAGGACATTTAGATGGTGAAATGCCATCCAAATCCACTCAATTAACCTCCATACTAATGTTGAAAATAATGTCATTCTCAAACACTAATATACTTAACTTCTAAGCATTTATGTCCTCTGAAAAGATTCTTCAGTTATCAAACTAGAATTAAACTTAAGTCCAAAACATCTAACCACAGTAATTAATAACTTCCTGGAAATCTATTCATTATTCAACCCTCTGAGACAAGAAGTATTTCTCCAGTTCAGAGGGGAAAGGGTCTGACCCTCTATAACTGCTTCTTTGGAGAGAAAAGACAGTCAGACCCATAGGACAACCTGACTGGTGCATGGGAGCCCTAGATTGGTCAGGTCTTCTCCAGCTACAGTAGTTTTCTCTAAATATGGTGATCAAAAAAAGCCAATGTAGAAGCTGATGTCAAATTCAGGGCCCAGCAACAGATAGAAGCAAGGATGGAAACCAAAGGCCCAGCCAAATCTGAAATCACCCAGACACGAAACTGTAACTACTGATATCATCAGACCAACAACACTGGACACAGTAATGGAAGTGCAGGCATGCTCAGTAAGGGCAGGAAGGTGGCCATAAAGGACAGTTTGGTCCCACATCATTTGAAAACAAAGGGGCCTTGAAATCATCGAAACCTCAGGCTGAGCAATTCCATAGGTGAAGAGCTTATCCAAGGTGGGAGCTTATCCAAAACAATACTCATGATGTGGATAGATATTCACATACAAGGGTGTTTACCTCAGAGTGCTTTAAAACATGAAAAACTGAATGTATCCTAGACGTTCAGCAATGGCTATAGTGATAATATATCCATCCAAACAATGGAATGCTATGCAACACTGAAAACTGCTCATGCAGGAGGGGCGTTGGCATAGCAACATGATCATGATTTAATAAGAAATAAAAATGGAAATAAGATGCTAACGCTTTCCACACTCATTCTTATTTTGCAACCCATACATAATAAATCTAGAGTAATAATATTCTTAAAGTATAACACTGATCATGTTGAGTGGAATGACAGGTGGGGTTTTGCTGGGTAGAGGAAGTCTTGTCTTTCTAATAGTTTTGCAACAAATGTGTACCTTTTGTGCTCAAAACCAAATAGAGCACTTGGAAATTTAAATATTAAAGACAAACATTTCAAAGAAACGCATAGCTGCTGTCTAATATTAATTTGCAACCTAACATCAACTTTTAACTCACGATATGTTCCTAAGTACGTTCCCCTCTAAAACATTTTGAAATAATGTTTTAGGTGAGACCATCACAAGCCATAGAGTTTGATGTACCAGGAGGTTCAAATGTTCTCTCTCTAAAATCCCAGTTCAAAAGGATTCTCTCAATTTATGCATTTCTAACCAAGGATCTGGTCCAGAATTCAACCTGAGCTGTAACAAAATATCAAATCTTTATTCTCCCTAAATAAAAGTCCATAGAAAACTTTATTTAAAGAAAGAAAAAAATATCAGGAAACAAGTTCTGTGTCCAAAACTCTACAGAGAAGCCATGATATGGCAGCTTGGTGTGACATCTGACCATTATACCAAGTGAGCATTTATCTGTTAAAGTTAAATATACATGAGTGCACTTGTGCATATGAACACAAGTATGTGTGCAAAGTTATGCACATATATGCATATAAAAATGCAAAAAAATCCAGCGAAAACATTAAGATAACCTGCAATTTAAGTTGCTAATTCCAGAAAAAGATGGGCTGGTGGATGAGTCATTCATTTCTATATTCCAAACTACAGAAGTTCTTATTATTCTGAAAAAATTACTAGGCAAGAATCCTTTGAAAATGTACAGACATGAAACCATAAATGACAGCAACAGCAACCAATGAAAAGCAATGTGCTCTAGAAGGGGGTCTCATGCAGCCATGGAAAACACGCTCACAGGAGGAGAGCCAAATAGCAAGGATCCCACTCCAAGAACAACAGAGGCAGCAATAGAATGACTCAGGTGGGTTTCCTCTCAGTAATTCTCCCTAGTAGCACCATGTGCTGTAGACACAGGCTTAACATGAAACGAGACTTGAATTACATATCCACTCAGCATTTTTATATAGGATTTGAAGATCCAAACACTGTTCCTTTTGTTTGTGAGGCAAAGTCTTTTACCCCTGAGCCATCTCCCCCAGACCTCAGGCTAGCCTCCTTTCTATATGGCTGGAAAAATGGACTCCACACAAACATCAGAACCCCCAAAGATCTTTGATACCCTTTCTAACATACTTCAGCTAACTCACTTGCATTCTGACTGCCAAAGGAGGATTAAAAGTAAAGTTAGATCAAGCGGTGAAAATTAAGACAAACCCTCTCTGACAGACAAGTTTTCCAGATGTCACAGAAGTTTGGTCAAGTCTAACAGGAAAATACTAACATGGTCTCAGACATATGAAAATCCAGAACCTCCTTAGAAAGAAAGACAAGAGAGACAAATGTTTTTCATTCCAATTAATCACTTGCAGGCTTAGATCAAAGAGAATAATTAGTTTCAAAAGAATTTCAGACTCACATCCTCATATGTCGATGAATACAATTACCTGGACTGAAAAGATAATGAGTTTTCTATCCTTCTGGTGAATTCTGCTTCTTGGCATAGCTCTGGGACAGGTGATGGGCACCACATACCCACGACTTAGTCCTCAGAAACGGTGTCCTGTCCCGTCTTTTGCTATAACATACCTCCCTGAATGACTTACTTTAAAAAATGTCATCAGCTGGAACGTGAACGGTAAGACCAACCTTTAAACAGCCTCTTGCTCATTACACAACACAAGGTGGGAATCGGTTCAGAAACACGGGGTTATAACTAGAAAGAGGCAAGAAGGGTGGCTAACAATTGGGGTCATGGGATGGGAGATGGTTCAGGGCGTTAAAGCCTTTGCCTCAAAAGCAAAAGGACCTAAGTTCGGATCCCTAGATACTACGTTTAAAATGTCAGGCTGAAATGGAAGCAGTCTGCAATCCAGGCCCTGGAAGGCAGGGCCTGAAAAACCCCAGAACAAAAAAAATAAGGAGGCAGAGTAATCCAAGATGATTCCTGAATCATCCCTGAGCCTCTACAGAGTGACAAAGACATATTCACTCAAGTGCTGTCTGTGTACACACATATATGGAGGCAAACACACACACACACACACACACACACACACACACATTCATGCAGAAAAAAAATTGGGTCATGTGCTACTTGTCTAGTATCAGGCCTAAAACAGTTTAAGCACACAGTAGCCATTCAATGAATGTTCATTTACAAATAATATACCAGTGCACAACTGTTTCACCCATATATCAGTCTGACCAACCCCAGGCACATAAATAACACTGTTCGCGTTTGGTGCTGCTGGTGGTGGTGTGGTGGTGGTGGTGGTGATAGTTTGTGTAGTTTGGTTTTGGAGGTGTTAGGATGGGACACGGGGACTTATGAGCAGCAGGCAAGGGCTCCACTCCTGAGCTAGACTCCTGAATAGACTTTGATGCACCTAAAAGTAGAATAGAAAAAGGGTTGTTACAAAGCGTTCCAGGGGGGGCTGGAGAGGTGGCTCAGGGGTTAAGCCTTTGCCTTGCAGACGGAAGGTCCTGAGTTCGGATCCCAGATCCCACATATAGACGCCAGGCGGAAGCGGGGGCGGCCTGCGCTTCTGGTCCTGGTAGGGCAGAGCCTGTGAATCCGGGGCAAAAGGAGGTGGAGGCGTCCATGGTGGTTCACGAATTCGTCCGTGGTTCTACACATACACACAGACACACACACGCACATACACACGCACATGCGCACAGTTGAATAAATAATAATAATAATAAAATTTTTAAAAAAAAGCGTTCCAGGGCTGGGGTGCAACTCAGCCGTTGAAAGGTTGCCTAGCATACTGCAAGGTCCTGGGTTCGGTCTCCAGAACTTTAAGGAAGTTCCATAATGAAGTTTAACTGGTAGGTGGCAAACACGTTGAGTTGCCAGAGAACTACCCTTTCTTCCCAAAGTTGCAGCCATTTCTCATGCCCCTGACGGTTACGTGTACTCAGTCCAGGGTGTTGTATGAAGCTCCAAGCTCCACTATGGACCGATCACAGCCTCTCTCTCGACCTTATACTTTACACTAGGATTCTCTCCTTGCATCTGGCTGAGGGTCAGAGAAGTGTAGCATGGTGGGAATTAAAGCAGATCACAGGGAGAGAAAAGCCCAAGAAACTGGGAATGGCAGATAGAGATCTCTGTGCATTTGCACCACAATACTTACACCTGGAATCCTACTGCAGCAACACCTCCTACCTCACCAAAGTGATGGAAAGAGACCACAAAGAAGAAAATGCAGACGGGCAAAGGTGGTCTGTGCAGAGGAGGCGCTCCAGAAGGGAGCCCAGGAGGCTCTGAGATGTATATGAATCGTGCCTCTGTCGCCCTGGACAGAGCGAGGAGGGAAGCCGGGTGACTGAATTGGCTGGTGGTATTAGCGCTGTTGAGACAATGTTTTAGGCTCTGTGAATGCACACATTCTTTTCCTTTCTTGTACAGTCTTGTTGGAAACCCTGGCAAAATGCTGCTCCGGAGAAGCAATTCCGAGTTGGCTGTGATAAAATCCTGAGATGGTCAATTAAAAACATTCTCTCCCTCGACGCTCACTACCATTGTGGAAATAAAAAACCGCAACAGAGGGGTGCTTTCTTTCATTCTTTCTTTTTGCTCCCACTGAAAAATATTTCCATTAGGCTTCAGAATGGTGAAAATCATTTATCTGCATATACAAGCAACTTCTGTTCAAGCTATACCACAGCTCTGGTCCAATCCCCATTCCTGGGGTAAGGGAGAGGCAAATTTTGTATAGACTAATTCTACTGTTCTCATTTCCTGAGGGCCCTCCACGAATTTGCATTTATCCACTCAAGAATGCCCAGAAACTCACCAGTGCCCAAGCTCCCAAGGGGTTCCCATAATTAGCACGTTTACTAGAACATGCCTGTTCTGTTTCCGAAGAAACTTGCCAGGTTTAAAATTCACTATGATTAGCAGAGGAAAAAACACTTTCACAAAAAGAACTACCAAAAATGTTCTCCTCAGAAGGATGTAATGTGCTTCATAATTCCTCCCCAATGATATTTATGAAATACTAAAGAGTGCAAAACACACACACACACACACACACACACACACACACACACACACACACCCCTTTGTAAGCATTCTCCACCAGGAATTAGCTGCTATTTCTAAAAGCAATAGGAGAGAATGCCCACCTGGATTTGCATGTTCTGCTTACTGAATAATGTTTTTAAATAAATTTTGCTACTGTACAAAAGAAGCGAGGAGAACAAGCCAAGTTGAAGGAGAACTGCATGCATCTCTGAGTCACAACCTGCCCAGAGAATCACTCTCCGGAGGACCTCGCCAACCTCCAGGGTGCCCAACAAGGAGAGAAAGAGGTCACACACTGCCAGCCAGTCTGATGGAAGCCCAACCTGGAACAGAATGAGGACGAAAGGAACCAAGGTGGCTCCTTGACAATCAAATCCCCAGCGAGACAGAAGGCACCCAGCAAATTCTCAATGGAAAAGGCAGGGACCATCCCACCCCTGGAATGTGGAGAAGCAACCCCAACACAAACCCCCTCACTCCTAGGAGCTGCGCCAAAGCCCTGCAAGAACCTGAGTGGAAGAGCCACACTGGCCCTGCAGCTTGGGCTCGGGGCTCTGGGCTCTCTTACCTGTACCAGCCTGTGGCTCCCTCCCACTTGTTCCAACTTGGGACAAACAGGCAGGACTCTCCTTGGCACTCTGAAAAAGGGGTGGGACAGCCCAGGTTTCTGCTCCCACTTGCCTGCAGAACCCCGAGCATGCTCCCTTCTCAGTGTGCAGCACCAGATCAAGACAGACCAGACACCCATGTCTACTAACCAGAGAGCAGGGCCCAGCCAGGAGCCCGGACCTTCCATCAGCAGCACGCTTCTTCCAGCATTATCACCACCACCATGAACCGCAGGCAATGGGAGAGAAAGCCAGCGCCGCCTTAAGGAGCTTCAGCAACATCCAAAGTTCAGGCTCAAAGGAAAGAAGATGGAAGGTGTTGCAGGAGTTGCTGAATGAGGTCATCAAGGCCAACTGGGTAAAAACAAGTCCCCTAGAAGAAGTTGTCCACATTCATTCAGGTCTTAGTTGAAGTCTTCATGTCCCTCAAAAACCAGGAGGAGAACTTGGGCAACAAGACTGGGTGTGTACCCTGCTTGCCATTTCACAACTGGGTGTGACCCTGGACAAGTCACTCTCTACGGTTTCTTCATTCACAAGTCAGGGATCAGAGCAACGCCCACCTCATAGGGCAGGGCAAGAATTAAATTACCAGCATACTAAAGTATTCCTTGTGAAGAGTCATTATCAAATAAAATACAACTGGTAGAGCTTACACACACACATTTTAAAAAGTAAAAAAAAAAAAAGAGCAGCAAGGAACCTCCTTCCTTTTTCATTGTACCCTCACCAATGGTTTACTGGAATTCAAATTTCTAAAATGTTTTTTAATATATAAATGTTCTAGCATTCAATTTGACTAAAATCAGACATGGGGGGAGGGGGGAAGAGGCCCGGGGCGCGCGCACACACATACACACACACACACCACATTTCTCAAAACCATGTAAATCTAGGGAATTAGAAAGGAACACAGAAAATGTGAAGCATGTGGGAACTGTAGACATGCCAGGATAACTTCCTAGTTTCAGACCTCACAGAGACAGGGCCCCACACCAATAACTGAAATTTCCAGGAGATAAGGAAGCCAGGCCAGAGAAAGCCAGAAGGGTTGGGACTGGCCAAGTGTGATGCCTGACCTGACACCAGATGCTCAGGATATGAAGGTGTGACGGGCCCCACACCTCCAGAGCCGGGTCGCATGGCCCCAGGGATGTCACCCTGTCACCCTGGGAGTGGGAAACTCATTTCCTATTTAAAATCCTTCAACAGAGGGTCACTGCCCAAACTCCTGACCACAGCCTCCTAGGTCTTGTGAATATCTAGTCTGCTCCCACCTCTCTCGCCTCAGACCCTCCCTTACCCCACATTCCAAGCTCCCCTTCTCAGACTCCATGATTGGACCCCATTTCCAGGAAGCTCAGAATGTCCTTCCTGTTCTCTCCTTCACCTACTTTTCATGCCTTTCCAAGTCTCAAAATGCTGTTGCCTAACCTAGGTCACCTATCCATTTGACACCTACTGATCAGTTACTTCCCTAGTTGCTATAACCAAATACCTGACAGAAACAACTTGAAAGGAAAAAGGCTGATTTGGGCTCATGACTCAGTCTACCACCCGGTGGAGAAGGCATGGGTGGGTATATTTCATGGCTGGGGGCTGGAGGGGGGGTAGGGATCCAGGTTCTTGTGTTGGTAGTCAGAGACTGAAACCAGAACACGTGTAGAGAATTAAGACAAATTATATTAGAGGCAAGAAAGAGTGGAACTCACAGACATAGGCTCTGTGAGGGGCAAGGGAGCTGAAAGGAACTCCTGCACTCCCTAAGCTTGACACAAGGGGCTTAAGTCCACAAGGGCGCCTCTTCCCAGCATGCTGCACTGACACAATTTTTTTTTTTAGTTAAAAGTGGCAAGCTTATGTTTTTAAAAATATAGGCGATGACTTTGAGGTGTGAGAAAATGACCCACCTTTCTTAGGTTTACACCGATGGAGCACGGCTGGGAATCAAGTTTGAGTGTGACTGCCAGGTAGAGTGCATTCCTAACGCTGATGGCCACTGCTGGCGGCACTTCCTCCCCAGCCCTGCTCTCCAGCTGCAAGCTCACAGTAACACCTCTCTGCGCTTACACTTTCAGTGGACACTGGTCATCAAGCCGTTTCCTCCGCCCTGCCTCTGCTCATTTAGTTAATCAGTTCGTTCATTCACTCCTTTTTGGCAGTGTCTGGCTACATAACCCAGGCCGTCCTTGAACTCATTTCTTCTCAGGTGGCCTCCTGAATACTTAAATTAAAGGTCTGCTGCTGCCTAGCCACACCCTCTCATGCCCTGCCCAGCCCACCTTTTCTTTAAGTTGCTTCTGCTAATTTTATTTGGTGGATCTGGGAATTGGAAGTAAACTAAGCAAAACCAGGTAACACCTACACAATACTAGCTCACAACCCTCTGTCTGTATTTGGATGACTCACCTTGAATTAAGATGAATATGAAATATCTTTTATCTCTTTTCAATTTTTACAGGTGTGTGCTCATTATATAAGAACAGTCTCATATGAATATATAATAAATTTTGAGCATATTCCCCTTACTCCCCCCCAACCTCCCATTTCTTGCCTGTTTGTTCTCTTTATTTTGTGAAAGGGAGGGAGAGAGGAAGGGATGAAAAGAGAGGAGAGAGAGGGAGGGAGGGAGAGAGGGGGGAAGAGAAGAGAAAAAGACAATACATTTAAAAATGACAGTAAGGACATACAAATCTTTCAAATGCACACTGCAAAAGAAAAAGCCAACACTCTTGAAAATAAATCAATGAAAAGGCACCAATTAATTACAGCAGTGCTGCAAGCATCTTTACTGTTTATGCAGCGATCAGAGTGTGGTTGGAGGGTGGAGCCCTAGAATCTGGTCTCAAGTGTCTCGTAGCTGTGATGAAACAGAAAATCATGGGCTGGTCTGAGAGTTGGCATTGCTGTTGTGTGCGTGCTGGGGTCAACCCACAACCTGGTGCTGCTTCCAGAAGAAATGATTACTTACACTATCTTGGTTCTTGAGAAGAATCTTACTCAGGCCACCGCAGTGTCTCCACTCTGGATTTTACCTCTACCTCTAAAGAAAATCCTTTACTTCTTGTAAATCAATTGATCAATCAATCAATCAATCATTCTTGCTGTGAAAGCTAGAAGTGACCCTCCATGAATTCCCACCCACAGTTTATTATGGTCTGGACCTAATCTCAAGCTTCCTCTCCAATTTGACCTGCCAACTTCCTTTAGACATTGAGATCCAAGTGTCTAAAATCTATCATCTACTGTTACGGAGGAGTGTCAAGTCTGGCACCTAGAAGATAGAAGTATTTCTCTCTCCCATCCTTACCTAATGATGTAAGAGACTGATCTAGTGGCTGCTGGCTCACTACCATTTTAACTCCCCCAGGTATGTAGTGAGGCCTCATTCTGAGACTGAGAACACCAAGGATAGAAATGACTCACCTGCCCAAGAGAACCCGCAACAGTAAAGAGACAACATTATCTCTCAGTTAAAATAGTCCTAAAGCTCAAAGACTCAAGCTCTGATGCCAATGCTTAAAATAGGAAAGATGGGAGTGACCGTCTATGCTAGGACTGCCTCATTCAGTGAGTTGCTCATTCAGTGAGTTGCTCTGATGGCCACGCCACTGGTCTGTGCTTGCTACTGCACATTTGAACATCCACAAACCTAGTTCTCAAAGCGAGGACCCATTATTTCAGCTGAGTAGAGAACCTTGAACTCCTTTTAAAAAGTGGGGGTATGTCCCTGACCTGTTCTGACAGAACCAGGACAGGATCAGGAACATTGAACAGCAGGTGGGGGGGCCGGGATTAGGAATTCATTACAAGTGGACAATTCACATAGAGTACTGGGAGAACCATAGGGACAACTCCCATAGGAACAGCTGATATCTTCCCATCTGTTTGGTTTTATGTGGAGTCCTCATTCGGTGTAATAAGCAAGTGTCTCAAAGGAAGCGATTCTGACTGTGAGCAACTTAATTAAAAAAAAAAAAAAACTGTCCACATGGTGCATGCAGCAGGTGCATTTGCCATCAAAACTGATGACCTGAGTTGGATCTGCAGGACCCATAAGTAAAACTTCCTGACTCCTGCAATTTTCCCGAACCTCCACATAACATGCCACATACACACACATACATGTATGAGATAAATATTTAAAAAAACAATTTTTTTAAAGAGGAAAAGGAAAAAAGTGTATTTTTCAAATCACAGCTACTTATAGGTTCAGGAATAAACTCTGTCTCAAAGTAATAAGGGGGAAAGTGATTGACTGTCTGTTTCTGGCTTCCGTGCTTGCTATCCCCCCCTTCACGTACATCACACATATACAACATACAGCACACACAGACACATAGACACACACACACACACACAAAAAAAGACCCTCATTTTCCTCAAAAACTACATTCATCTTTAGGGAATTCTACCAACAAGAGGTTTCTCTGAAAAAGGTTAAGAGTGAACTGATAACAAATTGGCTCATTGTTTTCTGTTACATAAAGTAAATGTCAGTGACATTTATTTCAGAGCAAGAAATCGATTTGTTAGCACTGATTAATCTGAGCCCACAAATGAGCACATTCCAACAGGGAGCCTTCCTGGCAGTGTGGGTTCTGTAATCAGGAAGTCAAAGGTCACGAGGAGGGGCAGGACATAGGTTAATGTTGAATGAAGCAGGCGGGGCCTAAGGAAAGAGAGTGGCCAACAGGAAGGGAGAACAGGCTAGGGGAAGCCAGGCCTCCTCCAGCACTCCGGCTCAAGTCAGTGATCACAGTGCGTACTTCCTCTTGTCCCAAAACAAAGCATAGCAAAACACAACTGTAACTCAGCTCGCTGGCAGGCAGTGGGAGACCTCCGGGAGGGTCACTATTATCAGGAAACATGAACTCTTCTGGACATGGCAGGGCCGCTACATCCTGCAACTCATGCAGCTGTGCCTACTTCCAGGCGACCTGCACAGGAACTGGCCTATGGACATTTCATCATGGAGGGGAAAGCTCTTTGGAGGTACCTGAGACAGGGCTGTGGCTAAAAGCTGCCTGGGGGAGGGAAGGAAGTGACTTTCCTCAAGGGTATGCCCACTGACACATCATCCACCATCCATCAAGTGCCTGGCACATGCCATTGAAAGAGATTCAGATGAAATCAGCTGGCCACACATGCAGAAAATTGTAAAGCTAGGAGGGAGCCTGGTAGATGGTTGGGAAAGAAAGGTAGGATGGGAATAGGTAACAGGGGTAAAATTAACATAAATTCATAGTATTCGTGTTTGAAACTATTAAGAATATTTTAAAAAGAAGACGTGATTCTCATGTTCCACAAACACATAATAATCACACTAAAAGTACAAATCACCCAGTTGTGAACAGTGTCAGTTCAAATGGGAGACAGACATTCACAGAGTCATGAACAAACACAATCTACAACTGCACACTGAGTTCAATGCCTCAGAATACATGCAGGGTGACTTCGGAGTAGTTATGTTACTTCTGAATGTCAGTTTCTCCATGTGTAATATGAAGATTATACGACCAATATTTTGGGACAGTAGTGAAAGTCACACAGGAACAGATGGAGAAGGCTCTTGGCACAGAGCAGACATTCTATAAGTGATGATTTACCAGGCATGGTGGCTCATTCCTAGAACCCTAGTGCTCGGGAGACCAAAACAGGACGATTGAACCAGGGGTGGAGGCCAGTCTGAAAGGTGGGCTTCTGTGTGAGAGCCTGTCTACAAAACTAGACAAAGCAGGACAAGATGGAGCACATGTCAGGGGCAGGTGACAGTGAACGAGGCCCACTTTTCCCAGAGAAGAAGCTATGAAGTCCAGAAACAGACATAACAAGGCTCTTCCCATTTCAACACACAATTAGCACTAACTCTGTGACATATTGCTAAATGCACAAGTACATACACACACACACACACACACACACACACACACACACAGGCATGTTAATACACAACTCCTGCCAAACACCTTGGGCACATAGTCATTTGCCCTCCAGAACCCACTGTTAAAATGTTACTGTTCTCACGTGCTCTTAACAGCAGAGCATCTCTACACTTGCCCACACACGCTTTTTTTTTTTTTTAAGACACTGCCTGCTATCCCCTGCAAGAAAAAAAAAAATTAAACTCCAGATTGTTGGGTCTGGATTCTTCTTTTTCTTTTTAACTCCCTGAAGAGAATGGATAGGAAGAGGAAAAGTGATGAAGTATTAGCACACAGGTGCTTCCTACCTAATTAAAAGAGCAGTTTACAGCTGCCAGTGTGAGTCATGCCTGTGGGTTAGCCTCCTGCCGCCGCCAAGCAGCAAGCAGGCACTTCGTGGAGTCCATATGCTTCCTTCTCCTTGCCGGGCAAAAAGAGGATTATCAGGTAGGCAGGGGCATTTTCGGCTTCTCAGTCATTCTCCCTATGGACATCCTAGTTCATTTGTGCTTCCCTGCTTCAGAAAATACTGAAATACTGAAATAAACGTAAAACTTAAAACTTAAAAGTCAGATCTCAGCAAGCCAAGACTGGAATTACACCGAATCAAGTGTGCCGTCGGTAAAAAGAAAGGTGCGAATTCATGTTAGTATCCTTTGTGTGTGTGATGTTCACTTACAGTACATGAGAAGAAATGTAAATACAGTCATGTGATACAGAAGAGCTACACTCAGATGCATTCGTTACATAAATAGTCCCAAATTTCACTGGAGAGCATACTACATGTAACAGAGATTCCATTAGGATTGCATCACCTAGCAAGCCTTGGCCTTTTTGCGTAAGTCAAGTTGTGTTTGCTCAGCAATATATCACATAATGACACCTTTCTCAGGACATGCCCCTGTCCTTACATGACACAGGACAGCACAGCATTAACACATATGCACCCCTGCCTCATGAGCTTAGTGATAGGACAGCGCTCAGCTCTCACTATGTATTTTGTTAAGCTTGGAAACTGTACAGCTGAAAACATGATCATCCCAACTCATCCCTTTGGTTCACTTGAAACATATTCTTGATAATGGAACCACGCAGGTAAAGATGGTTGATACACAAGCCCAACAACCTAACTTCAGCTGCAGAAGCATACAAGGTAGAAGACAAGAACCAACTTCCAAAAGTGTACTCTCACCTCTGCATGTGTGTTATGACGCATGTGTGTGCGCACACGTCTGCATATGCATATGCATGCATGTGTACACATACAAAATCAATCAATAAAAATTTTAATTACCTAGACTAATAAAATGTTCTCTCACATTTTAAACTGATAACACTAAAGGGAGCTGAATTTACAGATTTTACTTCTTAAACTTATACACAGGCATTTCTCTTTTTTGTATTTAAATACAGATACTTCTGGAAAGATATACACCACACCATCAAGGGTATAAATGAAAAATTCACATAGGGTTGAGAGGTTTTGCTTTCTCCTAGATTTTATTCATCATAAGTAGCATTCTTAAAAGTGAAAAATGAACCAAAAGCTACAGAGAAAGAAACTGAAATACCAATACCATGGGCAATTAGAATGGGCAAAATCCAGGAAGTTGGCAGCATCAAACACTGAAAGGGACGGAACAAGAAGAACTGGCCATTCACTGCTGGTGGTCATGTCAAATAAGAGGGAACTCTGGAAGGCAGTCCAGCAGTCTCTTCCAAAACTATCTTCCCACAGAATCTTGCAACTGTGCTCTTGGTATGAACCCAGCAGAGTTGCAAACCTGCAGCCACACAAAACCACTTCAAGGGGCTGGAGCGGTGGCTCAGGGGTTAAGCCTCTACCTTGCAGGCCGAAGGTCCTCAGTTCAGATCCTAGACTCCACATATAGACGCTGGGCAAAGTGGGGGCGGCCTGCATTTCTGGTCCTGGTAGGACGGAGCCTGTGAATCCTGGGGCAGAGTAAACAAGGAGGAGGTGGAGGTGTCCATGGTAGTTCCTGAATTCGCCTGTGGTTCTACACACACATACACACACACACACACACACACACACACACACACACACACACACACACACACACAAGCACACACGCACACATGCACAATTGATAAATAATAAAATTTTTAAAAATTAAAAAAAAACCACTTCACAGGAAAGTTCATGATAGTTTCTCCACAACCACCAAAACCTGAATGGTGGAGACTTCCTTCAGGAAGTGAATGCACAGGATACCATGGTATATCTAGACAGTGGAATACTAAAAAGCACTACAAAAAAGTCTAGAGAGGAACATTCTACTCTAGAAAACATTCCATGAACTCCAATGTCAATTGGTCTTTGAGGAAAAAGGAAATATCACTGAGAGTGTATAAATTATAACAAATACATCATCATCCACCACCCTGGATTTGGACAGTGGAGACTACATGTAGGTCGATAGCTAAAGGAATGGAAAAAATCTCTGCACCCTGTTCAGTTTTGCTGTAAAAATATTCTAACAAGTAAGTCTTTTTTATTTATTTTTTTGGCCTCATAAAAAAATAATGGAATGGTACTGAATTAATTTGATAGTTACAAAGAGAATGGTTTCATACTGAGGTGGGTCAAAACCACTGCAAACAAATTCCTATCAGAAGGCATTTCATAAATCCCTCAAAGAACATCTATAATTTAAACAGGAAGCTATGTAATTATATTAATTAGGTTAATTTTCTGAACTCTTCGTTTCTGCTTATCTTTATTAAAAATCTGGACATGGGACTGTTCACCTGTGGGTTACACACTTGGGAATCTACCAGAGCGTTATTGGCTCTACATTCAAAAACTGACCTCTTTGGACCACCGAGATGCTCATCATCCCGCTGTTTCAATAGCTAAACTTGTCAGCTTAAAACTATGCACTGCCTGAGTTTGGAGAGCTTAAAATATTCTTCCTTCAAGTTATTCCACCAATATGGGCCGGCAAGACACCTGCTGGCCAACCTGGCAAGCTGAGTTTGATTTCTAAAAGCCCACACATGGTGAAGCGAGAAGGCTGATTTTCTAAAGTCATCCTCTGACCTCCACCCATGCCCACCCCACCTCCTCTAAAATAAAGGGATAAATAAAATAAAAAGGAAATTGCTTTGCTCCGCTCAGTAACAGCAAGATGAGGAGAACGCTTACAAAAGCTAAGAACACTGTCTGGTAGGAGTCTTTCTTAAGCTAGGATAACAACCCTTCATCTTCAAAAAAGAAAACAAAATGTGTCTGAGCTGGAAGGGTGAGGAGATGGGGTCAGACTCCAGCGCACAGGAGGCAGCAGCTCAGAAGGCTTTTCTGATCCTTACTCAGCGGAGTTGCACCAGTTTTTCCTCTGGACCAAAGTGAATTAAGTTCCCTGAATTTGAGTTTGTTTCCCCCCAGGAGATGAAATGCTGACTTCTGATTTTCTGATTTTCCATTTTTTCACCCTCAAAAATGCTGATGCAGGCAAAGGTTTCCAGGAGATAACTTGGTAGATTCTCATCGCTGCAGTTCCCTCCCCTGTCCCACCCCACACCTCCTTGGACTACTGCATTCTGCTGGAGGAATTCTCATTATTCAAGCTTAGTCTCCTCCTGCTACCTTTCTACAGCTCTGAAGATGAGAACTCAATAAATCCTAACCAAATATCTCAGACCTTCAAGCACCCTGCCCCACGAATATGTTTCAATTTTATCCCTCAGACATCAACTTCAGATTCACGGAAACCTGGGGATGACAGGACAGGTCACCTGGTCCACCTCCTGAACGTCTAAGTCCACACAACTTACAGGGATAAGAGCGACTAGGCTAGAATCTGGGAGGGAAGAAAGACAAAAAAAAAAAAAAAACAAAATTTTGAAGCAAGTCCATTCAATTCAAGGGGCTCTGTATATCACAAATGGCTGCCACTGTCCTGTGTGCATCTGTGATGGTTAAATCTCTATGTGGGGGGGGGGATATGCCTGTGTATACATTCACGTGTATACAGGCACACTTGCATATGCATGTATATATAGGCCAGAGGTTGATGCCAGGCGTCTTTCTCTGTTGCTCAAATATATGAGTTTTGAGACAGGGTCTCTTCGCTGAACTTCGCTAAAGCTCACCAATGGATCCAGCTGCCCGGCCTGTGAGTTTTGGGGATCCTCAGAGTTTCCCATGCCCTAGCACTGGTGTTACAGATGTGGCCAGCATGACTGCAAACACTTTGCTCACTCGGTCGCCTCCCTGGCACTGTGACAGTTAGTCTTAACGGGGTGGAGGACAACCCTGGAGATCAGAATACACATCTCTGGGCATGTCTGAGGACATTTAAGACACTATGTAAGGCAAGAAGACCTACTCTAAATGCTGGTGATACCATGAGTGGGCAGGTTGGAATAAAAGCACAAAAGGGAGAGATGAAGAGGCAGGCATATGCCATTCATGATCATTTCCCAATGTGTGTGTGTGTGTGTGTGTGTTTCTATGTATCTTTGTGTGCCTGTGTCTTTCTGTACGTGTGTGTGTACATGTCTGTGTGCATATGTGTGTGTTTGCCTCTGCCACATGCATTCACTGTCATAATGTTCTTCCTCCCCACTAGTTTACAATCCACAGAGGCAAGGACTACGGTTTCAAACCAAAATAATTCATTCTTTCCTGTGAGCTGTTCTCAGGTACTTTGGTCACAACTATGGGAAACAAACTACATCAGCATCCCCTAGGGACATATAAGAACACTGAGCGTCATTTACAAAACTGGCAATCCACCCACAGAGGACCGACCCCTTTGTGCTGCTTTCTTTATCCTGACTAAACATCTCAAGACTGTGTCCTCAATTCCTGTAAGGCCTCTGTAATAGTCATTAAAGACAATGTGATTCTAAAATTACTCCTTTTTCAAGTCGAAGCAATGTGGAACAAAACAGATTGAATCTTCAAGTTCTGCCAGTCACATGCAAACACCACATGGACTTCTAACTGGAAACTGTCTTTTCAAAGTCATGATACGTGTGGCATGTGGAAACCTCATCTCTCTTCTCATGGACGCAATCCCTTCATGCCACTCTGTCTCTGTGAGCTTTGTTCTCTCCTGGGACTTAAAAAACATACTGAAAACAATGCAATATAATTAAATTGAGCCTATTTTGTCACTGCTCAGAGACATTCTTAACATTCATTCATTTCACTTTTCGGAAGAAAATGAAAATTAAGGTTAAATTAAAATACCCCCTATGGGTTTTAATTTATATCACACTTACATTTGGTAAGAATGGAATAGAATTGGGCTGCAATTTTGCAGTCATAATTGGCTTCACTTCCAAATCCAGAGATCATAATTGCCCAGAAGATACAAATAGGATAGTGAATTGTGCTGCCATTTCAATCCACTCTAGAGTTACTTAATGTTGCCAGGCCAGAAACGGAAAATCCAACTCCAGGGTGCAATGTAAGGGCCTAGCAACACCATACAGGAGGAAGGCAATGTTCTTAAGTCAGCCCATATTTCACTTCGGACTTGCAATTTTCTTCAAAACTTTGTAACACTTGCAATCCCAGAAGGAAGATCACAAGTCCAACGTCTGCCTTGGGGAGCTCAATATGGATGACTCCTGGTTAAGATAAGCAGAAAGGTTAGGGATATAGCTTAGTGGTAGAGCACATGCTTCAGTTCAATTCCCAGTTCAGAAACAGAACACTTTATAGAAGCTCTTAGATTGAATAACTGATCTGGAATATCAGAAGAAAAAAAAACAAGTGTAGAATGAATATGTAGGTTTAGATTTCTGGGATCTGATATTATTAAAGGGTGGCAGCAGCGGCGGCAGTGGCATAGATAAATTCAACAATAAACTATGAAGGCAAGTAAGTGAAAAGCAAAAAGTTATTCTCTTGCCTTCTTTTATCTGGGTCTCCACTGGAATGGGAGCACACATTTTGGGTGGGTCTTTGCTACTTTCAATAATCTGGCCAAGAAATCCCTGACGGGTAAACCCAGAGGTCTATCTATTAATTGATTCCAGATTCAATCAAGTCAATGACAAAGGTGACAAAGGTGCTCGACCTTTCGACAGTGATATGAGGTTGTCAGGTACCAATGTGTTGAACCCCCCTATTAATGGAGGGTCACATGTGGACTTCTGGCTGTAAGATGGGCATGTGTGCCTGGGAGATGAAACACCATGCACAAGATCACGAGAAAAGTGTCAGAGCCAAGATGAAGCTCATCCATCAGAGGCTGACGGAAGAGTGGAGATCTGGGCTTCTGGAGATACAGCATTTGGCCCCGCAAACTTATACCCACATGTAAACTCAGGTAACTTTCTTAGAAATAGACCCTTGCAGACACATTAATGAATAAATGATCAAACATAATGGATTAGAACAGACATTAAGACTAATGTGACTGGTGTCACACACACACACACACACACACACACACACACACACACCCCAACAAAGTGAAAGAAAGGCAGAAACGGAAGTAGTCAGCTTTCCTTCACTATAACAAATGCCTGTGATGAAGATGATTTGGGCTCAGAGCTTTTGGAGGTTCCCATGTGAGATCAACTAGTCTACTGAATTGTAGCAGGGGAAGACCACTCACATCAAGGCCAGGACGTAAAGAAGAGGAAGAAGAATGGGTTGGATTACATGATATCCTTGGAGGACATGCTCCCAATGAGACGTGAAGACCTCTCACTAGTACCCACCTCAGTGAATTTTCACCATCTCCCAGTGATACATCCCTAGGAAACCAAGCCACCAATGCATAGATTTGAGGGTCAGGAAAGCATTCAAAATCCAAATTCCAACACACAGCCGTAAACCAACAAAACCAGTAGACACTCAGTCAACCTTCAGAGGTCACACAGCTCTCCTGATTTCAGGTGCTGGTCTCTAGTACTCTCTGAAAAAAGTTGCTGTTGTTTTAAAGCCACGCAGGTTGTAGTACTCTGAGGCATTCCAAAAGATCTGTCACACCTGGGAACTGAAGATAATGAGTCAACAATGAAGCCTAGCAATGCCACTACCCCATCAGCAAAGAACATCCGAGAACAGGAAGCAAAGGCAGAAACAGGAACCAGCCAGGCAAAAGATAACCAGGCTAGTGGTGTCAGATGACACAACCCCCTGCAAGGATGTCTGTGATAAGCTCTGTTAACAGGACACGTAATAAGAGGATGTAACATCGCTCTTGGTAACAGCAACATCTGGCTAGGCTAAGCACAAGGGATTTCCAACAAAAGACCTCTGCAAAATATATCTCCTTAAAGGCTTACGAGAGCTTTAATAAAATCCATTATTCCGTATCAACCTGAAAGTTTGATTCCAACATCGCAGGCTGAGGTATCAGGAAAAAAGGATTTTAACTGCAGGAAAGACCTGTCACTTCTCTACTCATTACACATCCATCCACCCATGTGTGTTGATATCAAGCCTGAATTCTCTTAGCACCATGAACATATTAGGTAAAAAAAACAGGTTTGCTCTTTACTGAAACAGTGATAAACATAACACATGCATGTCCATATTAAAGGCATTCCTTTAGCAAGAAAAAAAGAGACGTGTGTGTGTGTGTGTGTGTGTGTGTGTGTGTGTACACACACTTGGGTACAAGTGCATCTTTGTGTATGCATGTGAATATGCGCATGGAAGTGAAAGGTTAACCTCAGTGTTATTTCTCAGCTGTTCACACGCTTTGTATATCTGTCTCTAACTGGAACCTGGAAAAACTCAAATTAACACAGATGGCTAGACAGCAAGAACCAGATATCCGCCTGTCTCTGTCTTCCCAGGCTGGGTTGACAATCATGTATCACATGTACAGTTTTCTAACCTGGGCATCAAACTCAGGTCTTTGGCTTACACAGCTCCCATTTTACCCACAGAGTCTTCTCCTCAGCCCTGAAACAATTTAAAATGAGAGGAGAATTAGCAAGGAGACCTCAGAAGTGCTAAGGAAGATGGCAGGCAAGGATGGCAGTCAGAAATGTCCAAGTCGTGCAATGCACAAGGGCACTTAGCCAAGGAACGTGTTGAACATGTCTGTCCACAGGCCCGGCAGGACTACAGAGTGCTGGATTTCTTACCACAGGGCTACTCCAACCGGCATCAGCTCTAAGAGAAGAGGGCACACCGATGGATCTGGATGTCACACAGAGTCATGGGAAATAATAACGCACTATTTAAAGATTAGACTTGGCTGCCTCTGGGAGCAGAAACACTAATTTGCTCAATGCTATTTCATAACTTATGCAATACTGTGATAATTCAAGAAGATATCTAAATAATTGAAGTGAAGACCATCTGTAAAAAAAAAAAAAAAGTCACTTTGGCTCTTTAACGAATGACATGTGCTTAAATTTTAGATGAAAAGGGGACAGTCTATTTTTCTCGCATCCTTTTAACTTTAGGACAATTTCAATGATTTATTAATCAGGTGTTTTTACATTGGCCCAGAGTAGGAGCACGGGACCCATTCAAACGAGTTGTCCCTTCCCACAGATCAATTTCTTGCTTTCAAGAGAAGATACTGAAATGCCCAAAATATGCAGGGTCAGGACGCAGCGGTCCCCATCCAGGAGACTACAAAACTGGAAAATTAAACCTGTCACTTTAAGATATATGAGCCACACTTCACAGATTTCCAGCATCAAATCAAGAAACAATATCATGGGGAGAGAAACTGATAGAACACGGGATGCTAAGGGAAACTCGGGTGGAGTTGAGGATGGTTCCAGCACAAGGGGAGGCTGTCCTACATCTGAGAATGCCCAGTGGGAGGGGCCAAAGGGGAAGCAAGCTTAATGATATCCATGAATGAAGACAACAAAACTCAATGCTCTGGATGCTAACTAGAAGAATGCAACTACAAAGAAAATATGCACAGCTATTGTCAGTCACAGTTGCTTAGGCCAATCCAGCAAGTTCATCCCGTCTCTGGTCCTGTGTTTAGGAAACCCCACATTCCTACACTGTCCCTAGCTTCCGCTTCCTCGCAGACTATATGGGGGTAGATACAGCCCTCACATGGTTGTTGCAGGGATCTGTGAGTGAACACATGCGTGCACATGCACGCGCACGCACACACACACACATCCCTCAGAAGCACGCCTGGCACAGAGGAAGTCTTAAGTCAAAGGTCGTTATTGTTATTATCTGCATTTTTAGAGAATCTTGATGGGATTTATCTTCTTAATTCCCTGAGGAGTTTTGGAGAGCCATGAAGTCAGGTATGTTGCATGCATTTTGTTATTACCCAAATGTGACAAGTCACTTTCATCCCCAATACATTTTCAATGTTTGGAGGAGTTCCAGTCCTACCAAGCTCACCTTGGGATGTGGGGTCTCAAACGCCCGTCTCTGCCACACTTCTACTGCTCACTGGGCAATAGAAGAGTTTCGAATTATCACACTGAGAGAGCAGTTATGAGAAAAAATATAGTTCAGTTGGCAGTGTTTGCCTAGCATTCATAAAGCCTTGGACTTGATTCCTCAGCACCCCATAAAATCCCAGAGCCCAGAGATGAAAGAAAGAAGGTCAGAAATTCAAGGTCATCCTCTCTTGGCCAAACAGTGAGTCAGAGGTCAGCCTGTGTTTCCTAAGACCATGTCTCAGGCCTTTTAAGAGGAAAAGAGGAAGAGAAGGAAAAGAGGAAGAGAAAGAACAGGAAGAGGAGAAAGAGGAGTAAAAAAAGGTGGAGGGAAAGGAAGAGCAGGAAGAGAGAAAAATAAGATTCTGATTAAAGTATCTTTAAATTTCTACTTCCTCATCTACCTTGATACCTGCTAGGAACAGAATTCCAAGGTAATAAAAGACCTTAGTACAAATGATATTATTTTCTGTATTTTTAATAGAACTTAAGAAATTGGCCAAAAGGTCAAGAGAATGACAATAAAAGGCATCTTGCCCAGAATTCATATAAAGAGTCTCCCCTCGCTTGACCCAAGAAGGGCAATTATAAACAAAGGGGACTTTGTTCACTGCACTAACGCACTGTGGGTCACTCCTCTTCCTATTTACGTGACCTAGAATACTGTGCACCATCCCCTCTTACCAAGTGGATCTTGTCTTCTCCAAAAATACCAGCAGCTTGTATAGACAGACGAACATGCATACACACACACACACACACACACAACACACACACACACACACACATACATACACACAACTGCCACAGCTATTCCAGTATTTCACAACTACTCATTTTGCAGATGAATGTAGACTGAAGTACCGAGTATGATAAATCACACAATTGATAAAAGGGAGTGGATTTGAATCAAGATACCTTGATTCCAGAATCACACACTTCCGTACTCTTTCACATTGTAGTCATAATCATCTGTATTTAAGTTTTAAAAAACGTTATTAATTTGAAAGCCATTTTTATGTATGCATATGTGTGCAAGTTCCTGTATGTGCAAGAGCATGTGTGCATCTCTTACTGGCTTGGAGCTACCAAGTAGATTAGACTAACTGCCAGTGAACCCCAAGGATCCACCCATCTCTGCCTTCCTCCATTAGAAGGATAGGTCACCATAAGCAGCACTTTTGTTTTTGAGGGAGAAGTGTTAAGGAAAGCTGTTGACGCAAGCCCTGGAGGTTTGATTCCTGGTCTCCATGCATGCAAAGCAATCCCCTTATCTGGGCTATCTACAGTCCCACAACCAGGGTTTTAAAGGAGTTCTTGTCAACTGCTAACTCTACAGCTTTACTTACTATTGACTGGATGTCTGACCCCCTGCAAGAGCTACCATCATAATGCCTTCATGATTTGTCATACTTGAAAAATTGCCTCTGTGGCAAGGAATTGACAGCCACTGTAGTGTTCCTATGCTTAAGGGGAACACGGGAAAGGGTTCAGGGAAATGCCACTGGGTCCTTGTACATCATCGGAGAGGAGGGCCCAGAGGAGAGTCAGGCATGCACAAGAAAGGACTCTCTGGGAATTGGGGGGGGGGACTGGGGGATGGGGAGGGAGGGATGAGGGGAAGGGGAGCAGGGGGTTGGGGGGGGGAGGGAGGGAACTGGTGTACCTATTAAGTTTGTATGAGCAGAAATAATAATAAAAAATGTATAAAATAAAAAAAATAAAAAGGGAATGTCCTTGTTTTAATAAAGCATTGCCAAAAAAAAAAAAAAAGAAAAATTGCCTCTGTGGTTTGATAGTTCTTCAAATGAACTCCTTTTTACTTGTGTGGTTTAAATCTGAGAAGAAATTTTATTTTATTGTGATCAGTTTCTCTAACCCCAAATAGAAGCAAGTACTGAAGAGAAACACAATGTTAGTAACAAGAATGATACTGATTTCTAAAAATCTTGGAAAGGATCTGAGCATAGGGTTAGTCTGTCCCTGCCTCCCTCCTTTCCTCCCTCTTTGCCTCCTTGGCTGCTGTCCTCCCACCTTCCCTCCCCTTCCTCCTGCAAGCATTAAAAGATATTACGGGCTCACAGACCCCAGCAGGACACTTTCTCCTGGACCTCATCACTGGCAATGCATGCTGAAGGGGGTGCCTGCAGGAGTCAACACTGCTTCCTGCCAGGAGTATGCACAGCTTCCAGCGTCCTCATGCATCGGGGTGGTCCTCAGCTTTTGAAAGCACACCTTCAAAGAACATTAAGAGGTGGGAATGCCGCAAATGCACATGTATCTGCCAATAAATCAAGGGGCCCCAGCAGGAATTTATATGAGGAGAAACCGCAGAGAAGAATGGAAAGTACTTGTGCTAGGTCAGATCACTCGACAGTGAAAGGACCAGGAAAGGAAGGATGGCTGGGAGGCCAGGTGCATCTATGGAAAGAGCCCTGTGGTTTTCAGGCTGTCCACCAGATCAACCCAGCCAGCGGCGGGACAGGGGTCTGAGGAGACACATGGGACTATTAAACCACACAGGGCTCCCATCAGGGGAAGGTAGGGAGGTTCTGACAGACCACACCTGTGCTCAGAAGGCAGAACGCTTAGCGGAGCACGTCCTTTCCAGGAAAAGTAAGTGGGAAAGTCAAGTATCTGCAAATGGAGCCACTAGAGAGTATCACCGCTGACTTTGAAATTGCAGCCTATGTCCCTCCAGTATGCAGAGACCCCCCCTCATCCTCTCAGCCCAAGCTCCACCAGAGTGCAAGGTCCCCTCACCCAGCCTTACCTTCCTCATAGCATTTCATCCGTCAAGCCACATAAATGACTCTGACATAAATTTATTGTCTCTTTTGCCACCAGAGGATGAGTCTTTTGTTATTTTTAATGGTTTTGTTCACTGATGTAAAACAGTGCCAGACACATAACAGACTCTCAGAAAACTGGAGGAATTCTTCCTGGAAAATCCTCAGGAGGTCCAGAACTAGTCTCTCTGTTGCACCGCCCTCTCCACCTGAAAGGTTCTGACGCTTCTGACTACATCAAGTCTCAGGTCCAGGGTTCTAACCACTAGAGGAACACTTAAAACCTTCTTTTTATGAAACATCAAGTCTTTCCTTTAAAAAGGAGAGGAGGGGCTGGAGAGGTGGCTCAGGGGTTAAGCCTCCGCCTTGCAGGCAGAAGGTCCCGAGTTCGGATCCCAGATCCCACATATAGACGCCAGGCGGAAGCGGGGGTGGCCTGCGCTTCTGGTCCTGGTAGGGCGGAGCCTGTGAATCCCGGGGCAGAAGGAGGTGGAAGCCTCCATGGTGGTTCGCAAGTTCGTCCGTGGTTCTACACACACATACACACCCACACACACACACACACACACACACACACACACACACACGCAGGCGCACATACACACGCACATGCGCACAGTTGAATAAATAATAATAATAAAAAAATTTAAAAAGGAGAGGAGGAGGATTACCTTCTCATATAAAATGCACTCTCATTTGGAACTATTATATAAGAAAAGCCACAACTTGCATGTACCTAAGAAACCTGTTCTTCAGGACACTCAGAATGAACGAAGGAATTAAAATCAGAGAGGCAGTCAGCAGAGTGAGAAGAGGAAGATCTCTGACCAAATTTGCACCACACTGAGCTCAGGGGCTGGAGTACATCTGACTAGGACAATATTTCCATCTACTCTCTCTGCTGTGGCTAAGCGCATATTAACTGGTAATGAGTTAGAATGGCTAGGGACACTGCCATCCCTTGCAGGTATTTGAGAAGCAACTTTTCCAAACAATTTTGTCTTTCCTTTTGCTATTTTCATGTGCGTAGGAAATGCATGTTTGTATACCTATTCGCCTGTTTGTGTGGGCATGTGGACATGTGTGTGGACGTGTGTGGACATGCGTGTGGGCATGTGTAGGACATCAAAGGTTGGGATTGGGAACTACCCTTGATCAATCTTCTGTCTTCTTTTTGAGACAGGGTTTCTCGACATTTTCAGTATTTCAGTATACTGACAAGAAAGAATGTTCTTCTCTCAGCAAATCCTGGACATATGATATGGCCAGTCCCCTTAGCTCCACATGTTGATATGAATTCTCCTGCCATGCTGATAAGCGTAACCAATGACTGTAAAACTCATTCTTTCCCTAAAGTTGTTTGAGTCTTGTATTCATTCAGCAAAGGGAAAATGAAACTAGGATTCCCTAACCAACAGAGCAAGCCAGCTCATCAGCTTTCTCTGCCCTTTGCCAGTCTCTGCCTTCAGAGGATAGAATTACAGAAAGGCTACCATGCCCTCCCAGCATTTCACTTGCGATCTAAGATCTGAACTCCTTTTGCTTATACAGTTGTTTTACTGCTGGGCCATTCCCCTGCCCAGCAATACAATTTTCAATTCCAGCTTTAAAGAAGCACAGTAAGGATTTTCCCCCAAATGAAACCTCTTGGTAGCAAAGATAAGACACAACATAAGAGCAGTAAAGAGTGAGAAGAGGAAGATGGCACTGGGAATTTCATCATCTGTTGCTGCTTTGAACGCCAAGAGGCTGAGGATCTGCTACCCCATATAGATTACACCCCGTATCATTTTCCTAAAGCTCTCTCCTCGGGCAACAACAGATACCTTCAAGGCCTCTGCCTGCCTCACGGGTCTCTGCTTTGGAAGCCATCTTCCCCTTCTGAACTGCCCTCCATTGACAAACACAACAGTCACCAGGAATTTGTTCCTGACAGCCCTACAGTCCCAACCTTTCACAAGACCCAACTCCAGCCTTACCTGTTGACTCTCAGAGCCCCTAATGGATTCCCTTCTGCATAAACTGGAACTTGAAACTACAGTTGAGACAGAATGTTTAGATAAAAGCACTGCCCTATAGGATCCTGTGTCAGACTACATGCGATTGATTACCAGTTCAAGGCTTTCCAAGGTTTGATCTTATGGTGAATGGATGATACGAAACAGGAAGAACCATCACCTACTATATCTAGGTAGCATCTTACCAAATATTCCACTAATAATTGGACAGGCAGAAAAGCTTATACTTCTCTCAGTTTAACTATCTGTGGTGGTATGTATGGCTAAGAGACCATTTTTGCTGGAGTGTTTTAAACTTAGGAGACCCACTTATACACCCTTTCCTTGGAGTCCAGACAGAATGCAGAATAGCTAATGTCCCCTAAACTAAGAAGCATTGCCTATTTCCCATGGTTTCTGTGAATTAGTTTCATTTTGGGTCTCTGGTGTGGCTGTCAACCCAATACTGACTGGCTGCAGTTATATGAAGATTAGATCCGTGCTGAAGGGTTGGCTTCTAAGATCGGTGCAAGGCTAGCTGCTGCCAGGAGACCTGAGTTGCTCACACATGGGCCATCCAAAAGGCTGCTTGCGTATCTGCAGAACACATTCAGCTACCCAGTGAAGGGCAAAACGAAAGCAGGCTGAAACCACGAGGTCTCTCATGATCTGGCCTCAGGAGAACCACTAAATCACTTCCGTGACACACGACTGCCTCAATGCCAGTCCTATTTGGTTTGAGAAAGGACTAAAGATGAGCGTGAATAAAAAGAGGTAAAAATTAATGGGAGGGATCACAGGGTCTATGAGGCCAGCTACCCAAGATGGATTAGAACATGTCATTGAAATTCTAATATTAACACTAATTATAGTTTGGAGGCAAATGGGACAGGCTTCTTGGATGAGTCAACATTGTAGGATTGTTGGTGATAGCATGCACATCAGTGAAAAATCAGTAGGACATAAAATACACATGTTCCTTTAAGACCTCAGCCAAGAGAGATGGCAAGCCACATGCATGAATAAACAGAGGGTAACAACTAGAATAACTGTTGACTCTAACACAAAGAAGCTCAGATGAGTACGTCAGTAAGTCAGTAAGTTAGATGAGCTTGGGAAAGGTCTTTCCCTACACGTGAAGAATAAAACCTTCACTCAAGGAAGCATCCTAACCACCTATTTTAGAAGACAGTTGGGAGGGGCTTTTTCTTCAAAGACTCCATCCATGTTAGGGAGTACTTTAACAGGACTAAAGCCATGTGAAGAATAAGAGTCTGCCAACCAAATTACAAAGCCGAGACTCTCTGTAAGGGGGTTTTTCCTTGAAGATAATCTAAGGAAAAATGGTTTAAAAAAAAAAGGCGCGTATTCCAAGGGAGTGACACTGAAGTCATGTCACGAGCAAATGCTAAGAACTCCACAGAGCTCGTCAGTGGTTGACACTTACACACAGACTTGGAAGCAGGCATTATTTCTCCCCTGTTTCTAAGACCCCCCAAAAATGAATTTAAAGTTCTTTATTAAAAGGAATGACAAATGCTACTATGAAAAGAAAGATGAAGGAAAAAGTATTTGATCACAGAGGAAGGGTTTTGTCTGTCCAGGATCTAGGACATTCCAGCAGAAACACCCTCAGAAAACACCATCATGGCTGAAGTATGAAGAAGACAGCAGTTAAGTAGGGAGGGAAAAAGCAATAAAGAACATTCTAGGTGGACAGAAATGTGTGGGTTTGAGGCCAAACGCTAGAAAAGAACAGAGTTCAGGGGACAGAAAGAAACTTCAGGATGAGCTCAAGGAGGGTGGCAGGGAAAGACCAGAGACAGAGAGGTGGATGGGCCAGTTCTCTACAGCAAACCCATTGGAACTCTGGGCAGCCTGCAACTTGCTGTGAACAACACAAGGCAGTGGTGGGCTCAATACGAACTCTGCAGAGAAAGTCACCAGGTGTCACTCATCCTTTTGGAGAGTTTTTGTTTGGAAGAGGTGAGGTCTCCCCGTGTTGCCCAGGTTGGCTCCAAAGTCCAGACTTCAAGTGATCTTCTTGCCTACTTGTCTTACTAGTAGCCAGGACTACGGTGCATCTCACGGCACCTGACCTGCCTCTGCTTCTGTGGATTCCTGTCTGAAGCCAACAAGTAAAGAAGGCCCTCCTAAAGAAGACCCTCCTAAAGAAGGCCCTCCTAAAGAAGACCCTCCTAAAGAAGGCCCTCCTAAAGAAGACCCTCCTAAAGAAGACCCCCTTGTCTGGGAAGAATAGTAACGTGGGAGAGAAACATTGGACTCCAGAAGAAAACATGGACCTAAGGGTAGATCCAAGGAGGTGGGGCACGGTGGAGCTTTGGACTCGACCACCATCCAGCTGACAGTGCAGAACACTGAAGTCAAGAATCCTGCTTTCACCCGCCAACCCACAAAACATGACAAGTGACAAGTCGCTGTTTCCTTAAAGCTGCTGAGTTTTGTGGTCTTTGCTGAGCGAGGGGGCACAACAGAAAGTGACTGAGTCTCTTCTGGACAGGCTAAAAGGGCCTGGCCTTCCTGAAATCAATGGGGAGGGACCAGAGAAACCTTTACAGAGCAGCGACTACATGGGCAACAGATACACATGCACACACGTGTATACACACACACACACACACACACACACACACACAGTTCTTAGGTCCCCAAAGTCTCCAAAGCCCTGGAGATGTCATGAAGGTAACAGAGAGAGAAAAGGAACTACGTATAAAATGCAAAGAAAAAAGGGCAGAATCGTTATTCACAATGTTTCTGCAGCTGTTGGCAATCCTCAGGTCAACCCAAAACCTACTTTCCTATAGCTCCCCATATCACATGCTGATAAGCCATGGTGGGTGGGGCTCAGCAAAGAACTTTGCATCTTGACTATCCTTAAATAACAAAGAAAACAGAACAATGAAGTATGGAAGCAAGTGAAGAGACAAAAGCACTTGCTACACAAGGCACTGACCAGGCCAACAGAACAGAGAATCGCATTCCCCTTGCTGGCTGAAGACGCAGATCAGCACCTGTTTGGTCAAACCGGGTTGTCATCTTTTCAAGATCTACCTAATCTCTACTCGGTAGCTTTCCCTCCTGATGCTGAGCCAGGTGACACACATTACCAAAAGCAAAGTCTCCACCCATTTCTGCTGTGACAGCCTCCTTGGGAAGGTACTTGAGCCAAAGAGGAAGGAACCCTAAGCAGGAGGCTCATCCAAACACGGCAGCAACGCTCTGAGATTGCAAAGCGCCATCTGAAGAACAGGCGTCCTGCAGCCAAGGCGTCCAGCATGGCACTGGGGCCATCTCTGGGCAGCCTCAGCAGCCCCGGGCCTTCTCCTTTGCCTCTGGAGGTTCTGTCTGTTCAGCTCAGGAAATCCTCCCCAGCTGGCTCACCAGGAAATTATTTAGCAGTCTGCTTTTTCCTGGAGGTGACCTGGCCTGTCCAGGGGCTGAGAAGGAACTTGTCTCTGGGGCCCATGGTACTCCCCTGGCAATCTGCGGCTGATGATGTGACCACAGAGCCACAGCAGCTCTGCACTGTGAGGCCATCAGCGGTTGAACATGTGCTTCCTGCAGGACTCGCTCTCAACAATTGTGGCTCCCAAAGCCACAATTCGCCCTGCCTCAACTGCTGCATGGAAATTTAAAAAACATTTTCAGGAGGCAGAGAAAAGGTGTTGGGGACAGACTCCAGGATATCAGAAATGCTAAGCAAGAACTAGCTCAGACTCTATTTTATTTTTGCTTTCAATCTAATTAACTTCTGACAAGCAGTGAAATCAATGCAGAGAATACAGATGATACCAAGAATGGGGAAGAGATAAAGAAATTATATCAAAATTATATCAAAAATTAAGCAATGTTTTGCCTAACATCACCATGTTAGATGACTTACATCAACCTCAAAGAGTTATAAATAGGTGAAATTAGAGTAACATTCAATTTACTGGAAAACAAAAGATGGCAATTTCTATTTTGTGTGTATTTTTTCAATTCGCTTTTTGATAAAGAAAAAGAACAGTTGTCAGAATCAAGAGATTTTAGACAAAATGACTCTCTTGACCTTGAGAAGTACATATCAAAAATGTTTGTCGCCCACCAAATTCAAACACATTCGAGGAAGAAATTTTAAACTATTAAGAATTTTCTGGGACAAGAGAGGTGGCTCAAGGGTTAAGACTCTGCTTCAAAAGCAGAGGGATCTCAGTTCAGACCCCAGATCACATACAAAAATGCAGGTGGAAATGGCAGTGGCCTGCACTTCCAGAGCTGGAAGGTGGAGCCTGGGAAATAATAGAGAAAAGAAAAAAGGAGATAGCGCACTCCAGGATGATTCCCAAAGTCAATCTTGGGCCACCACAAGAACACAAAGTACCCTCTGATACAAACACACACACACACAACACACACACACACACACACACACAACATACACACACACAACACACATACACGTGCACACAAGAAAGAGAGAATATTCTGGGCTGCAGAAGTGGTTCAGTTGGAAGAGTGCTTGTCACAAATAGAAAAAGACCTGACTTTGATCTCTGGCAAATCAGGTGTGGTTCTGTCTGCCTATAATCTAACACATAGGAAGGAAAAGCAGGAGGATTTGAAGTTCAAGGTCATTCTTAGCATCACAGCAAAATTTAAAATCACTAGGACTTTGAAGACTGTGGAGACAGAGAGAAAGAGAAAGAGAGAGGGAGAGAGAGAGAGAGAGGGAGGAGAGGAGGTGTGCAGAGGTGGGGCGGGATTGATCAAGTATCTGTGCTAAAAATAAAAAGAAAACCGATTAAGATCTTTTTAAAAAAGGGAAATAGATTTGTGACTTTGGATATGTGCATGTATGCACACACATGTGTCCGTGTAGAAGGGAACAGGACAGAACACAAGGTTTCAAACATGCTAGGGGCAAGCCTCTGGTACACTCCAAACCCACCCCTGAATTGTGTTTCTTCAGGTGGTCTTTCATTTCTGTACTCACTCCACCATCTGAGCTGAGTGCAGTGCCCCCCACAGGCTGGGGGGGGGACAAGATCAACCCTCACCTGAACCCACAACTGAACACCCAAAATAAAATAAGTGAAAACAAAGGTGTCAAGCAGGCAACTCTCGGAATGCAAACCTCGTCCAAGGAACATAGGTGGGGCACCCTAATTATCTAAGCCAACAGATGTACTTGTCCTTTGGTGTAACGATGACATCAGAATTATTTATGGTTTTCCTGAGACTCATTAAACATTTCCTGAAATGAGACCACATCACTGGAATCATTTTGTTCTGATAGGATGCTACACATGGTGGGGGGAGGGAGGGTCTCCAGAGACAAAGACAGAGGCTCTGGATGCTGCCCCGGTAGCACAGGGCAGCGCTGGCAGCAGTGTGGATTTTTTTTTGGGAGGATGCAGCCAGTGGAGGTAAACAGCAGGTGCTCCTTCCTGATGCTACATCCTGCCCTGCTCAACTCATTAATTTAGGGGAAGCTGAGTCACTAATGTAAACACCAATACTATTTCTTTGCATTATCCCCTTCCTTCAAAAGTCATTCTGTGTTGACTATATAGCTAAAGAGAACAATATAAATCATGTCTACCTTACTCTAAGCTAACGTGTATGCATCATGCACTAAGTCTCTCATCAATGTAACATATTCTTTTGAGTTCCCGTGGCTCTGGATATGTACATAAAGACTCTATGTATTTCTCTTTTTCAAAATTGCCTTTGTAACTTCTGAAAGTTTTCATGACCATAGGCAGGAGGAACAATATAGTCACGTGTATGAACTCCATTTATACATAGAAAATACATCCTACTGACATGACTACTTTTTCATATTCTTTCTTACTCTTACACTGTAAAAAAAAAAAAAAAAAAAAAAAAAAAAAACTGCCAATTCCAGACAAAGTACAAACAGATACAAGCAGATGACTCCAGTTGATTCTGAATGCAGACTGCAGAATGTAAAGCATCCATCCCAAAGAAACATTGCTAGATAGCCTTAAAGATGTTGGTGGGGCTGGGCAGATGGTGCTTGCCCCACAAACATGATGATCAGAATTCAGATCCCCAGAATCCACATAAAAGTCAGCCAGGCATGAGACCATCCCAGCACTCGCGAGACAAAAACAGGGAGTACCCAGAGCAAGCTGGCTGGCTAGACTGGCTTACTGGTGCACTCTGGGTTCAACTCAGACCTGCCTTGATAATAAAAGTGGAGAGTGATCAGGACACCACATGCATACAACCCTCAACATGCAAATACCCACTTATGTACACACATACACACACACACACACACACACACACACACACATAGACAGATGGCTTATAAAGTCAGAGGAATTTTCGATGCTGTGTTATGAATTCACCCAACTCATAAACTAGGAGAGGCATGAGCTACAAACATTACCAGCCCCTGATCCTCCATATTCAGACTTCCTTGTGATGTGTATATATCAGCTGCATCGAACAACGGGAAAGGAAAAGGTGATTGATCCGGGAGGTAAGGAACCTGGTTCATAATGGTGTCTGCATGTTTGGGTCTAATGAGGGTTGGAAGCAAAGCTGGCATTCCCTGCAATCTTCCAGTGTTAATAGAGTGCAGGTGACAATGTTTGCTCACACTATATATTGAGTTCCTACATCTTTTGCCATCTCCAGAGATCAAGAAAGAACAAAAAGAGAAATAAAACTTGGAAGTAATCAAAGTAAAAACTCACCAAGAATACTGGTGGAAGCTTCAGGTAGCCCTGTTCTGCCTTTCTGTCTATTGGAAATGGAACTCTGACACTGCGGCTAACCATGTGCTAGAAGGCACATGGGAATAAAGAATGGGAGTGATACCCTAGAGAAACTTCTGCAAACTGTACCTGCTTTGTCCTTGGACAGTTTTATACATGTTTCCAATGCTCAGTGATATTTGCCACCCATTACCCTTTGTCATCTTGCTCCTTTCCCACTGAACCTCTTCTTGCCATGAGTCCCCCACTGGCTATGCCACTGGTACCTTCTCCTACAGGAATAGCCAATAGCACCTCAGGAAGGGGAGGGGTTTGCAGGCAACTCTTCCTATCCATGATGGAATGGGTGAGTGTGCAGTCACACTCAAGTATTCACTACTGCTTGGAGTTCTCGGCTGCAAGCTTCGCCGCATCTGCATGGCAGTACATCATAAACATGCCTCCCAACCTTACAATCTTTCTGCCTCCTTTTCTGTGATGCTCTCAGAGCCCTGGAAAGCTGCTTCTGGGTAGCTCTGAAGTGCATGTGGGAATGTCTCCTGTCAGATGCCACTTTGCTTTCTGGCCTGTTGTTGAAAAAACCTTGGCATGCAGAATGGCACTGTGTAACAGAATGGCGTGTAAGAAAGCTCACTTGTGGGGCTGGAGAGAGAGAGTTCCACTGGTCAAGTACTTCTTGCCCTCAAGAATCTTAGTTTCATCCCTAGAAGACATAAAAATTTTAAAAAGAAAAACAATGGACATGTTCCTAAAGAGCAACATCTGAGAATGAACTCTGCTTACGCAGTCACACAAAATGGGCACATACATACACACTGAACACAACACACACCTGCATATACCACAACACGCAGGTGTCTCCACAAAATAAAAGGCGTTACTTTTATTCACATCATCTGCAAAGAAGATGACACTCACTATAGCAGTTAACCTGCATGGTTGCTGATAAATCACCATCAAACCGCTTAAGGGAACAAGGGGTTTATTTTCTCTTACGATTGTCCAGTTACAGTTCTCAGTCTAGATTGACAAGAGAACTCACACCAACACCAGGGCCGAGGGAATTGGCTACACCATTTCTACATAACAGCTGAAAGAGGGACGATCCTTACTTGCCAGACCATCATGTCTGGCCAAGTGTACACAAGGATGTCAACTTTCTCAACCAGCTCTCTGTATTTTATTCCAGGGCCTACTCCCACTCACCATGGACTGGGCCTTCCCCATCAGCTAGACAATCTCCTGCAGGTTTGCTCTGGGCTTAACTCAACCACTAATTCTCTACAAATGTGCCCAGAGCTCAAACCCTCAACTGTCAGGTTGACACCTGTGCCTAACCATGACACCAACAAAACAGGTAAACTTGCCACTAGTAAAATATTCAATTATTAAGTGAGAGAAAGAAAAAAATCTGACAAAGATGACTGGCTACCAAGTGCCATGGGCAGATATTGGCACACATAGTCTGAATATGCTCTACATATGATTCTGAAAGCTATCACCATTTGTAACCCTTCTTTCTTTGAATGTAATTTTTTCCCCAGCAGCCTGAAAAGTATTTGACATGATTCCAACTCGATATATATTAAAGTCTGATCAGCTTCCGTTCATTACTATTATTACCTTTAAGGTCAAGGTTGTTCGTCTTAAAGTACTCAATATTCATTTTCTAACTTCACAGTTAAGTATATAATAGAGAATGTTAACAAGAGCTTCATTTTCCTCCGTCATAAAATGGGGTAAAAACAAGACCTATTTCCTAAATGATACATACCTGAGGATGGATGTTGCTTACAAAATGAGAACTTGAATATGAAATACAATTATTGTCACTCCAGGGTTTGAGCAGTAGCCTGGTGTTACCTTGGGCTCGACATGCCCAAGGCTCTGGGTTTCATCTAAAGCATTAACATAAGAATTTTTTTCTGTGCTATTTGAAGTGTAAATTCTAATGGTACATCTTCTATTCTTCATGTGGAGGAGGCTACGTTGTTATTTTGTTCTGTTTTTCTTTGGTGGGGTAGGGGATATGGAAGAGCCATTGGAAATCTCTCTTTCTGCCCTGGAACTCAGAACACACTTGGGGTAAAGGCAGTTCAGGAAATGGCATGCTGCTCTCTAAGGTGCCACAGTTGTGTATACACATGTCTGTCAGTGTACATACAAACTCTAGCTTGCAGCAGCCAGAAAGATTTCACTACTGCTGGTCATGAGTCAGCCTGCAGTTTGACCAAGTTTTATATGATGAATCCTTAAGAGTAATCCAGAGATTTAAGGAGTTCACAGATTTTTTTTTCTTTTTACTACAGACATCTTAATGGCAAACACAAGTCTTAAATTCTGCAAACTCTTAATTCTACAGAAATCAGACCACCTCAAGATATCTTACATTGCAAGAGATGAATAATGAATAGCTTATGGAATCATGATCTAATTTCTTGTTTTCTCAAATGAAGAAAAGAGGCATCTTGGGAAAAAACAGTCTGTTTGACTTAGTCAAAAACTGCTCACACAAAGCAAGGAAGTGGGGTTCCGTTCTTCAGTTTTTCATTTTCTCAGTAAAATATAATGAAGAGGACCTTGAATTGGTTTTCCCTTTGGAAAGAAAAAAAAAAAAAAAGATGTGCTAGTTGAACAAGAAAGATGGCAGAAAAAAATGCTACCAGCTTTCCAACGTGACAAAAGGGACTCTGGATTTATATAGTCTTCCTGAGAAGAACCACAGTTCTAGAAAAGATTCCTCAGCTCACCAAGGAAACAGTTCAAAAAAGAACTCTATAGGAGGGAAATGGCTATGTAATGGAGTAGTGGTTTTAAGCAGGGCATGGTGATCCATGCCTATTTTAAACCCCAGTGTCTGAAAGGCTGAAGCAGGAGGATTACCATGAGCTCAAGGTCAGCCTGGGCTACAGTAAGATTCCGCTTCCAAATAGGGGAGGGAGAGAACCGATTGTGTTGAATAGCATCAACCTCCTTAATGGCTAGGTAAGTATTCATCATGCAACACTGCCGCTCATTCATTCATTCATTCATTCATTATATTGAGACATGCATTATACAGTGCTATAAAGAGGAACACAGACTACACAGCAGTAATTAAATACCTTTGTTGTGATCCAACATACATGAAAACCATCAGGGAAGCTGGAAATAGCTGCTGTGAGGATAGGACACGAGGGCTCAGGAGGCAGCTGATGGATTTACACGGCTCAAGAGGCAGCCGATAGATTTACAAGGAAAGCCTGCCTTCACATGCAAACCCTCAGCCTCTCTCCATGCTAACTGTGAAGGTCTAGGAGAAAGCATGTGCAAGAAACTGTAGAGGAGATTCTGCTGCCACTGGTCTGTGGCCCATACACTCATTCCAGGACAAGGGACTGAGTGCTCAGCGTGACAGAGACCATGAATAGTCACAATTTGAACATCTCGCTAATAATCACAGATTCTTCAGCATTAATTCTTTGATAAAGAATTAGGATTTTAACATTTGGTTCTTTGGCATTAAAGTTGTATATCCTAAATATTTTTTGTGAATCCAATATGGACATGCCCACACCTTCTTGCACCTGAGAAAGAATGTGGCCAACAGCCCTCTGGGCTGGCCCTACAACAGACTCCACGGACACTGGCAAGTGCTGGCAGTTAGATGAAGCAGAGTGGGAGCAGCCCCTTGGACCCCTCACAAGGGGGCCCTGACATTTCCTGCCAGCCCTGGCAGCTCTGTGGTACTGGGGAATTAAGTGCCATGGATAGAAATCAGAAAGAAGGGTGACAAAGAAAAAACTGGGGTCCCTGCTCCACGTGAAGCTCAAGGTGAAATACTTCCACAAGCCACAGTCCTCATGGGCGTCTCACCGCTGCCCTGAGCACTGCAGTGAGAATTCACTCCCCACCACTGCTGCATTCCTCACCCATTTCCTGATCAGGAACATTCACACCCCCACCACATCCTGTCTAGGTCTTTTCTGTACCTCATCCACCCTTCTTTAGGTACAAATTTCAGCAAGTTTTCTCAGATGAGCAAGAACCAGAGCCAAGGGTAGCACTGACACTCAGCAGAGAACAGAGCAGACACCAAGAGACGACAGCTCAGGCCTGTTTGTCTTGGCCAAGGTGGTGCTTGAATAGGTCATATCATGTGCCTGTAAGCAAGCCTGTTCTGCAGCAACTCATTTCCTAAAAACAGGATCCTGACCATGCAGGCACATGCATACACAAACCATCACATATGCATGCCGGCATGCAAATGCTCATGTCTGCATGCCACACCCACAGCACGCACAGGTGCCAGCCTCTGTGGACTTCAGTGTAGGAAGAATCTGGGTAGAATAAATGGCAAATAGGAGTACCATCCATGTGAAAGAAGCACATGGGCATTTTTTTTATTTGGGGTTGGCGGTGGGGAGAGGGATGGTTCAGCAGGTGAAGGTGCCAGCACCAAACCTGACAACCTGTTTGAGCCCTGGCTGGAATTCACGTGATAGAACAGAGAACTATTTCTAAAAGGTGTCTGCTGACCTCCACGCATGCACATTATAGACTGGGGGGGCCCCGCTTCCTAATCAGCAGTAGCTGCAAAATGTCAGTATGCCCTGCCTACTGCCAACACTTAACTTTGACTGAGTCTAGCCTCCCTCTGTGCTAGACCACAAATGGCCCAGGCACAACTGAAGGCCACACTCAAGCATGATTAAAAATCACTCAGCAGGT
This sequence comes from Typhlomys cinereus, assembly GCA_023101885.1. Taxonomy (NCBI): domain Eukaryota; kingdom Metazoa; phylum Chordata; class Mammalia; order Rodentia; family Platacanthomyidae; genus Typhlomys; species Typhlomys cinereus. The sequence goes on along the minus strand of JALPQD010000009.1, from coordinate 2,437,952 downwards.
ACCCCCAAATCTGCACTCAGTCCCACAAACCTGAAAATTCCTAGGGAGTTCAGTAGTAACAATCTCACCCGAAGTTTAAACACTGTAAATCCTTCTTCAAAAGATGCCACATACATGCAAGGACATCTATCTATCTATAACTTACAGATTTAAAGCCGAGCAATACTGTAAGTAACTGTTAGAACTGCTTACAAATTTAGCATCAGAGAATCTCTTGACGCTCATTTGAAAAATAAACATTACAAGTCATAAGGATGTTACCGCAAACCACGCCCACGAATCATAGGCTCCGGGTTATGTCCCAAAACAATGTGACAAATTGAATCACCCAGTGACATCCACCTGCCAGAAACCAACCCGAGAAGACAAGAACTGAGTCCGTGAAGTACAGAGAAAGGGACGTACAAAGCAGGGTAACATCACCCCATCGAAGATGTCCTACTAGATCATATCATTCAGGACTGTTTACACGGCATTTATCACCACCTGCACACATTTCTACCACACTTGGCCACAAAATTAATTCACTTTATTAAAAGTCTCCAGTGGGGCCTGTGAGATGGCTCAGTGGGTAAGGCACCTGCTACGAAACCCTGGTGACCTGAGTTCAAGCCCCAGAAATTCACATGGTAGGAGGAGAGAACAGACTTCTGAACGTTGTCCTGTGACCTACATACACACACATTATGGCATACATATTCCTGAGAATGTGAGTAACTTTTCCTCTCAATAATCAATCGATATTTTTTTTAAACCCCAAGGGGCTTGCAATCCCTAGTATAGCAAAATTAAAAAAAAAAAATCCAAGTGCCTATGTCTAAAGCATATGTCCCATCAGGATACACTACAGAATAAATCCAGGTGAGCAAGCTCCTGCCAGTGTTTGTATCACTGTATTCTAGAATTCCACCTGACACACAGCACACGCCCAGCAAATATTTGCTGGCTGGCTTTATAAATGCCAATGCTGCTTCTGTTATTAGTAGTACTATTTGGCTAGAAATTGCTGCTTCTGTTCAATGAGGGTTTAATAAAACAACAACATGAACAGAAACCAGAATCCACTGATGAATCTACCTTCTGGCTCAGTCATCTTTGGAATTGTCCAAGATTCCACTTCAGTTTCAAATCAGAGTTTCAGGGCAAGAGCGAAGGCTCAGGCAGCCCATATGGGGCAGGTTCAGCCATTCACCCCAATTCATCAATTAAAGGGGCAGCAAAGGGGCCCCAAGATTGTATCTAAGGGCGCTGGTATGAGCTGTAGGGTTCAGCATAGGAAGGATTGAGGTGGAGGGAAAAGGCAGGAGCAATTAAGCAGGTGGGGTCTGGTTCATCAAAGTCTCTTTTCTGGTTCTTCCAAGAGATCCCAAGGAGTCCTGACTACTGGAGGTGAGGAACTGACCCTCAGAGATGACTTCTGGTAGCTAAAGGATGCATCGTCCCCCCTTGCATAGGCGACCTAATCGCAAGGTAGTTGTCCTCCCAGGCTCTGCTGTTGCTGGAATCCAAGGGGTGTGATGCCTGTTGAAGACCCTATAAAGAGCAGACGGTGAGTGTCTCAGTTACTATTACCTTTGTTCTTCACCTTGAAAGAGAATGACACAGGTTAACTTATCAAGGGATTTGTTTTTGCTTTTGTTTTTTAGAGCAAGGAAGGAAAGAAGGAAGGGAGGATTTGAGGATGCACATGAGTGAAAGAAACTTTCCAAAGCCAGTTCTTTCCTTCCCCTAGGTGTGCTACTGGGAATGGAACTCAGACTTTCTGCACAGGCGCCTTACCTGCTGGGCCCCAAGTTATCCCCAGTTTTTAAAACAAATGCTCCTTGAGGGATTAGCATACCCACCTGCAGAGACAAGCAGGCGGTGACACAAAGCAAAGGGGCAGATGTAACAGGTAAGCAGAGAGGCCAGGATTTCACCTTGATTGTGAGTGCAAGAGAGGAGCCCAGGCAAAAGCAGATTCTACGTATCTATTAAAATTTAACCAAGGTGACAACCCCTCAAAAGCAAGGAAAGTGTTTTCATTCTCTTTCGGATGCCACAGTGCAATGCAACACTCAACAAATGGCTCCTTTCAACATGGTTGAGACATAATGTCACCAGATCCATAAGACCCGAGTGCTCAACCTTCCCTAGTAACAAGAAATCACAAGTGATGGGTGAACCTGTCCTGGCAGAAGAAGGCATTTAAAGAGGGACACTCCTGCCCATCCCTGGATCAGATTGCAGAAACAAAGGACCTGCCCCCCAAGAATTAAAATCTCCTCAGGAATCCCATGCTGGGTGCTGGGGGAAGGGACCTTGGTACTGGCCCCGAGGACTAGTGCCCCAGAAAGAGACCAACTTGTAGAGCAGTCCTGGGGCTGAGATAAGGACAGGTCAGTGAAGGTCTGCCCACACCATGGCCAGGACTGCTTGGAGAGACATACCTGTGCCCTCTCTTTAAACATAAACCTCATGCAGCTTCACGCAAGAGCATGTGAACACTCACCGGGTCCTTGTTCTTCCCAACATGGCCACACAGAAGAAAATCTCTGTCTGCTCTTCACATTGTTCCTATGGAGATGGGAGGCTGAGCGTAGCTCGCAGAGAATTGCTGGCAACAATGGGGGTTGGAGTGACCTCATCAATACTATCTGAACCATCCGGATCTAAACTTGAAGTTTTAAACTTTTACAAGTTCAAAACACACCATATTTTCTTCAAGTTTTAAATCTAGGGCCCAGTGCTATATTTAAGTTGGATCAGGACTGGTTAGCTTTATTGATTCACATTCTCACCACAGCTTGTAAATTTTAATCAAAGAAACAAAAATGCCCAGATATGGTACCATGTCAGACAAACATTCTAGGAGATAGAGGGAGAGAGTGCCTGACTGCCCAAGCAAGTAACCAATTTGCTGCAATTACCTAGCCCAAGTTCATAAAGCGTTCCTAGGAATGATAAGACACCTCTAAATACTTTAAAAAGTAGCCTGAAGGTAGGTCTATCTCACTGATGTGTCTGGGCATCTTGCTCTCAGATTTATAGATCTTGGGCTGGAGAGATGGCTCACGGGTTTTGACTCTGCCTTGCAAGCAGAAGGTCCTGAGTTCAAATCCCAAGTCCCCTGTAAAAACATCAGGTAGAAAAGGCAGCTAGCTGTCTGTGTTTCTAGCCTGGTGGGGAGAGCTCTGGGAAATCCCACAGAAGAGCAAAAAGAAGGTAGGTGCAATTGAGGATGATTCCTAAAGTTACCCTTGGTCCTCCACAGGGACACATAGTGCCCCCTGATACACACAGGCACATGCAATATCAGACGTGTGCCCCCCGATATACACACACACGCACACGCACACACCCACACGCACACGCACACACAGGTGCACGCAAAATAAACAAATAATAAGCTGTTTGAAAAAAGATTTGTAGATCTTCCTGTGTTCTGAAAAACTCAAAGTAACAGCCTCGTGCCCTATCCAAATTGACCAAGGGCAGTTAAAGAAGCTGTACTGTGACTGTACTAGCTAAACAGTTCAAGTCCACCTGCACCACAATGCTCCAGAGGACACTGCAATGGAAAAAACAAACAACACAAACAAACTGAAAATCTCCTATGTAAATCATTTCCATTTATTATGCCCGAGATTGTACAAAGGTTGAAAAAAATTAGAATTTTTCCATGGATTTGTAAATTCTCCTCAACTCTTCAACATTGAGATGGAAATTACAAAACTCTCCATCCACCCCAGGCTCCTGAAAGCCCCCACTTACATGGAAGTGAACCCCTGGAGTCAGGCAGAGGAACCCCTGGGGACTCAAGTCAGTAAGTTCTCAGGGACCCACAGGACCTCCCAGGCCTGAAAGAGAGAGTCTAAACATTAGCTTCACTGAGCAACTCACAGTAAGCAGAGACGCCTGCCTGGCTTCCTAATGCCATCTTCTTAGTGCCTATTCAACCCCTGGCTCCCTGAGGAAAGGCCAGACGCCGCCAGGGTATCTAACAGAGCAACAACCTCCAGCAGGAGGGAGGGCTTATCTAGTGCTTCTATGCCTAAAGAACTGAGTTGTTAGCTTCAGCTCTTCTTGCTTTACATACACTTAAATCACCTTGTACAATAAAAGAGAAAGTTTTTCAGTGGGTTCAACCCAACCTAAACTCATACATGAAGTGGAATGTTACCAAGTGTAGAAAGACTGACATTGAGCCTGCAGGGTCCAAAGATGGACTCCTGAGTATAAAATGCCAAACTGATTCAAACAGTCAGATGAGAAAACCTAGCGCACAACTTAAAAGTGATTTCATCATTGGTAACCTGCTGAAATGGTATTTTATACATCAACATTTGAATCATAATATATACATTTTTTTTTTCTAGAAGTAGCTGTAAGGTTTTTGGTTTGAGGTTAATTTGTGTGGTAGTTTTCTATTACTGTGGCACTGGGGTTCCGACCCTAGACCTCTCTGCATGAGTGACACATACCACAAGGTCCCTGAGGCCTAGCCCCTAAGGCTCAATAGCATGTGCTGTTCCAGCATGCTGCCTCTACCTGACATACGGCTCCTGCCTGTTTCATTCTACTCTGAGTCATGATCTCATGCTGTGGCCTCAGGCAGGCCTTGAACTTGGGACTTTCCTGCCTCAACCTCCCAAGTGGCTGAGATTACAGGACTGTATAACCACACTTGGCTAGAAAATTCAGATAGCATGTGACTGATAATCCAGAGAAGCAAGGCACCCTCTGATTTTAGATATAAAACCTCACTGGGGGGGGGATCTGGATTCCTTTGCAGAAGGCTGAAGCCTATAGCTGTTGCCCAGCATAATGTTTACAAATGAGCAAAATAAAATGTGTAAGAGTAAAAGGAAACCAATTACATTGAAATATGGTCCAAAAGTATTTTTTAAATAAATTTACACTACAGTAATGTGTTTTCTTAAAGAAAGTACTGGCAAAGCATAAATAATAACTACTAGGATTTCTAAGTAGCAAAAAAGCATAAATGAATTCTGAAGTGGTGGTATAGGCCTGTGTTCAATGCCAAAGCTAGAGAGGCCAAATGGGATGATAAGGACTCTATGGACAGCCTAGGCTATGTAGTGAGTGTCATAGTACCCTAAGCTACAGGACACATACACACACACAAATTGAGACTATGGGATATTAAAATATTCCTGCTGAAGACCAAATGGAGAATTCTCATTACTCCACTAATGACTTGTTGCTGAACTCTTGAAAGAAATGCTAAAATCCTGCTAGGGATAGTGAAAATATGAATAAGATTTTTATCCTCCTCAAATTTTTAGATATCCTCATTTTGATCCAGAAACATCCTGTGGTCCAAGAGGCCAATCCAAGTTAAGCACTTAAAAAAAAAAAAAAAAAAAAAAAAAAGCTGGCACCTCTGCTCTCTATTCCAGATGGACCCCTCTTTAGATGTCATTTTACCTTGGCTCCTTCCTGTGCGTTTGGTGCTCATGACTCACAATTCCTGTTTTTGACCATGACCAAACCAATATTAGAAGGAAGCGCTTGGGTTTGTTTTTTTCCGATACTTTTGCCCTGTACAAGGAACAGGAAGGCCAGGGAGGCTGTTTTGTGTAAAAGAAGAATGAAAAAAAAAAAGAAAGAAAGAAAGAAAGAGAAAAGACGCCACTAGCAGCCTGTGGAAAAGCAGTCCTGCTCTGCTGACTGACTTTCGCATTCAAGATTATTCACCAGCCAAGCAGACTGCATAGACGGCTGTAGAGCTCCGTATAATTGAATATAAAGCAATTCTCCTTGTTTCCGCTTAGCAAATACTTGTGTAACGCCAATGAGCCACTGGTCTGGGGACTGTGGATATCACCCCTTTGCTCCCACTCCACCAATGGGAGTGCAGTCAAGCCATGGAGGCTCAGAGGGTGCTGAGTGCTGGGATTGCGGCAGAGACCAGCTGCAGTGACAGGCAAGAACACAAAAGGGACACTCTCAGACTACTGGCAAGCAGCCCAGGGCTGCCAGGGCCTCTTTCCTGCTCCCACCTGAGAAATAAAAACAAGGTGAGCTGCTGCCCCTCTCACCCCTCCTGGTCTGGTCACCATCAGGTGGGCAAATTGAACCCAACACCTTTTCTCTGGGAGGGAAGATAAGGTATCTCAGGCCTGGCATTTTTCTTTATCTCAAAAATGTTCCAGGAGACTCTCAGGCTGGTGATAAAGTGAGTTTCGACTCTGCCCCAGGCACTTAAGAGAGATTACACACATGCTTGGGATTTAACCAGCAAGGAAAGGACAAGGCAGCCTCAGTCCCTGCTTCCTGTCACTGTTGACACTGGGTTGCCAAGGGCGGAGCAAACCCAGCCCAAGAGGAGGGAGCTCAGCAGACAGGTTTCATCAGGAAAACCAGCTGGACAGGTGGATTGAGGAGACAGGTGCCATATTCCTCTCCTGCTGAACAGATGAAGGTCTGTTCTGCCAGACCAGGCTCCCGGGCCTGACAGGCCTCAGTCAGCATGGAAATGCCCCAGAGCTCAGTGACTTCACGACAAGAAGGCAAAGGGCTGTGGAATGCCAGAACAGAATGGCGAGACGCTGCAGCGGAAAGCTGATGTGCATTAGGTAAAATTTAACTACAGCAAGAATTTGGGGACATGCATAGTTACCTAAAAGTCTGAGATTCTGCTAATTTACTGCTTCCTTCTAAAAAGGTGCCTTTTAAAAATATTTGTTTAAAAGACACACAGAGACCTCGCTCGCTCTCCATGTGGGCTTCTGGGGATCAAACTCAGGTGTCCAGGTTGTCAAGCAGGCAACGTACCCGCTGAGCTATCTCACTAGTCCTAAAAAAGGTGCCATGTTAAGAGCTTCACCTTGGCTGTGTGAGCTGGTGTCCCACTCTGAAATTATAGTGTCCCAGTGGCTGTATTTAAAAATAAAATAAAATAAAATAAGACTTCATTTCCTCCAGAGAAATATTTTTATCTCAACTCCCACATAGCAGTCCTCAGATCCCCAAGACTCTAATACCGGGTGGGGCAAAAAGTCAGACCTGTTAGGCCTAGATCATTCTAACAACCTTGGGGGAATAATCTGAGAAGAAAATGCTTTGGGGGTCAGATAAAACTGGTTGGAGTTTGTACTTTTAAATATTTCTGAAAACCTCTGAAGTTATTTGTTTCCCACATTTTTCACTCAGAAGCTACTATGTGGTAAAGAAAGCTGGGTCCTAGGCAGGCAGCCAGTAAAAACCAGTCCACTCTGAAAGAAGGCCAGCCTCCACCAGCCCAGCGCTGCGTGGCCAGTTCTGGACGAGGTTGGTTAATATTTACCCAGGCAGACCTACAGGTACTGACAGCACATCACGGAACTGAGATACACATACTATGAGCTGTTCACATCAGATCTGTAGCTTCCCATCACAAGGTGGTTATATTAGCTAGATGTGAGGTGGTCCCTCTACAGAGAACACTGAGATGGGAGCATGTAAGATGAGGGATAGGTCAAAGAGACACAACATCATTGGAGGTACAGAGACTCTAGCCTACACCACCTCTCATTCAACATGTCGGCTCTTGCACAAATTAACTATATGATGGGAATAAAGTCAATGGAATACTTGTAGACTTGGCTTCTTTCACCTATAAACCAGAGTGCCCAACCTTCAGGGCAGGCAGAAAGGCACCAAGAACTGATGCATGTCAGGTACTCATAGCAGAGTCTGATATGCAGGACATGCAAATCTTCTTTTTGCAGCTCAAGTGCTTGTCGCTTTTTTAAACAGAACCCTTGTAACAAATGGTATGAACCCTATCTGCCCTGAGAGAGAAAAGAACTGCAACTTTTAAGATTCTGAGGAAAATCAAACAGTAAGAGACTAGGAGAAACGCTTTTCTGTTGGGAATTCAGAAATCCTCTCTCTCTCTTCTCTCTCTCTCTCTCTTTCTCTCTCTCTCTCTCTCTCTCTGTCTCTCTGTCTCTCTGTCTCTGTCTCTCTGTCTGTCTCTCTCTCTCTCTCTTGTTTTCTTTTTTCCAAAAAGGAAGATGCAAGAGACATACACAGAGACAGACAAAATATAGACACAAACATAGAAAGGGAAAGCAAGAGAGAGAGAGAGAGGAAATATCTTAGACAATAAAGACATTAAAAATAACCACAGTGGATTCCACGTGAAACTGTCCTGAAACAGACACTCAGCAGCAACATGATTAGGTCAGCTCCCTCCCTCCCAGGCTCTCTGTCTGGCTTATCCTGAGAAATAAAACAGATCAAGGCGATGCCCAGTGAGAAGGCACCAACCTTCCCACCTGCAGAGGGACCTGGCTGCCTTGGAGGCTGCTCTCTAGAGCGTCATGCAGAAATCCACTGGAACAGGCACCAGCTTCCTCCAAATGCCTCTGGAGAAAATTTACCTTCAGGTTCTTAGTTTTCTTTCTATCACTATTTTTTTTTAACTTCTAGAATCACAACGGTTGTCTTTCAAATACCAGCATGTCAACCAGTGAGCTTTTAAGGTGCCACCCTGAGCCACCCAGAGATTATAGAACAGAGAATAACAAGGAGCAGCCCTGGGCTGCAGTCACAATATTTACCCAGGCTACAGGGACTGTGTTTTAGCTTTCAGTGGAGGATGCAGAGACTTGACAAAAGAAAAAAAAAAACTCTGCATCAAAACACAAACCCAGGACCATTTCCTTCTCCGCTGCCGGGTGTCAACCACACACACGCACGCACGCACATCCACAGCACCCCCATAGCACCCCCAGGTTCCGGGTATCCTTCAAACACAGACACCCAAACATCAAATGCAGGAGAGGCGGCTCCAGAAAGGATGTATCGGGTCCTGACGTCTAATGCTGTCAGTTTGTTTCCCCTGGAAATAAAAGACTAAAATAAATCACGGAGAGTGTTCCAAAGCAAGGTGGCTGCCGCTTCTCCCTGTGACTTGGAAGGACGTAGTGTCTTGTTATGATGTGGACGCTGGCCAGAAATAAAGGAAAGAGCATCATGATGGGAGGACTGACAGGCTCTTCAAACCAACTTGATGAGGAATTTTAAATGATTTCCATCTTGCAGACAAGGAGACTGAGGCCCACAGAGACTGTAAAAGTTATCATCTCATATAGTTCAACAGTTGGCCTGTGGACCGGGATGTGTAAGATTCCAGAAGCTGAGAGTTGACAACATACCCCACCATGTTTTAAGGCCAAAGTCGCCCAGTTGCTCTGCAACAGGGTCTCATTGTAAATGCATTCAAACTTTCTGGGCTCCAATCTCCTTGATGCTGAAGATAGAACCAGGGTGTTACACATGCTAAGCAAGTACTCTACCACTGAGTCACCTCCCCACCTCCTTCATTTCTCAAGAAAATGTATCAATTTAAATAACTTTAAATTGCTATATTTTTCATAGCTAAAATTAAAAGATAGTCCCAAGACCTGGGAGGAAGATAAGTTATAGAATGTTTTGTCAAGGACCTGAGAGTGCTATCTCCAACACAAGAAGGGAGGGAGGAAGGGAGGGAGGAAGGAAGAAGGAGAGGAAGGAAGAGAGGGAGAGGAAGAGAGGGAGGGAGGGAGGGAAGGAGGGAGGGAGGGAGGAATGCTAACAGTAAAAATGCATACATTGCTAGTGGAATGAAAACTAGATCCACTGTTGAACACACTTTTCATGCTTTGAAATTATCTGTCAGAATTAGATAAATACACAGTCTATGACCAGACACAATTCCATTCCAGGACACATACCAAGAAATAAAAGCCATATGTACCACAAGGCATAAACAATTGTCGTCATCCTCATCGTCGTCATCATGGTATTATTGTCAATAGTCCCAAACTGCACGAACAGGAAGAACTGTAAAGGCATGCCCGTTAGGAGTATCAACAGAAACCAAAGCGCCTGGGCCCTGGCTGTATGGAGTAGGGATTAACCTCAACAAAAAGGAAGCCAGGGACAACAGAATCCATGCCCAGGACATCTGCTCATATGAACTTCCAATCATACAAAACTCCCAGGTGTAGGTGAGGCCAGGGTCCTAGTCACACCTGGGAGATGCCCGAGTCCCCACAAGGGACCCATCGTGGTGCTGGAGTCCCTGACTTTGTGATAAACATCCACACTACTGACACGTGGCCTTATCAGATGACCTCCCTTTTCCCTTACTCCACTCATACAAAACACATAAACCTCCAGGTCTAAGCCCAAGAAAGGAAATAAGCACTATATAAGACATTCTAAACCTAGTTCAATACTCCTTGCACACAGAAACAAGTCTACAAGAGATCCTTTCAGCCTGCAAAGCTGGACTCAGCAGTATTATAGACTGTGTTTACATTCAATCAAGACTGGTTTATTGTGCCATCAAAGGGACACGTATGCAATCCATCTCAAGAAGAGAGTTCTGAGCAGAATGTCTGGAGTTTATCGCACTGACTCAGTCTTTTAGTGTCTGGATCGGTCTGGGTAGAAACTCCGCATTCTCTCTGACAACATCTAAGAGGAGCTCAAATGTCCCCAGAGCTAGGCCTTTTTGAACAGTCATACAGGAAATGACAGCTTTCTAGGTTATTTGGGACATGTATCCAAAGTAAAAGGCCAACGTCCAAGACTGCAGGGAACAAACTACATTTAGCCCCCTCCCTGGTATAAAAAGGAAGTTATTGCTTCTCATAGTGGTCAGGACACTAAAAGCATTTCCAATTCCAGAAGTCTGTGGAGGCATGGTGGCACAAGTTACAGACCTTAAAACTTTCAATACCCCCCCCATTCCTTTGGTTTAACTTCAAAAGGATTTCAAATCACCCTATGTTCACTGCATGTCCTGGCACCTCCTTGCCTAACTATGTGCTCCTTTCCTATTGGCCCTTTACATCAACTCATTATATCCTTACTTGCATGATTATTTAATTGGCTACAAAGAGTATCGCTTTTGTGCCCATCAGATTCCCTGAAGCAAGATGCAATGTCTGTGTATAACGGGTATATACAATAAAGGTTCAAGAGACAATATTCTGGCCTCCAACTCCCTCTACAGCTGAGGATGATCTCAGAACTTCTGATCCTGAAGTTCTGAAGGCTGGAATGACGCTTTTGCCCCACATTCAGTTTATGCTGGAGACTGGACCTCATGCATGCTAGACAAGCACTCTACCAAGGAAGCTCTGTCTCCAACCCCTAAATCCTCTCATAAGACCCTAAAAGAATGGAGACAGCCTTTTTCTCCTCCTCTCACAGAGGAGTCTTGTACTTTTCAGGACTGGTCGAAACACATTCCAGATGGGTTTTTAGCCAGTCAAGCTAATTTTCCTAAGCCTGGATTCCTGGTGCAGCCTGGCTAGATAAGAAAGCGATGTCTAGACTACAGGGTCCTATTTTAGCATTCTGAAAATCCCCAGCCCCTTCACTGAATAGCCAAAGGCTTCAACCCCTGAGACATCTCCCCAGACTCCCTTACAGTATCTCTACTGGGCATTCTGCTGCAGAGATAAAACAGCTTCCAAACTAAGTAGCCTCTGTCTAGGTGAAGAGCCACTCCAAATAAAGCTGGAGAAATAAAATCTCCCTGAGCTTGTTTCTACCTAGCCACGAGGCAAGTGCTCCTTGGGCTTCAATAGATTGAGTGCTTCCTAGGCAAAGGCAGGAGCCACCACTGCTGACTTCAGCTCAGGTTTCTCTCGAGGCAGTGACACAAGTGACAGCACACTAACACCAGTGAATGAAAGCCCTGGACCATGAAGATCCGCGCTATGTACAAGGAAGCCAGTAACACACAATAAAACTCGCTGGAAAGATAGTATGTGTGCTCAATACAGCTGCCTGCACCAGCTGGATATGACGGGTAGCTTGGAAAATAGTATGAAGACAGTCTTTCTGATGATGTAAAGGTCTATTGCTTGGTGAGTGGTTTCAAAGGCACTCTACAGAAAATAGGGGGGGTCTTCATACTTGATACCGTCAGCCGCTGAGCTAGTGGAGAACTTCATCTATTCTGACCACTGCACGCGTGTCAAAAGTCAACCTTTCAATAAAGGCAGGCTTCATTCCTTTTCCTCCAACCTTCCTGTCAGGTTTCCCATAATAATGTTCCTGCCAAATAAGCATCAAGACCATTCATTCCATTGTCCTAAGGGGAAAAAAAAAACCAGAAACTGTCAGCAAATCCCTTGGCTGGCACTGAGAGTTTGAGAATCACCTGAGCAATCAGCTAGGAGATTTGAGGTTCTTTCTCCAAGTGGGACAGCTTCCATGTCCCGACTAAGCAAAATATTCCTCGGGAAGGGGTTTCCATCTTTCTCCTATCAGTCAGTACAGCAGGCAAGAGTGGTGCGTTTGGTCTCCCAGGCAGAGAGACCCTGAATGGTAATCCTCAGTTGTGGCCATGGTTATCCATCCAGACAACAAATAAGCTTGCAAGGCCTGCCCAAGAAGATGCGCCTGGAACTACCACAAAGCCCACCACGGTTAGAGACAGGTGCAATTGGGAAGGCAACACAGGAAGAGCGCCAGGCCTAGGAGTTTAAGATCAGCATGAGCAACCTAGCTAACCCTGGAAAAGAACAGGCAGGGAAGGGGGAAGGACACAGAAGAGACACACATCCACAATCCTCAGACAGTCCCAACACAAAAGAATTCAGCTTTGCCTCATGAGCAGGGGAAGGACTGAAGACTAGGAGCTTTGGGAGCTGAGAATGTACCTCAGCAGTAGGGCGCTTCTCTAGTGGGCACAAGGTCGCTGGGTTCAATCACCAGCCCCACAAAAAAAAAAAGAAATACTTTTTAAAAGGTATCAGATTCTCATAACTGCTGTATATAAAACAGCAAAGCTTTCTGATTGATGCTTTTTTGGTAAAATGATGGCAATCCACTTCAGAATACATAGCATCAGCTATCACTCCGGGTGATTCTATCATTATAGAAAAGCCCTAAATGAAGCCCTTGTGGTACAGGACATAACTACTTGTCTCACAATAATCCTCAAAGGGTCAGAAGTCCTACAAGGCAGAGTGATGCTGGATGTGGCTAGCTACCACACCGTCTACCCCAGTGCCTCGGATACAGCTGGAACTTAAGAAAAATCTGTCAACCAAAGGTCAACACTGTCTGTAGTGTTCTACAAACGCAGCTGTTGAAGTTTAACAAGCTTGTCTGAAACCACAAGGCAGGTCGAGGGACAAGTCAGATTTCCGTTGGAGGCCCCGAGTAGCTTCCTAGAAGCCATACAGAGTCAAACTTTTTTGGGTTTTTTTCTTTTTTACATGTATTTATTGTCTATTCTTTGGAGGGGAGAGGGAAGGAAGTGCCCTGGCACACATGCAGGGCTCAGGACAGCTTTCAGAATTCAGTTCTCTCCTTTTACTATGTGGGCTCCGGGCATCAGGTTTAGTAACAAGCATTTTGACCTGCTGAGCCATCTCACCCGCCTTTTTAGTTTTTGCTGTTGGTAGAGATGGGGGTGCTGCTGAGGAATCCCTATGGCTCTCTAGGCATACACAACCCATACCCTGGACCTCCAGCCCCACCTGAAAGAAAAAGATTTCCAAAGGAGAAACACTTTTGGAAACCATCCGCACACAGCTCACCTGCTTCTGCGTGATGATGTCACCAAGAACTGCTCTGCAGAGACCAGCTTGCCTGGCCAAAGCCCCAGGGCATAATTAGCCTTCCTCATAATCATCCAAGGGAGGCCAGGACCCACAACATGTATTTTTGTGGAGTGGGAATGATTTTTCCGCTGACTCTCGTGGAAACAGATGTCGGCTATTTGGCTGAAAGTTTGCTGTCAGTGCAGAGCAGGTGTGCCAACTCTGGAGGGTCACCCCAACCAGTATTTAGGAAAGTCTAGTCCATTTGTATCCTGTCCTCATGACCTGTGTCTGACACAGTACCACTTCCATCAGTCCACCTTTGCCCATCTGTTTAAAAAAAAACTAATTATATAAATACTCTTCATGTCATTAAAACACAGAACCTCAACATAAAACTGAGGTAACTATCAAAGTAAATACAATTCCCTGATAAGGGCTGGGGGATCACGCAGTGGGTGAGGTGCCTGCTTGCAAATGTGGCCACCTGAGTTCAATTCCTGGAGGCATCCTGGTGGAAGGAGAAGAGACTACCTAAATGTCCTCTGAGCTACATCTTGAGACGTGGTGTGCATATGTGTGTGCCTTTTCTTCCCTCTCTTTCTCTCTCTCTCCATGCTTTCTAATAAGTAATTTAAAAAAATCCATTAGAAAATGGGGTCTCAATGATAGGGAGGTATTATATTAGTTCATGTTAGGGGGTCATAAATGCTTCTCAGCACCCAAGAGACTTTGAGGCATTAAAAAAGGGGGGGGGGGCTGGAGAGGTGGCTCAGGGGTTAAGCCTCTGCCTTGCAGGTGGAAGGTCCTGAGTTCGGATCCTAGACCCCACATATAGACACCAGGCGGAAGCGAGAGTGGCCTGCGTTTCTGGTCCTGGTAGGACGGAGCCTGTGAATCCCGGGGCAGAGTAAACAAGGAGGAGGTGGAAGCGTCCACGGTGGTTCCCGATTTTGTCCGTGGTTCTACACACACACACACACACATACATACATACATACACACATACATATGCACACACATGCATACACGTACAATTGAATAAATAATAAATAATAAAAAAAGATATAGACTCTTTGGAAAAGGAAGAGGGCAAGGCGTGTGAGTAGAGACGGCTCAGAGGGCTTTGCTTCATCCTCCTCTTTGTGGCCTGAGCTACGTGCAAAATACTGCCTTTCGCTGTTCACGTGCTACCTCCCAGTCAGACCAGGTGCAGTGACCTTCTCTGTTAAAGTGACAGACAGCCATGTGACTCTGAGGCAGAGTGGCCTCCCTCGGGCTCACTGCAGGGCCAGTAAGGTGGACAGTGAGCTAGTCATGCTGGACAATGACCCCTGTCCTGCATGGATGAGTAACTCCAGGCTTCCAAGGTGGTGACTCCTCCCTGATCCGGCCTGTGATGTGCTCAGAAATGACCAACCCAATGACAATGACCTCCAAGTCCATTCAGAGTCCCATGGGAGAGCCATAAAAGGCCAAGGGGCAGGGAGACACTCCCCAGGGACCACTCCCAGGCTAGGGAGCCAGGCTCACCCTCCCCAGGACATTTAGCCCGGCTGCTTGCTCTTTGCCTGTTACTAGTCCTTGCTGTACTTGGATGTGAGACAAAGAACTCGCTCAGAAGCCACTGCTCCAGAGCAGCTTTGGTGGCTGTAACCATCAGGGACCCTAGCCCTGAGCCAAACCCACCAAGAGCAAAGAGAAGCTCCATAGAACTCAGGAACCCACAGGGGCTTCTCTTTTAGATGTCCCTAGTTAGATTACACATTTATCTTTGTTTTCTAACCTTCTTTCCAGAAAATATCTTAGATAGCAAATTAGGAGGGATTTTCTAGCACCTCAGATGTTAAACAGTTGACAAATGACTCGCTGCCAAAACACCCCATGGTTAATTCCTATCCAGCTAGGTCAGCCAGAGCCCAGACAGCAAGAGGATTCAGAGTTGGAAATACTTGCTGAAGGATGCACAGCCTCGGGAAAGTGATGGCACTTCTGCAGGATGGACCTCTGAGAGCTCCAGGTCATGGCAGGAATTCAAAGCACTCGGGTACCTCTCTCCGCTCCCATCAATTCAGAAGGACATTATTTTCAGTCACACAAGCCTCTGCCATGTTAAATCTTTTGCTCTTGCATCTGAGGACAAATCGAGGAAGAGCAGAGAGTGTGGAGATTCAGAAGACTGAAGACGGACACACAGTGATTATGAAATCGCACCCAGCTGCCTGTGAGGAGGAGTCAGTTTGTCATCTGCAAAGAGGGGTGATCTGCTGAAGGACAAAGAAAGCAAGGCTTGCAAAACTGTTTGACACAGTATGGCTGGGCAAACAGCTGCTTAACTCCAAAGTCCACAAAACCTGTTGTTTTCTTTTTAAGCCATAAAGTTAATTAGCATCTTATTTTGTGCTAGTTAAATATGGATGTCAACTTGATAACTGAGGATTGAGCCTTTAAGCACATTTGTGAAGAATTAGTTAAGGCAAGCTATGGGCAAGCCTGCAGGAGGCTGTTTGACTGGTGTGGGAAAACCGAGCACACAGGTGGATAAGATGTCGAGAGCTGATTCGGTAAGATGGCATGTTTTAGGTGTACTTTGGCAAACCTGTAGTCTAGCAAGTAAAAGAGCTTGCCCCTCCCAATAATTCCTAAGGACGTAGTATGAGGGACAGTTCCCTCAGCTCCTAGTATTTGTATGAACGCTCCTGTCAAGCCAGACTATGCTTTACCAGGTTCCGCCTACCAGGGCCAGAAGTACAAACTACCACCATTTCTGCCTGGCACTTTTACATGGGACATGGGATCTGAACTCAGGACCTTCTACTTGCAAGGCAGTGTCTTAATCCCTGAGTCATCTCTCCAGCGCATGCTTCCATTTTAAATGCACTAATCCGCTTACTCTCCTCAAACCCTCAGGGCGCCACCACAGTTATTTCCACAGCTCAGATGAGAGCACCAAGGCTCCGAGAGGCTCAGCACCTTTCTAGGGCCTCCATCCATCCATCCTCACAGCATGTGTTCCTTGTGACCTCAGCCACCAGCCTCTGACATGCCATGGACGAGTGGAAGAGCTCAGAAGGGTGGGCGGAGGGACAGATAGAGGACGGACAGACAGACAGACAGACAGCTCAGCAAGTGCTGAAAACATCGGTGGTGTGATGAGAGGGCGTGTGCCGTCAGCCAACATTTAAGATTTTTTGCAATAAAATAACAAGAAGATGGGCCAGCGAGGTGGCCCAGTGAGAAAAAGCCCTGGTGCACAAACCTAGCAACTTGAATTTAATCCCCGGAAGTGAAAACCATTGTCCTCCGATATTCACATATGGACCATGATGTGATGTGCGGTGTGTGTGTGTGTGTGTGTGTGTGTGTGTGTATGTATGTGTGTGTGTGAAATAAATAATTTTTTTAAAAAAAAGTATTGGAAAGAGAATGGAAAGCTCTAAAGAAAGGTCAGGCCAGTGAAAGGATCCCCGCCATCATTCCCTCCTAAGTGAACCCTAGTTAAACTCTGGAGACACTGAATCAGGTTACAGGTACCATGACTGGAGACCAAGACTAAGGAGGAGAAGCCAATGGGATGCAAAACCAGGCAAGAGAAGGCCTCTCACACTGAAAGCATTCGTGGACACGGCAGGCCAAAGACCCCACAGGAATGAACCTGCTTCCTGACTCTGTGCATGCAAACGGATACTGCACTTCAAAAATGGTAAGGAATGCAATGCCCAACCATGCCTATCCGTAGGCACTGGCAAGGATCCAAGGAGAGTTGATAGATGTCAGCCTTCCGGCACCTCAAGGAGCACCTGCTCTTGAAAACCTCGAGGGGACCAGAAGCAGGAAGGCCAGGAAAGGGGTCTCACCCAGATAAGACAGTGCCAGGAATAGGAGACCAGGAAGTGCGGCTCCTGTGCATCACACGTCCCACCAAGGGGGAAATTCAGGCAGTGTCTTCTAAACGTCTGCCAGCATCCTCCAGGGATGGACAACCCCCCAGACTGTGATAAGAGAACTCTATAGAAGGAAGCCTTGATGACCACTTTGAGGCTGAGTCTAGGGGCAGGAAGGGAAGTCAGAGGGCAAAATGATAGGGAGAAAACACAAGGATCAAAGCCCATCAGTGCATGACTAGTGGAAGCCAAAAGGGGCACATTTTCCTCAAGAGGCACCGGGGCTGCAGCTGGTGAGAACACAAATGAACTTCCACCTTCTGAACCAGCAGAGCCGCTGCCAGAATTCTATTTGCACACACAATGTTCCGTTCGCAATGATCTAAGGGTAAGGGGGCACTGTTCGCTGCAACATTATTTATAAAAGCAAAGGACCTGAAAGGAAACGACACTGGGCAGACGACATGTTACAGGCATCCATTCCTTACAGAGCCTCAGAGGTGAAGGCCTGGTCACAAAAAGATAAAGTTGAGCTGGGAGCTGATGGAAAAGACTTCCAAAATACAGTGGAAATATTAAGTGGAAAAAAAGGAACAGGAAGACATATAGACATACCACTTGAAAAACACATGGAGGGGCAGCAAGATGACGCCGTGGGCAAAGGAGCTTGCTGCTGAGACTAGTGATCTGAGTTTGATCCCTGGAACCCATGAAATGGAAGGAGAGAACTAAGTTCTGTAAGTTTGTCTTTTGACCTGCACACATGAACACAAACACATACACGATACACAAATGTGAAAATAAAATTGAAGGCACATGGAGAGAAGGCAAGAGGCCTCTCCTCCCTCACATGGCTCTGTCGGGCATTTGGTCACGGCAACAAAAGAAAAGCACCTAGCATGCATTGTTGGGGGCTACGAGGGATGTATGACATAAAGCTATTGCTGTCCAGTCACATTATTGTTGAAAAAGCACCAAAAATAAACAAAACGAAACCAAAAAACCTGGCTCAACTAATGAGATCGTGGCAATCTAACTTATTTCTAACACTGATATTGCAAGACATAAGGCCTGGGACGCTCTTTCCTTTGTGCAAACTAGGACTTGATGACTGAGATGTTCCTTTTGACTTTGTTTCTGTTCCAGGACTTTATCTCAAGCCAAGTCTCCACTTGGGTGGGAGCTGCCCAGTGCCTCCCATTTGTAACCGCAGACATTCTCGATAAAACAGAGGGGCTGCTAATCATGAGGACCCTGAGGAAGAAAAACAGGAGGGCGAGAAGTTCCACATGCAACTCTGAAGGGTCAACATTCATTACGCTGGGCTGGGCAGAAGGCTTGATCCTGAGGACTGCATTGAAGAGTCTGTATGGCTATATGCACAATAGAGATAACTCCAAAAGAGGACAGGCATGGGGTATGTAATGCTGGGATCCATGTGTACTAGACAAGCGTCCCACCAACTAAGCAGCATCCTCAAACTACAAATATACTTTAAGTTATAAATTGATTCATCAATATGCATATGTACATGTGGGCTTGTGTATATATGCATGTCTGCACATACTGTGGAGGTCAGGGAACAATTTCTTCTAACTAGTTGAGGCTGAGTCTCTCTTGTTGTTTCTATGACTCTACCTGCTCCAGGACAGCTGGCCAGCAAGCTTCTGGATAAGTCTCCTGTCTCCACCTCTCATCACCCAGTAGGAGTATTGGAATTACAAATAGGAGCCCCCACACACAGAGTGTTGTGTGTTCTGGGGACCGAACTCAGGCTGCAGGCTTGCGTAGCAATTGCTTGTACCTGCTGAGCCATATTGCCAACCCATCAAACATACTTCTTTGGAAAACCTAAAGGGCCACCTGCCATCTTCCACAGACACTGGACTGCTTGTCTCAGCCTCTTAAAATGATCATATTTTACGGAGCTATGGGATTGGGATCACAGCTCCTCTGTAGAGTATGGCTGCCATCCATGATACCTTGGGTTGATGCCTAGCACGAAAGCAATAAGACAACAATAACAACAATAATGTCACTAAACAAAGCAAACTGAATTTTCATGAACCCCTGATCTGTCCTTCTCTACCTGCTTTTTCATACAGGAAGTAGACGAAAGCACTTGGAGGTTTGACAGGACTTAAAGTTCAGACACTGTAGCTGCCATGATACTCTAATACAAATGTGACAGACATTGCTATAAGGACTCTTTCTGACATAAAGCGATTGTGCAAATGAAGGTGTCCTTGCCCAACTAAAAACCCTGAAACATTACACTGCGTATCAGTATGTACATTAATGCAGGCATGTGTAGCACAGCAGCTGAACCAGACAACTAGGTGCAAACTGATCTTCAAAGCTTGCTGACTGTTAGATTTTCTTTGTTAATTAGCTATTCTGAATCTTGATTTCATGATCCATAAAGCAGACAGTACAGGTATGATAATTTAGGAGGATAAACGGAAAAAATGCATATGAGATTCTTAACATATCAAAATATCAACATAAAACATATCAGAACTCCATTCTACTAGGGCTTTTTATTGACTAGATTCAGCACATTCTCTCTCTCAAATTCTTGTGACTTTTTTAGAATGATTCATACAACTGGAAAAATGTAAACAATGAAGATAAATAATCCACTTAAAGCATGACATAACAAAAATATTATGTATGTTGCATTAGTTTAATCTAAAATTTCATTTTAGTGTAAATCAACTGTATTTTAAATTGATGGTAAGTGTTCCCTGTTCAGAATTAGAACACATAGAGAGTTACAGAAGTAAGAACTTTCAGGCAGGCGAGATGAGTCAGTGGGTAAGGTGCCTGGCTTGTAAAACTACTTGAGGTTGATCCCCTTTCATAAGGTGAAAGCACAGAACTGACTTATGAAAGTTGTCTGAAGATCCGAAGTCAGGGCAACCCAAGAGGCTGGATTATTTCTGCACAGTTGCAAGTTGCAAGTTTATACAAGTTGCAAGCTTATACAAAGCACTCCTGTTCCATCAAAAGTTAAAAAAGATGCGCTGTGGCACACAGGTCTCTTTCTCTCTCTCTTTCTCTCTCTCTCCCTCTCCCCCCCCCCTTTTCTTGTTCTCTTAAAAAAAATAAGGACTTTTTAAATACTTTGGGTACTGACAAGACAGCTCAACAGGTAAAGACATTTGCCACACAAACTTGACAACCTGAATTCAATTCCCAGAACCCATGGTAAGGTAAAGGGGGGAAAAGTTACCAAGTTATTCTTTGACCTCATGCACACATCACACACATATACAATAAAGTACATACAAATCAAAAGGAAAAGTAAATACTTTGGAAACTCCAATTTAGCACTACAGCAGTGACCACGTAGGACTCTCACGTGCAGAAAAGCAGTCATCCTCATCCTTAGAAAGGGCAGCCTGGAAAGTACCTAGGGTCCTACTGACCAAGCCCAGCTGCAGAGACTGAGTAAAGTACTGAAAGCAGGGAGGGCGGGAGCAGGAAGGGTGGGAGCAGTCACCTACAGCTCTCACAGTCTGTGGTCTGCAGGCTGCCTTAGTTTCTCACCATTCCACCATGTGTGGCAACAAAGGGCTTCCCATGTGCAAAGGACCCAAGATGGGAAATAACCATGACAAAGGGAAATATCTTGCAAATGGTGGGCCAAGCGGCTCTGTTGTGTATACAGATGGACCTTGGCACACTGCAGGCACAAAACCTACAAGGGTGTGGAGACCAGAAAACTGAATCACTGAGGGAAATCTTAAGGGTTATAAAGGATGGTGCACACTCAGACCAAAGCCAAGCTCGCATGTCAATGCCGCCCAAGAGGCAGGATTATTTCTGCACAGCTGCAAGCTTACACAAATCAATCCTGTTCTGTCTGAGAGTTAAAAAAAGGAAGTATCCATAAAGAAGAAGAGCAATTAGCCATGGGAAGTGTCAGCCAGGATTTTCTGCCTCACCCAGCAATGGCTGAAATGGTCCTGCCCTCAAACTTGCAATGCCTGGTCATGATTGTTTTCATTCTGAAAATACAGGACTTGACTCAGCAAGCACATCAGGGCTCAGAAGACCAGTGTTCCAAAAATTCTCTTTTTCAAGCAAAGGCTAGACATAAAGGAGAGACTAGGACCCACTCCACCCCCCCCCCAAAAAAACAGCCCTGTCATTTCTAACCACATTTTATATAGGGCGTGGCATTTTGGGAACACCCTTCTGGAATGACTATTACTCAAATCTGGATTGGGAGATGTTTTTTTATAATGTGAAATTCTTTGTGCTGATTCCTCTCTGGGTTGCATTCTATAAATGAATGTCACTCAGACTTGGCCTCAAATGAAGCCGCAACTGGCAGACACCATTGCTCCTGAGTTTGAGCCCTTTGCCTCAGGGATCCTCCCTTGGCTCACCCTAACTTAGGTGTTTCCAAAGGACAGTGGCCACTATAAGCATATATGAATATATAAAGTGTTTCAAGCTCTATTTTTAAGTTGGAAATTAAAAGGAAACTAATGCCAGGCTGAACCCCATCCATAATGAATGACATGGGGGAGCTCGTCCCCAAGGGTAGGCATTATTCATGGCTGCCTTCCAACTTGGTGCCTTCAGAACTGCCCTTTGCCAGGGTTTCTTCATACTGCTCTGCAAACTGAGCAGCCAAAAGCATTGGATGAGCTCTGTGCTGGTTGTGACCTGCAGATGTAATGTAATGTGGACCAGCCCAGATGTGACTCAGCATGATAATGTCAGAGCTGCTGAGTCATAGGACAATCATAAATAAAGCTAGCCATCAACACCGTCTTACATGATGTCATTTTCTGTGCCATGAGCCACACGTCCATGGGACCCACACATGCAGATTTGGTCTATTACATCTGTAGCCAATGTTACAAAGGACTTTCTTTCTTGTTGTTAGTCCATAAACAAGACAGTATCATAACTACTGACTATTTCCATTGTAATTAAGTGTCAGAGAAGAATTAAAAGTATTCAAGAGGAAGTGTACAGGTTATTTTTAATTAGAGCATATAATATATATAAGAGATGTGAGCATTTACAGATTTTAGTATTTGTAAGGTCTGGGAACCAATCCTCCACAAATAGTGGTCAAAAATATAGCTACTTGGGAACCTGAGTTCAATTCTCGTAAGCTCACATAACGAAGAACTAAACTTTAGAAAGTTGTCTTGACCACAACTGTGTACCATGGCATACAAGTGCATTCTCATTCTCAGTCTCTCTCTGTCTTCTCCCCCTCCCTCTCTCCTCCCCCTCCTTCCCTCTTTCCTTCCCTCTCTCTCTCACACAAATATTTTAAAAATGTAACTACAAACACAGTAGAGGAGAGTTGATAAAATGCAGACTACATAAAATGTCATTTAAAAGTCCTTTCTCAGTGGTGATTTCATTCATAGTTAAAAATGTGGTGATGTTCTGGGATTAATCACACCCTTTCATTGGATTTTGTTTGAGCCCCGAGAGAATCCATCATACCATTCATTGCAGGTAACCAGGAGAGGCTCAGGAGGCTGTGTGGCACAGTCACATATCAGAAGCTCCATGGTCTTCCCCCATCACATTACACACTTTATCCTCCCTTGTTCAAGACATACAGCAAGTAGAAGGAGTCCTCACATGACACCTTGGTTCTCAGTAGTAGCACTTACCAGCGTGGTCCCCACAGAAATTACAGAAGCATTTGTAGTTAACGAGAAATGGAAACCATCCCAGCCAGCAATCTTTCAAACCACTAATTCCAGGAAACTAATATGTCAATTAAAGCACTTAACCCTGGGTCTTTTTTCATGATCCTTGACGTTTATTTCTAAATGATGGTGACAATATATGGCTGCCTTCTGCTTCCTCTTGTTTGAGACATCTCCACAACAGGACGTCAATGGACGAGAAGTCAGCACCACTCACCGCCCTAGAAGGTGGTCAGTAGAATCACTTCTGCTATGGCCTCCAGCAGGCCACCCAACTTCTTCTTGATGTGTAAAGCCCACTTGGGCACAGTGACCTATTGGGTCATCCTGCTCAGCCTGCAACTCCACAGCCTTACAATAAAAACAAGTCTAGTGAGGCCCTGCTTCCTCTTTGAGCCATCGCCTTTCTCTACCCACTTCTGAATAGTTTGAATGGGCAAAGTCTCCCGAGGCTTTGTATTTTAAATGCTTGGTCCTAGCTGGTGGTCTATGAGAGGTCATAGGGTAGAACCTAACCAGAAGACATGGGAAGAAAGGGGTGGTTCCAGTCTAATTCTCTCTTCTTCCAGATTTACAGTGTGAATAAATCCCCACTACAGGCCCCTGCCGTTGCACCACTCCAACAAGTCTTTCCCACCAAGATGGATTGAACCCTCTGAAACCACGAGCGAAAATAAGCCTCCCTTAATTTGTTCCTGCCACATATTTTGATCGTGGCAAGGACAGCAGTCACAGATACAATACCACCTTAGCCCGGATTGCCTTCTACTCTTCCTCAATTTCCCCGAATTCTCCTCTGTCTCAGGGAACTGTGGGCTATTCCCTCTGCCCAATGCCTCCTACCCCTACAGCACCCTGTGGCTGCTTCCTGCTCAGAACCCAAGTTCTCTCTCAAGACAGGTCTTCCCTGACACAGCATCACCAGTGAGCACTCTTCCTGGCTGCTGTTTCCTCTGCCTTTGTTATCAGCTGCCACATGCACACCCAGAAGAAGGAAGAACCGCAGTATCCACAGTTAACAAATACGACAGCTTACAGTGCGGGGGAGACTTACTAGGTGCTAGGGACACTTCTAAAACATTTTATTTCTTGCAACAACAGTGCAAGGCAAGGAACAAGTACTACGTTTCTCACAAATGAGAAACAAAAGCACAGAGAGGTTAATTCCTGCAGACATACAGCTTCTAAGCAGTAAAGTTGGGAATTCAAATGCATGTTCCTGCTTTTCCATTGCTTTATGTGTTTGCATGTGTTCATGAGCATGCATGCTTCTGTGAGTATGGGGAGGGTGCTACTGTGCATGTGTATAGGGGGCAGAAGCCAACCTAAGGTATCAATCCTGTGCACCTTATCTTTGTAAGCAGGGTCTCTCCCTGGCCTGTGACTCATTGATTCCACAAGGCCAGCA
The DNA here is from genome assembly GCA_023101885.1 of Typhlomys cinereus. Classification (NCBI taxonomy): domain Eukaryota; kingdom Metazoa; phylum Chordata; class Mammalia; order Rodentia; family Platacanthomyidae; genus Typhlomys; species Typhlomys cinereus. The sequence continues at coordinate 2,413,423 of JALPQD010000009.1, read as the reverse complement.
ATCTGCAGGGATCCTCATTGTCCCACCTCTCTGTGGCTGGAATTATAAGTGTGTGATAGGACACATGGCTATTTCACATGGATCTTAAGGATCAAATTTGGGGTCTGGGTCCTCATGCTCTGAGTCAAAGCACCTGATAGACCGAGCTGTCTCTCCAGCCCTAAATCCAGGCACGAAATCCTGTTGCCTACCCAACAGCACAGTGGCTTTCTCTGACCCTCCCACTGAAGATTCTTATGGTGCCTAGAATGCTAGAAGAAGAGGGCTACAGAGATGGGGACCCTAAGTGGACTCCGGGCTCCTGTCCCACCCAAACACTCTGAAATCTGGGAGTCCACCATTCCACTGTGGCATCTGTACTTCAATCACTGTCATCTGGAATCACACCCCAGTAGACTCAGCTCCCAATGTCTTCATTCGATAGGGAGTGATCTGGGGTCCCTACATAAGTCTGGGTCCTTAGATCCCTCATCAATATGATGGGTGAGTGTGGCAGCCTGTAATTCTGGTCCTGGAAGGTGGAGCCTGGCATCCCAAGAGTAAGCTGACTAGCAAACCAACCCTAATGACTTGTTGGGATTTGATTAAAGATCTAGGATCATAACAATAATGTGAAAGAGAGGTGGAGGATGATTCCAGGTATCACCCTTAGGTCTTCATAGGCACACACACTCAAATGCGCTCATATTCATACACCGAAAACACACACAGGAATCTCATCCACACACACATGAAAGAAAAGGCAATGATTTTAAGTATCCCAAAAGCATCTCTTCCCTAATCCAGGAGCCTAAATAGTCACCTCACTCACTTGTATTTTTTCATTAATTCCTAAGGAAGCATCAACTTCAAGGGATCAGGGTTGCTTTGTTTTGTTTTGTTTGTTTTTTTTGGGTTTTTTGACCACAGCTATTATACACAGAAATATGGAAATCACTGGTAAAATAAGCAACAACTACTCACGAAACCCAATTCAATCTGCTTATGCTTATTTGTCAAATAAGGCAGAAGTTCGGCCCACCAGCCCTTCCTGCTACTCTGGCTTCTATTTGGGTCATGATATTTCTATCTTTAATAGATCACATTCCCAGGACTGGGCAAGAGCCTGTTGCTTAATCAAAACGCCATCCAACAAAAACCATCCTAGCGGTTCAATTCTGCTTCCTTCAGGAGCAGTTGGCTGAAAGCTCCTAGGGACATGTGGTTTCTGCTATTCTTACCCTTCAGGGTGGGGCGATTTTCGCTCTCAGCAACTGCAGCCCCAGCAACCTCAAGGAAAGCTGATTAGCTTCCTTACGGATGTGCTTGTGAAGCTCACAGCTCCGGTGGCTTTGGGGAATTTCAACGGCTGTGCTCCCCGCCTCCACTAGAACCTTAAAATACCCAGAGAAAGATGAGCAAAGCTTCGTGTCGCTTCCAGAACATTCTCTTACATTCTTTATCATTTTATGTTTTGAAACTCAGGTTAGGACTGGGAACTGGGAATGACGCCTCCCTTTCACCAAAGCACTGCTGCATGAAAAGGCTTAGTGGTTGGGGTCCAAGAGGGACCTGGGTACAGCTGTCTGTGTGACTGAGGGGACACAGTTGCTCTGTTGCCTTAAGACAAAAAGCACAGAATCATCTTGCTTATTAGTAAACCGCACCCTTGAACCCTTGACTGGATCGAGGCCTCCGGTGCCTCGGGAGGAAGTGGCCTATCTAGCAGGTCTCTGCAAATTGGTTGCCATGGTTGCTGATGATGCTGAGGACTAAGGGCTCAGGGCTGAACATCCCTTAACAAGGGCTTGGTCTGTGTACTGGGGAGAAAAAAATGAGGCAGGGGTGCACAAGAGCGGTAAGGGATTTTGTTCACTGTGAACTTTTCTCGTTTATTTCTGAATTTCTCATACAGAATTGTAGAAAGCCAACTTTTTCAAAGGAAAATTGCAGATCAAGATATCTCCACAGGTCCTTCATAGATAAAGTCATTAGAATAGAGTGCATTTCCTTAAGGTTACATAGTCCCTTGATACTTAATTCACCGGTGACCTTTCCCTCTTTAACAGGTACTTCTGCTACTTTTTATCGGTTTTTCAGTGTTGTTTTTGAGATAAGCTGTCATGTAGCCTAGGCTGGCCTCAAAAAACTTGCTATTTAAATGATGATAGCCTTGAACTTCTGGTCATCCTACCCCTATCCCTTTATCCCTCGTGCTGGCATGACAAACATGTACCATCACCATGTATAGTTGATGTAGGGCTAGGGATCGAACTCAGGGCCTTGGGCATGCTCCTCCCAAGCACTTTATACACTGAGCTATGTACCCAGCTAATTTTTTAAAGTGCACTGGAGCTCGGAATGTGGCTCATGTGCTTAGTGTATGCAAGGCTCCGGGTTTGACTCCCAGCACTGAATAGTGTGAACTAAAAAGCAGTTCACAAACTGAAATTACTGAAGTTTCAGTTACACTTGACTGCAGGCAATGGACTTCCTGTCTCATCTGGTCCTGGCCTCCCAGTCTAGCTGACATTCAAGACTTCATGTGCCAGGCATTGTGCCAGAACAATTGCACATTTGTTCATGTCGTTGAATTTAATCCTTATAACTACTCTGAGACGCCGGTACCAAGCACCATCTCTGTTTCACTCAGCAAACACAAGACCAGTTGCATAATCTGCCCCAGAACATTCGCTAGCAACAGCAGAGTTTACACCATTCACTCCCACAAGTGCCAGAGGGGAACTGGTAGCAGCATCTGTCAAGACCAAGCAGGTAAGCTTGGAACCTTGTGATGTCACCGCCTACCTCCACTTGAAAAGAGCAGCTGATAAAAACTGCATTACTCGCCCAGGACCAGCCCCCAAAGAGCCTGAAAGACTGAGACTTATCATAAACTAAACATAAGTAATGGAGCCCTAATCCTCAGAAGACTGTTTAACAAGCAAGCTTCTAAGGTTCCAATCAACATTTCAGATAGGATTAATGGACCCCAAAAGAAAATGATGTCAACTCCTCAAACGAAGCCAGAATTAAAGTTGCTGAGATTCTAATAAGACATATTCCTTGGGGGGGAAAAATCAAGTGGATACAGGTGAAGAGAACTAAGGCTGTGTACATTTGCACCTGGGCAATGTCAAAGCAAGAGCTAATTCTAGAGCTGGCTGGCCTGCTAGAACCCCTTTACATTAATTATAATAGAACTTAGATATTGACCCTGATTCAGATTGGACAAAACCAGCACACACCTTGCCTATGGATAAAATTAGGACAGGTTGTAAATATACTTATAAACCTTTTTCTGCACCAAGAGTTTATGCAACTATCATCTTCAAACATCATCTCGTCTGTGAAGATAAATTAAACGTGTTTCTACAAAGCTAAGCTGGTGTGTGTAAAATCTAGACCCCAAGGAAAAATGGTGTTGTATCAATCAGGGTTGTTATTTTTTTGCATTACCTACAGAACTGAACATTCTTTTTAAATGATGTTAGTCTATTACTATCTATGTAGCCCTGGCTAACCTGAAACTTGCTGCCAAACACCATACTGGTCTCCAACTCACAACATGATTCTCCTGGGTCTGCCTACTCATTTCTGGGACCACAGACAGGTGCTCCATACCCAACACAACTGCTGATGATTGGCTGCCAGTCATTCGGCACGGTCAAAATAGATCTGATTATAATAGCTTCAGTTTCAATGTTTAATGTTCAATGTTAGTTTTGTTTTTCTTCAAACCTGAACTCACAGATGGGAAAGTATATACAGGAAAGAAAGGAACAGGAAATAAAAATTTTAAAAAGAGCCAACGTGGGTTTATTAAACTCACTGTCCAAAATGCTGGTCATTTTGTGAACACAGGTTCCACTGTTCAGATTTCCTCCAAATAGGTGGTTACTAAATAAATAATCAAACACTGGAAAAGGCAGTTATTTTATCTTCTCGAAATATCAAGGAGAAAAGCTGAGCAACTCTTACCTGACGTCAGTTAGTCTCATGCTCATTCCATGATGCTCAAGTCCACGAACCCTTAGGAACAGTGTCAGCTAAAGGAAGGTCAAGGAGGCCTGGCATACAGAAGTATTATAAGTATTCCCCTGCCTCCCACAGTCTCTGAAATGGAGGGATGTGCTTAATTAGCAAGCAACTTTAACTCCACCCTCCATGCATATGAACAAACTGACCAGGCCACCAAACTGCCCATGGAGGTCATTCTGCACGAATGGATGAGTCAAGAAGTTCTCCTGGAGGAAGTCTTCCGTGACCCAAAGCTTCCATTTCAGCCAATGTTAATAACCTGCTGCAAGTTCCTGGAACACTTGGAACCTCTCCAGTCGACATTCAGTGCTCTTCAGTGCGCAAGGTCAGGCTGAGACCACGACCATCTGTTTCCTCACAAATCACGCAAGTAATGGAGCTTTTGCAAGTCATACCCACTCCATGAGGAAGCCCTGTCCCCCAGCAGCCCTGCAGGGTGGGTGGGGAGGACTACTGCAGCCGGAGAGGCCCCACACTAATGCTAACTTCATGCAAGAGCATCAAATATCGAGCTCAAAGCTGATTCATCTGAAAAGGCAATGGGAAACCTCCCCTCTACTTCAGCTCAAAAGTAATGTGAGGGGACGGGGGATGGCTTATTAGGTAAGGCTCTTGCTGTTCAAGCCACGCGGATCTGAATTCAGATCCCCAAAAGGCTATTAAGCTGGAGGAAGCAAAGTACATCTGCAACACCAGCACTCCTGCAGCAAGGATAAGAGATGTGAGCAAGAATATGAGGAACAATTAGGAGAAAGGGGACCAAGGAACGACAGAGAAATGACTGATTTAAAAGCCTGCACACCATGCCTTTCATTTGAATTAGGCATTTTTAAAACTACTCATGTATCTGAAAGTAAATGCAGGTTCAGAAAGCACTTGAACTTTGAATTCTCCCATCTTTAGAGCATTGTTCAAATTCTTTTAATCTGGGCTGTTTGAGCCAATTTCAAAAGACAGAAAAACCCACAGTTGAAACACCAGTGGTTTGAACATCGTTTCACAGAGAGCCCCCAGAACACTCTGTCTCGCTGTCTCTACATTTTCTGAGATAAAAGGACTTTGTTTAATTTTCACAGTTTCAAAGGGCAGCACAAATCAACAACTGTCCACAAATCAGTAACTACTAGAGCAGAAAGCAAGAAGAAAAAGAAAAAGAATAAGCCCACGTAAAGAAAAAAGAAGCAAATATTTATGTCAGAAAGCAAACCAGTTTTACTTGACAGTGCATCCTGGGGTTTTCTTTTCTTCTACAAGAAACTCCAATCATTAAACTATATTCCTCACCATCAAGGGACAAATGAAAATTTTTACTGTTTTTGCTGCTGTTGTTTGTTTTTAAAGACAAGGTATTAATTACATTGTAGCCCATGTTGATCTGCATCTCACTGAGGGTCTTGAATTCCTACCTGTTTTCCTATCTTGGTCCCTCAAGTGTGGGATTACAGGCATGAACCAGCACACCTGACCTGAATTGTTTTGTCCTTTAAACAGACTCTACGGAGAGTCTGAGAGCTTCCAGTCTCGGTCTGTCCATCACAAATGGCTTCAATCTGAACTTCTAGACCGGCTCAGGCAAAGATCAGATCCACAGTCACCATCACTCACTGAGGAGTAACAGCACTATAATGTTCCACAGGAACTTTTAGACCACACACTCCACAAGCTATTAATGATTAATATATTTTTATGAAAGCATAATTACCTCCTAATGGCAGTCACTCCTCATGGCATACTAGGAATGAACTAGAAGCTTTAACTTATTAAGGAATAAATACTCAACATGGGCCATGGTTTTGATAGCTGGGTTTTGGCATTTCTCCCCTCCTCGAGTGTACCCTAGAAGTCTCTAGAGTGTCTCTGCACTTCTGTCTGACACTCCACTAGATGAGGCAGTTCTCTGGCCAGGGGCAGGAGGGTGAGGAACAGAATTTTCTGCCTTTCCCCCCAACAAAGCTGCACCATGCACAGGAAGACGTAACCTCGGGCAGGGAGAAGTGGATTCTCGTAAGAGGAGGCCAAGAGAATCAGTGGGGCTAAAACCCCAGGCAGGTTTCAAACTCAATGGAGATGAAAGTCGTCCTCCCAAGTCGAGACTTTGACTCAAAACTCACAGAAAAGGCCAAACAATAAAGAACTCAGCATGGAGGGAAGGAGAGGCAAGTCCATATCTTCACATTATTGACTGATTGATTGATTGACTGATTGATTCACTCATTAATTTATGAGAAAGACAGAGCGCGCACACATCACATGCACACCATGGTGCATACGTGGAAGTCAGAAGAAAACTTTCAGAAATCATTTCTCTCCTTCCAACATGTGGGCTTCTGGCTTACGTCACCAGGTGCCTGGCGCCATACCCACTGAGCTATCTCGCCAGCCCCAGCTCCAGCAGGCACAGTAGTAAAGGGACAGTTCCTCTGCTTTTTTATTTCACTTACATAACTGAAAACTGCAACCCTACAAGGTTAAGGGATTTTGACCAGGCCAAGTGACAAATGACATGCTAAGGACACGCATACCACTGTATATATCGAATACAATATCTCACAGAGTACTAGTCTGAAGAGGTTGTAATAACCCAGTTTTGTAGGTGATTAAGTTGAGCTCAAACAACGTGTGTGTCAGCCCAGCATCAGTCACATAGGACAAGAGAAACCAGACTTTCAACCCAAGTCAGTATCATTCTAAAGATCACCCTCTTACTGACCATGTTCTAACGCCCCCCCCGACCAAAAGTCAAAGCCTGAGATTCCCCTGTCCATCCAACAGACTGTTCCATGCTGTGCTAAGTCATCCAACATGGCAGCAAGTATACTGAGCTCTTGGAATCTGGGTAGTGGGACTGGGGATTTAAAGCTATAATTTCATTTAACCTTAATGCCTTCAATTGTAATTACTGAAACGTCAAAGGCATGCAGAGTGTCTCAGGACAGCACCCATTCTACACACAGAGGGGTAGCTGTCCCAAGCCCATCACTGATACTGTGTTTCAAAAGGGTGTGGGAAGAAAGCATGGCTCAGAGAGGCTAAACCACTCATCTGATGCCAACCAACTTCTAGGGCTGGAGAGATGAATCAGGGGTTAAGACAGAAGATCCTGAGTTTGGATCTCAGGTCCCATGTAAAAAATGCCAGGCAGAAATGGAAGTGACTTGCGCTAGGTAGGCAGAGCAAAGCCAAAAGGAGTTAGAAGCAATCCAGGGGGACACACAGTGCCCTCTGATACACACACAAACACAAAATAAAGTTAAAAAATTTTTGAAAAGATAATCCTTCTAAAGTGACTTCCTGGTATCCAATAAGGACAAAATGAGAACTTAAAACGTGAATTAAATCTGAACACGCAGGGTCTGCAAGGTGGCAAGGAAGCCTGCCTATAAACCTGACCCCCTGGGTTCAGTCCCCAAAGCCAACACAGTAGAAGGCTGAATTCCAAAAGTTGTACCCTATATGTGCACCACAGCATGTACTTGCCAGCCCCCCTCCCTCCCTCCCTCTCGTAAATAAAAAAAAACTAAACGTTCAATGAAGATGTAAGGTGATTGTGCAAGTCTATCTTTTAACAGTTAAAACAACTGAAACAACAAACCTCTATCTTTTCAGAGCCCTTTAGGGAGATGGCTCAAGACACCTCAGTCACATAAGAAAAAGGCAAAAATAATTAACCAGAATCATGAAATAACCTCTGTGAGCTACTAAATTTACACTTGACCTACATTCGGGGTATCCACTTGTGTCTGCGACATTCTGCTTTTCTCAGTCTATCGAGTTTAGAGGCTAAAGCAGCTATATGTGCATTTCAGATTACAGGACGTTGAACTATGTATGTTTAGCAATGGCTCCAGGAAAGGCAGAATCAGGAAGCATCCCAAGTCCAGCGGCTTCTGGGGAGGGTGGCCATCTCTCCTTCCCTGCACCCCTAAAGCTAAGGCATCCCTCACTTCCCTGGAAGACTGCTAGCAACAGGTCAGAAACCTGCAACTTCAAGAATTGACCCACAATGGAGGACAAATGCCAGACAAGAAGAAAATCAAAAGGCAAGGTGGAGAGGAAAGCGATGCGGCCTGAGGACAGCCTGCGGGTTCACTGCTGCTATATGAGCAGCTGCTGCTCAGCTCCAGCGTAAGATGAGCCCAGCTGTCCCACATGCAGGACAATCAAGCCCAAGAGCACGCAGAACAGGTCATCTCGTGGTAATTAGCAAGAAGTCACTTTCTAAAAGGACCATCTCTGATGTGAGATATTTTCTCTTTCCAGGCTTCCAACTACTTTTTATCTCCCCCCCCCCCACCAACTTGCTAATAAAGAGTATTTTCTATTTCTCAATATCCTCAAGACAGTGGGCAGAACAGTTTAGAAGTCCATCTTCACACTTGACCATTGCTGAACTTGGGGAGCTATGCTGCAGGATTAGTCCCCACTTGACAGCTGACTTAACCAAAGCAGATGCAGACAAGTGCCTGCAATCCTCCAGTTAATAAGCAGCGGAATTGGCTTGGAACCTAAGGGCGCCCTGCTACGTCCATCTCCTAAAATTAGACATTTAAATGGTCCCTGTGCTGACAGTCCACAGAGCTGTAATTGTCTGTCTAGGTAACAAGACAATGTGGAGATTTTGAAATGGCACTGTGTGCGTGCGTGCGTGTGTGCGTGTGTGCGTGCGTGCGCCTACGAGGGCCCAAGGGTGACACTGAAAATCATCCACCTCCTTCTGCTCTGCTCTAGTGTTCTTTGGGCCCTGTTTCCAGTGTTGAAATTACAGGCTACCGCCACATCTACCTGGCTTTTTTTTTTTTTTTTTTTAATGTGGTATCTGGAGATCCAAACTCAAGTTCTTTTACTTATGAAGCAAAGGCTTTAACCCCAGCCCAAAATTGTACTTTTAAAGACAGAGAATGCTAACCACAAAAGCCCGACTATCCACTGGGCACAGTGGTGCGAGCCTGTAATCCCAGCCCCTCTGAGGTGGAAGCAGAAACATTGCTTGAGTTCAAGGCCAGGCTGGGCTACCACCCTGCCTCCACAAACAAAACCTAAGTCATCTTCTAATGTATCTGCCAATTTTCCAATTTGCAGAAGATCTTAATTGGTATAAAACCAACAAGATGAACATGGAAGTCATATTTCAAGAGAATTCTTTCCTTTCTAAGTCTTTTTCAATACTTCCGATTTTGAATTTCAAAAGGTAACACTTTGGAACTACTGGGGGGGGGTTACCTCTGTAACTCTGACTGTTTGGCTAGGGTTGTTTTGGAGGTGCTGGGGAATCAATCTCAGGCTTTCCAGCACTCTAGGCAGGTGCTCCATCAAGGAGTTACAGTTCCTCCGTGGATTTTGTTTTTAATAAACAAACCTTGGACTTAGGAATTTGTGTTTGTGTGTTCTGTACATGGTAGACGGTGTGGAATGGTATAGCATGCTCTTTAAAATGTATTTAATTTTCAGGATTTTAAACAGCTATAAGACAGCAAGTCAGCAAAGGCAAAACATGGTGAGAATCCTTTCAGGTCAACTGTTTTGAAGACATCTACCTCAATCCCCATGTTTTACCCTCGTAGATCAGGAGAGCATTTCTCTGATTGTCTGTATGTTTACTGAGGCGCAGGGAATCAGTGAGCTAGAAATCACTTACCTTATTCCCAGGAAATCGAGGCAATAACTTGGGCAAGCTAGTTCTATCGGCCTATGTTGGGACCTGCTTCTAATGCAATGAAGTCTTAATATTTGCTAGTCACCGTTAAATATAGAACTCTGGTAGATTTAACCAAAGTTAAATCTGATTTAACCATTTTTCTTGCTTTGACTCTGCTTTGAATCACAAATGCCATTACATATTGGCATGAGCCTGGAAAACATATTTGTGGACTGGGAAGATGATTCAATGAATTACTACCCAAGTTTGTATCTTCAGAAGCCACATAGAAGCCAGGAAGCATGGTGGCTCTCTGTAATCCCAGCATTTGAGAATCAAAGACAGAATCCCCAGGATAAACCAGCTGGCTAACCTAGCCAATTAGGCAGTGTCATGGTTTGTGTCCCCCACAGTCTCATGTGTTGGGCAAGGTCATGGCACCTTGAGAGGTGGAGCCTTGCTGGAGGAAGGCAGTCACAAGGGTGGGCCTTGAGGTGGATTAGTCCCACCCTACCTCCAGGAGAAGTCTGCCTTTGCTGCAAGCAGTCTGCAGCTCTCAGCTTCCAAGATGTCTGCGGTGACTTAGCCTCCTCCAGCTTTGGCCAGCCAGCCATGCCACCTCTGCTTTGAGAGACTGTCTCTTCCCTCTGGAACCGTGAGCTGAATAAACCTCCCTTTCTCCCTTAAGTTGCTTGATTTTGGGTGTTCTCTCACAGCAATAGTTAAAAGTAACTATTACAAGGAGTGAGCACTGTGTTCAACAAAAAGACCTGACCTTAACTACGAAAGCAGACACCTGATGTAAGCGTAGAACTCTACATGTGTGCCATACACGCAAATATGCATACACGCATGCACACACAACACACAGGAGCAAAAACAAATGAATGACTAAATCTCAATGTCATATGCAGGTTGATGGCCTGGAATAGCCTGGGTACTTGAAGTCTGATTACAGGTGAGCTGACCTCATGAAACTAAAGGAAGCAACAAGATTCCCAGGGGTTAAATTACCTCACATACTGATAGTGACACAATAGGCCCTTCATCAATATCAATGTTTCTCTTGTTTTTGAACAAACCAGACAGGTGCACGTGCAAGGGAACTAACTACCTGACCAATACTCTGCTGAGACAGTCAGTCCATAAATAATTAATTATAAGTATTCCTTCTCCTGCATTCTCTGTGATGGGATGAGGAGGGTCCAGTACAGTTTACATGGAAACAAACTGGAGCAAAGAAAAAGAAAAGTGAAATGAGCAGGAGATGTGGTTCAGCTGGGAGAGTGTGTGCTTCCCTTACACTAAGCCCCAGGTTTCATCCACATAAATGGGGTACAGGTGGTGCACACCTGTAACTTGATCTAGAGTTCAAATCCATCCTCAGCTACACGGTGAGTTTGAGATCAGCCTGGACCACATGAGAATCTGTCACAAGAAAACGGTGAACCAAATGACCTACAATGGAGCTTAAAAGTTAACACTTTGTATCTGATTTCTACCAATCTGTCTTCAACATCAAAACTATCTAATCACAACTTTTTCCGCTACCTTGCAGGAGGGATCTTGTTAAAACTCAGGGGTCTCATTGAATGGGGTTGGGAGTGGGGTGAGGGTCTGTACCTGCTGAAGCATGTTGGTCCATGTGGTTACAGGCTGAACAGTGAAATTCCTATTGCCACAACACCACAGTCCAGATCCAACAGAAGGAGGAAAGAATTACCACGTTTCCTCAAACTCCTTTGTCCTTCCCAGAGACCTCGTTTAAATGTTAGATGCCTAAGGACGCTCTCATTCAGTCAGATACAAAGTGTTACTTTTAAGCTCAACTCCTTGTGGCTTGTGTTGCCTGTTTCACCTGAGTTTGCTAGCAACACATATGAAGCCAGTGTCCCCCAAACACTGAAATGAGAACTCAGCCTCACTTATCCTCCTTGTGTGGCTCTAAGTGGATAACAAGAACTCACTGCGTGAGTTCTCTCCAGGAACCCACAGACATTCCACAGAACCACCTCACAAAACACCTGCTGAGCAAGAACAACTCACACCTTATCCTGTCACTTACTGAATGTTCTGGGTTCCACTGACTGAACCCAAAAACACATCTCCCACCATAGACAACCTTGGCAAAAACTTTTAAACTGATGGAATGAAAACTTCTTTATTTAACTGCTACCCTGTTATCCCTGCAACCCTTCACCTCTCCCATGAAAACCTACTTTCTAGTAAGTCCCCCTCCAACTTCCTACCCTTTTGTACATGTGCACCTCATTACATTTAGTAAGAACCGCTTATATGACCATAGGTGGGATCATCCACTCGAGCAAGGGCAACTTACCAGCATACCCCAGTGAGGACTGTTCCCGCTCTTCCTCCAGCAATGGGTAGCTGCCCATAGCGTCCCAAGAAGAAGGGGGTCTCATGAGCTCCTTCCCATGTAGACAGGCCCCACCTACCACTTCTCTGTGAGTTCATGGGTTCAATGGCCATGACATGTCCAGAGCATATGGCCGTCCGTTGTATCCTCTGGCTCTTTCATTCTTTTCACCTTCTTTTCCTCAACATTCCCTGAGCCTTAGAAAGAAGGATTTTTGTTTGTCTATTTGCTTGTTTCTACAGAGTCTCGCTGTGTTAAGCAGGCTGGCCTTGACTCACTCTGAAGTCCAGGCTGGCACGAACTTGAACTCTTCCTGTCTCTGCTTCCCAAGTGCTGGAATAACAGCCATGCAAACCATTCCCACTTAAGTGGAGTGACATTATTACAACCTCTATGTAAATTATGTGGTTCAAGCACCAGACCTTCAGATACTGTGTTATATCACATTAAGTTTCAGACTCCATAGGTAAGTGTCATCTGCAGCTCAGACATCGCTCACACACATACAGTCTGGAGACACAGGGCTTCTCCTAGCAGCAAGATCCATGCTGCTAGCTTCCATCCTGTGTTCCCAACCCAGGAAAGGGATTTCCCAATGTCCCCCAAAGACATCATCTCACAAGAAACACCAGTGCTTAGCCAAAGAGATTAGCTGATAAACCAGCACACTCATGCGCCCTAATGAATGGACCCGACAAGGTCCCCCAAGACTGGGTTTCCAAGCTGCTTTCCACACTCAAATCTGGGGTTCTAGCTAGGACTGGACGTAGTATAGGGCAGGCTAAGGACTGCCCAGCTGGAGTTCCAGTCTCACTTCTGCCACATCCTTAAAACAGTCACAATCTTGCAACATTCACCAGGGGCGAGTAAGCATATACACGGGTTCAGGGCTCATGTGCGGCCATCTAAAACAGCCCGGTGGAACTTGCAGACAGGCAACGAACAAATGGAGACCTCCAATCACTGAACCACGCCCATCACCAGATCCACTGATTGCTTCCCTGAGTCCCTTACACAGGCAGGACATAAACTTGCCACTTCCTTGACTCCATCCCAGGAAGGAAGGAAAGGGTTACATGGACAGGCACTAGACGCCAGGAAGCTTCGCCACCCACACAGAAGCTTCTGGAAGACAAAGGCATTGTTCACCAGGGATCCTTAATGCTGTAGAAGGAAGCACATATGGTGAGTCACTCCTCTTCGACTTCACCCTGATGTCAACAACAACAAACACATTTACAGAAAGGTGTGGAGACAGCAATAGGAAGAAGACCAACTGCCGTGCAGCCTTGAGATGGATCTACTGCCCTGCAGTGTCACGCCCCAGGTGCCACAGTCACCAGCTGGTCAGCCGCTCCACATGGGATCCCAGAACTGAGAAGACAGTGGCCTACCAATGCTGGTTTTTGAACCGTACAACTTAAAGAGACAAGAAGATTTTCTTTTCCATGTAGACCTTCAGAGTTCCCTTCAAGGATGTTTTGAGATTGGGGGAGTCAGTTCCAAAGGGTGTTGCCAGGAACCAGAGAGTGAATTCCAATCCTATTCAAATTACCAGCTCAAGCATAACAAGGTGGGCTCCTATCTTCCACCTGAGCCTGAAGCGCCCCACTGACCCTAACCCTGCTTCTGATCAAACTTCTCTCTATCTTCTATCTATCTCTATCTTCTGTCTGTCTGTGCCCTGACACTCTTGATGCCTACCTCTCTCTATCTGTGTCCTGAGAATCCTGAAAAAGATACTTTTAGACTAAAGTCTGTGCACCAATTATACAGGATATTGTTCTCCTTTCCAAAGCAAAAAAAAAAAAAAAAATCATTTTTGAGAATTTGTGCACCACAGTGTATAAATGTGCATTGAAAACTAAGATCTACCACTCCTGAGTAAGGTAATCTTGGGCCACTATTGAACACCTGTCTGAGTCTCGATTTCCTAACTTATAAAAGGGAACGATGGCAGCACATAAGTAACCACTCACAGGATGGTCAGGGATCCAAATATATGATATCCTGTATGTCCAAGACAAGAGACACAGTCGACTCTCAAAAATCACCAGTTACTATTATAACTTGTCTTTTTATACTGTGCCTAACCCTACATTAACAGTGCGACACACTTCATTCTTTTTAAAGTCTCATAATTTTACCCCATTCAAGTCTAACCGAATTTAAAATATGCACCAAAAACTAAAAAAGAGATACAGGCACAGCTGCCAAGTGGCAAGTAAAAAGCCGTAATTTTCCACCGTTGGAATATATTTAGTGATAACTATAAATGAAAACCTAAGGGGGGGAAAAATCCCTGCTTCCAATCACCCTTCCAGACTGACAGCCCAAAATCCAAGAACGAAGTGCCGCTTCCGCCAGCCTTGCTCCTTTCTTCCTGTCTGCCAAGGTTGGGTGGAGGACACCCACATTTCCTGTGCTGCACTGCGGGGAGCACTCTGCCAGGTGAAGCAAGACTCCCTCTCACTTCCATGGGGCAACTGGGGTGGTGGAAGGGCTGGGATTTTGCAAGCTTCCTGCCTTTCTAATTTTTTTCCCTGGTACTGTAAGGGGGTCCCAGCCAGCTAACAGCATACGTCATCCATAACTGACAGGTTTTCAACTTAACAAACCACTCTTGCCATTGTACATAACAAGTGACATCATCTTTATACATCCTTCCTTAGGCAAACACCTCTCAGTTTTCTCACAGCTGAATGTGAACTAGTAATCCGGAGTCCTTGGTTTGCTAAGAAGAAACAGGACTGTGAAAGTGTGTGTGTGTGTGTGTGTGTGTGTGTGTGTGTGTGTGTGTGTGAGAGAGAGAGAGAGAGAGAGAGAGAGAGAGAGAGAGAGTCTGTAGATGATAACGCCCTCCCACAGAGCAGTCTCTGTTGTGTGCAGTACTTACAAATATGTATGTGGCCACAGCCCCTGCCTCGATTGTTTGGTCTGACAGAAGCTGACTGATTTACTGTCTAGCACTATGGAAGATTCCATACAAGAGTCAAACCACTAAAAACCTGTACCAACTTATCCGCAGACCAAAACTCACATTTGCCAAGACTCATAATTATATAAGCAAGGTTGCGCCAGAGAAAAATGTATGGTCCTAGACGTAACGAAACTGAAAAAATGGGATGCGTGTGACAAAAATTCACCAAGTCATTCTCCACACCCCCCACCTGCTATTTGAAATGATCTCCTCAACAATTATTTTCTGTGGTTCCTGTCTTTTCCCTCCATAAGCCCACCCCTCAGGTACATAACTCCCTGACAATGAGCAGTTTTATCAACCTTGTTCACCGCTATAACTCTGGCCTCCTGAGACACGGCATTGGTGTGTGTGGGGATCCTCCAATGGAAGACTGTCCTTCACTGACTTGCTCTGGGTAATATGCTAATGACATTGTGAGACATCAGTCCCAAAGCCAACCCCCAAGATAAGACACAAGCATCGACGCTCCCCAAACAATCTACTTGGCTATAAGTGTGGGGCACTGTGCACACGTCAGAGTTCATGGTGGTTTGTCACATAGCTCTTTCTGCCCTAAGATAACTGTTGCATAAGACTTACGATAGACATTTGTTGAAACAACAAGTGAAAAAGTCCATTCATACTTCAAAATCAATCACTTGTTACAATTCTGTACTACATCGGGCAGTGAGCAGACTTTTTTTTAATTTGGAATATGCTTTTTTAATGAAGCATGCATACTCACAAATAGAGACTTAAGGAACTAAGACCAACCTATCAGACTTCCCTTACTTAACTCTAGCCAAAAGATAATGACCAGTTCTTGTATTTACAGACCATCTTCAGAAACCATTTGATTTTTTCTCTTGCTGGTAAAAGCTTTAAGCTCAAAAGACACCAATTTTTATAGGGTAGTATTCCGTTCATCTAGTGCAGAAAGCCTCGAAGCTCATAAAATTGAGGCTGTAAACTTTTAAGGCCATAGCTACGTGGAGTGAGCTTTGCTAACCCCATTACTTGAAACATTTAATGGAAGTAGTTTTATAGTCCACATACACATTGTATTTACAATGACTTCAATTCTTAACAGAGACTAGAATCACATCTAAATGGAGATATAGGACCACGTTACATTTTACAAGTAGTTTTCATTCTGACCCTTTATCACTCAAGGCAATGGCTTTAAAAGAATCTCTTTTCCAAGACATTATAATTTCGGAGCCAGGGGACCACAGAAAGGAGACAGAGCCAATCAAACATGAGTCCAATATACTTCCTCATCCATAGCACTGATATGCTTACTTTAAATGCACCAAACATACCAAACACAAAATTTTCATATATCTCAATAATACCATTCTCCATTTGCACTACTGTAAAATGTGCATAACACACACACACACACACTCACAATTTGAAAACGCAATTAGTGTGTTCACGCCATATGGTGCCTCACAAGCAAAAGAACCTGAGTTCTGATTCCCAGATCCCACATAAAATGCCAGGTGGAAATGATGGCACCCTGTAATTCTAGACCTGGAAGGCAGAACCTAGGAAACCCCAGACCAAAGCAAAAGGAAGTAGAGCAATCCAGGATGACTCCCAATGTCATCCTTGGACCTTGAAAGGTACATACACTCAAGTACCCTCTCATACACACACACACACACACACACACACACACACACACACAAGCCCACTCACTAAAATAAATAAAGCCTATTTTATACACATCTTAATAGCCTAGAATCCAAAATGCTTTTCATGACCTTTGGGATGTCCATCACTTTCTGCATCTCAGAAACCTGAAGACACTTGGTACACAGTAGTAACACTGGTTTATTCATTTCTTTACTGTCTGATTGTTAGGTTCTCTTTAAACCCACGGTAGGATATACAGCAAGGGTACACAGTCTTTTTGCCATCAAGAACTAATTGAATCATGTTTGGCAAATACAGTCTGGATTGTGAGAAGCCAGTATTCTCTGACTACCCTCGGGAGCTAATGAGTAACCCAGCTCCCAGAGATGGCCAAATGACCCTCGGACTGAGATCATTCCAACAAAAAGGAAAGAAACCTGACATCTAAGTTAACCTGGGTCATTAGTTCTCTAGGAAGTTCCCTTTTAAGCAGGTGTGGTCATGTATAGCTGCAAACCCAGCGCTTGGGAGACTGAGGCAGGAGAATTGCCATGAGTTCAAAGCTATACAGCAAGACTCTGTCTGGTGAGGGTACTTAGGTGCAAACCTCATGACATGAATTCAGTCTATAGAACCCATATGGTGGACGAACTAACCTCTAAAAAGTTGTCCTCAGACCTCCGTATGCACCCCATAGCACATAAGTACCTGTGCTCCACGTGCACAAAGACAGAAGTTGAGCATTTTGACACATATGTAATATATCAAAAACCTCCACCAGATAGTAAGTAGCAAAGTGTATGTCTTCCCTTCACCTGTGTTCTTGTTCTCACACCAATTTCAGGTTTAATTAAACAATGTCCAGCACAGATGTCTTGCCAGAGCACCTACTCAAGTCAGTTCTCAGGCAAAAGAGTGCCTTCAATATTTAACTTAGAAATAAAGCACTTTTATCTTTTCTTAGGAAAAAAAGAGGGGGAGAAATTTGCACAAAAGAAAAACCACCATGTGTGGGTGAGAAAGAGAAGATCTCACTATGTTAAATGTCTCCATAATAAAGAATTCTCTGAGCTACCAATTTTAATCACTTGACATTTTGCTTCCCTCTAAAGCAAATATACAGAAGCAGAGCTCCGATTTGATTCATAAGATCTGGCTCTCAGGCAAGAATGAATGAGAGCCTATTTTTAAGATGTTTCAGAGGGCAAATGAGATCTGGAAAATAACTTGGTGTTCATTAAGACTCGTCTGGTCCCAGATGGGCCATTTTTCACTTTCAATCCACCTCACTTCAAAGTTGGTGTCCTTGGTATCTTTGAGAACTGGGAAGGAAGGGCCATTTGTCCACACAGGTAAATTATATTTAATGACTGGCATTAAATCAGTTAGAATAAGCACAGAGTGGAATATGCACAATTATGAATATGCATACACATGCACTCATGTAAACACACACACACACACACACACACACACACACACACAATCTACATATATATTCTTAAGGGAAATGGAGACTATAGACAGATCTGGCTTGTGGGTTCCAGGTTAAAAGGGGCAAAGTGTAAAAAAACCTTACAGAAAAGAAGAAATCTGTTGTATTGTTCCTTGTGCACACTGTGTGTGTGTGTGTGTGTACATTCATGGGGGGTGCACTATGCGCACGTTAGGGCCCACTCACTTCTCTATGTCCTAGCAAAAAAAGGAATGCAAAAATATCCCCCAGTATCCAGATAGGGGACTAGTTACAGGACTTTGAACCCATGCACTCCAAACCCCAGGATGCATAAGTCCTCTATACAAAATGACACTGTATTTGCATAAAATACATATACACCATCTCATATACTTTCAAACCTCTCTAAATTACTCAAAATGTCAATTAAAAATGCAAATGCTAAATAGTTGTAATACTGCATTGCTTAATGAGAAAGAAAATAGTCTGTACATATTTGGTACAAATGCAATCTTTTTTCTAATTGTTTTTTGACCAGCAGGTCAGTGATTCTAAGGATCAGAGCAGAAATCAGAGCTGTAAAGGGCCACGCTTACTTCCAGAGCACCTCCATTGAACGGACAGAACCTCAACTGAACACAGTCGACAGAAAGACCAGAATGTCGCACTTTCCGTGACCACATTCTACCTGTGGACTCACTCAGGCAAACCACTACTGGGTCTGGATTACAGTAAAAGTGAAGTTCAGGTGACCTCGAAGATCAAGTACACCAAGACTCCTATGAAAACAATCCGGCAGACAGCCATCCAGTCCACAGAAGGAAAATCACATGAGGGAGGAAGCCGGCAAGGAAGATGGTAACTCCAAGCCAAAAGCACAGCAGGACTGCAGGCGACAGGGAACCAGGTACTTATCAGTTCAGCCTGTGGAAGATGCCCCAACTGGTTTGGAACAAATCTCTCTTAAAACAAACAACAACAACAACAACAAAAAAAAAAGTGGAACAATAACAAAAGAAGATGAGAACATCAAGACAATCTCCCTATTCCCTGGCTGAGTTAACAATGTGATTTCTTTAGAGATGACAGGAGAGCTGGCTGGAATATTTGTAATGTAATGCTTTATGCTCTCAAGAAACATATGTGGAGTTGCGGATAAAATTTAGAGCGTTTGCCTAAAATTCATAGAGCTCTAGAGTCAATCTTTAATACTACAAATGTATAGACATATATGCATATGTGTGTGTGTGTGTGTGTGTGTATACACGCATTTATAATGCCTCCAGTCTACCTTAAAAATAAGCCATTGTAAATCTCTGTAGTATAAAAACACATTGTACTAGACTTATAGGTTCTATGGTTCAAGAATTTAGAAAGAGCAAAAAAGTCCAGGGCCTCAGCTAGTGTGACTGACAGCCAAGGTATACAGGTACA
The DNA here is from genome assembly GCA_023101885.1 of Typhlomys cinereus. Taxonomy (NCBI): domain Eukaryota; kingdom Metazoa; phylum Chordata; class Mammalia; order Rodentia; family Platacanthomyidae; genus Typhlomys; species Typhlomys cinereus. The sequence continues at coordinate 2,393,898 of JALPQD010000009.1, read as the reverse complement.
CATCGAGTCACATATCTAGCTGTAGCTGGAATAGTTACTCTGGCCTCTTCTGTCTACGTGGGAGAGCTTGGTTTCCCTTCAAGCATGATGACTAAACTCTGTACGCTTTTTGTCATGATACTCACGAAGAGTAACTCACATTCCAGAGAAGAGAATGTAGGGATTAGGAGCATAACTTAGGGATGGAACAATTGCCTAGCACAGGACTTTCAAAACTTTTCCACCTAAAACCCCTTTATGCCCAAGAAACTTTTGCACAATGACATATATGAGGCAAATCTATCTATCTATCTACTTATCTATCTACCTATCTATCTGCACACACATATATATCAAACAGTGATAAAAATCTAAGTAATTTGTTTTAAAATACTTCTTTGTATATACAAATCATTTTATGATATATTAAAAATGCAAGGAAATCTGCATGCTAAATAAAATAGATTTGGCTATTTTTACATGAAGAACTGAATCTTATCTATATCTATTTATCTGATATTCCAGAACATAAAGCATGCTCAACACTTTCCAGAGGTGACTGATATTCTGATATTATAATCATCAATACTGAGAATGCCACTTTGCATAAATACAAATGGTTTAGGACCTTTCAGAAATCATTGGAAATTCTGTCCAAATCCCAAACTAAAATTTATTGCACAGATGTTTCATGAAACTCAAGTCATCAATTCTAACAACAATTTTTAAATCAAATATTCTGACACAATACAATCCAACAATCTACTGATTTGATACTTACATGCTAAGGAATTGATAATGCCCCAACTAGTTTGGAACAAATCTCTCTTAAAACAAACAAACAAACAAACAAAAAAAAAAAAAACAGTGGAACAATAACAAAAGAAGATGAGAACATCAAGACAATCTCCCTATTCCCTGGCTGAGTTAACAATGTGACTTCTTTAGAGAAGACGGGAGAGCTGGCTGGAATATTTGTAATATAATGCTTTATGCTTGTAATGTCTGTAAGCTTTATAAGACAAGAAAGCTTTGTACGGCAAGTGGAAATAATACAATCCATGAGACAGAATAGCCTAGCATCTGAGCTGAGGTGTCAGAGGTAGCCTGGGTTGAGGGAGCACAGAGGGCATGCACTGTGTGTTCAGAACCAAGGCTATAGTGAAGTCCTATGATGCAACATAGGTGCGCATTGTCAGAAACACCTTGGACTCACCATGCACTTGATTTCAATTTTATTTTTGGTCATTGTGCATCAAGAAACCTACTATTACCAAATTTTCACAAGCTCCACTTTCCATTCCTTGACACCATATGGAGTCAGGACCCACAGAGCTGGGGCGTAACGTACACGAGATGCTGGGTTTCATTCCAGACGCTGGAGAATAAAAAACAAAGAGTAGGGAGAGATACAGAAGTCATGCCATCCGCCCCTATGGATAGCTCTCTGTGGCACAGGAAACAGTTCTGCTGCCACATTAGGGAACATAAATCTGTCCTGGTGATACAACAGACACGGACAAAGGAACTCACAAAGGAAGTATGTAAAAAAACTTGGACTGTCACATACCTTTGAGTATGGAAATGCCTTGAGAGGCAAAGAATCGCACCAGACACTGGAAGTGCGGGAGCTTAGCCACAGAAGCCCAAGAAGAGGCCTTTGAAGTCATAATTGCAAACACGGGGCCTGGGTACAATTAGAAAAGCCCCCAGCATACACTGCATACCTTCGCCAACCTACTGCAGCATGCCTCCTTCTGTAGTCGACTGGCATTGGATTTAAATAAAATAAACAAGGGCATTAAAACATCTGCTAAATTATTGTTCCAAAGTTTGGATGACATCAAGATGAAGTCTATGAAACTATGAATTTGCCATGTTAACTAGCTTTTTTATTTTTAATGGGACACAGACAGCAGCTGCTAACGGAGCAGCCCAATAGGAGCGCTGGGTTTAATTCGGAACCGCTGTCGCTGGCAGTAATTCAGTGTCAGTGTCGCCGGCCCTCCTGCTGTGGGGGTAGGGAAGCAAGGGAAGGCGGAGGGATGATCCACCGTCACGGTGGGATCCACCAAGCCTCCCACACCTGGCCTCTCAGAACCCTTCTCCCCTTCTTAAACCCAGAAACTACCATCCAGGCTCTTTGTCTGTTTAAAGACACGACAGGCCTATCTGGTAGATTCTAGGTAGATCAGGTCTGAAATCTCCACACTGGCTCATGCTTTGAAGGCTGTGTCCCCAGCATGTGGGGCTAATCCTGAAGATAGTGTGTGGCTCCAAGAGATAAGGACTTCCTGGCAAGCAGACAGCTAAGGATGGGCCTTTCCAGGTTACACCCCTTCTCTGAGTCTGACCTGTTTTCTTGGCTTCCTGGCCCTCCACACTGGAGGAACCTCACCTTCTGCTCCTACTGCCGTGAACTGGGCCACCAAAAGTCCCTCTGAACCTGTAGGTCAAAATAAACCTTTCCTCCCTGAGGTTGCTTCTGTCAGGCATGTTGTCACAGCAGAACAAAAGTTACCTAATAGAGTGACTCACCAGGGGTCACCATCCCCATTCAGCCCAGCCAGTCTCCCTCCCACTGTCTAGCAATCAATACTCACGTCTCTGCTTCCGCCTCCTGGTATGAAATCTCAGGCACTTCCCACTGCGCACTAGCTCCACTCCCAAATCTTCGATCCCTTCCCCTATGTCTTACTCCTAGGGTTGAGCCCAGAGTGAATAGGAGAGAATCAAAGGGAGGTAAGAAGAGAGCAACAAAGGACAAAGACAAAGTAAGAGAAGGACAAGAAGACGAATGGATGCATCGATGCAAAGAGAGAAGACCGGAAATAAGGACGAGCTGCCTTGCAAGACGCCTGCAGTACTCAGGGTCGAGACACACAGGAAATGGGCACTAGAGGAAGTGCTATGCAAGGGCCTCACCTGGGCTCCTGTAAATATTCCTCAAGGGACAGGAGGCCATGGCCATTCTGCTGCTGTCCTCAGGACTGTATTTTTTTGAATGAAACACTGTTCTCTGTCAATCACTTGGGATTTCTGCCTTTACACAGGCTACATATACAGGTGATTAAGAAATGGCATGTAGAGAGATTGCTAACTTGCAAAGTGACGACTCACTTAGTCAAACCACTAGAAACTGTGACTATACCATCAGTGATTCTGGATGAGAATCGACAACTGGCACCTTTAGCATCACTGAGGTTCTCAGCAGGCCGGAACCAGCAGCCCGAACACTAAACACTTGTTACAACTCGAATAATGTCAGCTAAGGACAAGTACCTTGTAAGAGACTGAAAACGTTACTGCCAGTGTTGAGAGGACAGAAAGAAAAAAAAAAAAAAAAGACATACAGAATATAGTCAATGAGTTTTAAGAACTGAAAACTGGGTTCTCTTTCTCTTCTGGTCCCAGAAGCTTCGGGAGCTGCGGGTTACCGTTAGGGGGGCAGAGCTGGCCCAGCCTGGAGAACCCCCCAGCCCTGATTTCCTCTCCATTTCTGCGGGTACAGACATGGTCAGGTCCAAGAACAGAAATAACATCAAGAAACCCCGTTCACAGAGATACGAGTCTCTTAAGGGGGTGGACCCCAAGTTCCTGAGGAACATGCATTTTACCAAGAAGCTCAACAAGAAGGGTCTGAAGAAGATGCAGGAGAACAACGAGAAGGCCGTGAGCGCCCGTGCTGACGCCATTAAGGCCCTTGCGAAGCCCAAGGAAGGAAGCCCAAGGTGCCAAAGGTCCTGGCTGCAAACTCAGCTTATCCTCACCGCCATCCTAAGCTTGGGAAGTGGATTGGTACCTACATGACCAAGAGTCGAAGGCTCCAAAGCCCCAGCTGAGGCCAAGGCTGCAGCTCCGACCCCAGCTCAGGCTCCCAAAGGTGCCCAGGCCCCTGCAAAGGCCCCACAGTAAAGACCTCTGTCTGCCAGTGTGAAGACAGATGGACTAGTGTGGTTCCCCCAACCTCCCTTTGCAGATGGATGGTTTTCTGTGTTGTCTGTATAAATAAACTTGAAGCAGGCTCTGTTTTGAAAAAAAAAAAAAAAGTTGAAAACTGGGCTAGAAAAAAAGGCTCAGCAAGTAAAGGCACCTGCTGCCACAAAGACCCAACAACCTGAGTTCAGTCACCAGAGCCCACCCGGGAGCAGAACACCGACCATTAAACGTTATCCTCTAGCTCCAAACACATTCCATGGCACACAGGCACCACACACACACACACACACACACACACACACACACACACACACACAAAACACAACCTAAATAAAAATTTTAAAAAGCAATTTCCCATAAAGTCAAATGATTTTTTTTTCTTGTGACATGGACATAAACACATATGTATATGCGTATTGCATATTTATACATAGCTACATGTATTTGTATATATGTGTATATATAATATGTATACATGCATATCACTAAGACAAACTAGAGCAACTGTCTTTCAGCAAGTGCCAAGGACTAGACAACCCCAAAGTGAAGCGTTTCCTTCTGTTTAGACTCTGGCTGTCCTGTGGTACCAGAACTTTAAGGAATGTCTAAGCATATCACGTATAATACTTGCTGTTTAGAGAAAGCAAAGCATTAAAACATCTGAGCAGAGAGACGCATAAATATTACTGGAGAATGAGACCGAGTTCTAGAATTATGTCTGGGGTTGGTTTTAGCTTGGTGGTCCTATCTTTACAGAGCGTGGATTTCATGGGTCCGGTATGAGTTCAGCTATCTTTGGGGCAGGGAAGCACACAATGCTTCCTATGGGCTCAGAAGGAAGGGATGCAAGCGGTGCTTGTGTGGGGTCTCCAGTGCTGCAGGGGGCATGAGCCCCTGGCCCTCCCCCAGTAGAGTTTCAGCAGCTCAATCTGATTCTCTTTTAAGTCCCATGTGACTGTGGTGTTTCCACTGCCCCAGTGATACACAGTCTCATTAATTAACTGAGAAAAAAAATCAAGTTGTAGAAGAGTATCAGACAACCAAAAGCAAGGGCTCCGAAATGGCTCAGTGTTAAGGTGCTCGTCGCACAAGCATGAAGACTGAAAGAAAGGGCACCCTCACAAGGATAAGGAACGCCCAGGGCAAGCTGGCTAGTTAGGATGGCCGACAGACGGGCGAGCTCTGGGCTCCAGTGAGAGATCGTAACAAAAGTGGAGGGGATGGAAGCAGACGAGATGCCCACCTTAGGCTTCCACACGCATGCACACGTGACCATGTATGCACACACACACAAGCATTTTAAAGAAAAGGAGAGGAAGCAGCAGCAGGGGAGAAGTGGAGCAATGCACCCCTAACTGCTGCCTGAGATCAGTCAGTCAGCTAAACTTTCTGTCACAGCATGTCACCAACCCAGGGGGGAGAGGAACGATGGGACCCCAGGCAGACATTCCCCCAACTGCATCCAAGGCGGCTGCCAGCACGGCCTGATGCTCTGTAGGAACCATTTATCAAGGACTCCCGGGACAGTGCTATGCGGAGGCTGGATGGAAATGAGAAATGACGCTGCAGACAAGGAGGAACACAGTGTGCGCCACGCTGGCGCAATCACCATTTCCATTTATTCGCCTGCTGTCCTCTGGGAAGGAAAGACAGAAGTCCAGGAAGAAGGCCGATCACCTGCACAGTCATTCCCTACATAGGACTGGACTCCACAGACTCTTATTAATCGAGTGCAGTCCCAGGACTGACATCAGCATCAGAAGGGAGTTGGTTAGAGGCAGTTTTCATGTCCCACCTGGACCTATGGAAATGGGCACAATCAGGCCGTGCAGAGAATTCAGTCTTTTCGTGGTCTCTTCAGTAAGCCTCCAAGACAGTGAAGGGAAGCTGATGAAAAGCGTGACCCACGGGCAGTGTGAGCACCGGTAGCAAGAGACGTGACTTGCAGCATCTCAAATGTTCAAGGAAGCACGACAGGAAATATGGAGGCCTCAGGCAAGATCAGATGCTGCCCAGTAGGGCTTCCCGAAGAAAGTGCTTATGGAACTGAGACAGGTAAGAACAGCCAGAATGTATCAGGAATGGAGGAGGAACAGCATTCAGGCAGAGAGGAAAGGTGTGCACGAGGGTCCCCAAGAGGAAAGAAAGGTGTGCGTGAGGGTCCCCAAGAGGAAAGGTGTGCGCGAGGGTCCCCAAGAGGAAAGAAAGGTGTGCGCGAGGGTCCCCAAGAGGAAAGAAAGGTGTGCGCGAGGGTCCCCAAGAGGAAAGGTGTGCGCGAGGGTCCCCAGGAGGAAAGGTGTGCGCGAGAGTCCCCAGGAGGAAAGGTGTGCGCGAGGGTCTCCAGGAGGAAAGAAAGGTGTGCGCAAGGGTCCCCAGGAGGAAAGGTGTGCGCGCGGGTCTCCAGGAGGAAAGAAAGGTGTGTGCGAGGGTCTCCAGGAGGAAAGAAAGGTGTGCGCGAGGGTCCCCAGGAGGAAAGGTGTGCACAAGGGTCCCCAGGCACAGCTCAGGATAGGAACTGCAACAACAGCACATGCACAGTCATCCTGACAAGTCAGCCGGGGGCCGGACCACAAAACTTTTATGAGGAGCATGCGCACACAAACTGGGAGATTCACCTATCAGCTTTCAAGGATACACCAAATGAGAGAAAAAAGGGGGTGAGAAATGAGCCGGTTCCAAGATTTCACTGATGCCCTGATACTCCTATGTAGGTAACAGCCAACTTTCTTTAAGGCCTGCATTAAAGTAAGCAGACCCCTAAAACAAACTGTGCCCCTTTCCTATCAAGGAAATGACCACGAAGCACCCCAAGGCTAAGCAGAAGACCAACAGACACACAGTGAGCCAATGAGCGGTGGAGATTCCCTGGGATATTGGGAGAGAATATGGAATAATATGAAGACTCAAAAAAAAAAAAAAAAAAAAAGAAATGGAATTCAAGAAGTGGTTCTTCTCATGTGTGACCAAGACAACCTCTCTGAGTCTTCCTCAGTTTAAAAAAAAAAAAAAAGGCTTTGCCTTGAAAGCAGAAGAACCTGAGTTCAAATCCCATATCACAGGTAAAAATTCCAAGTATCTGGGAAACCCAAGAACAAAGCAATAAGGAGGTAGAACAATCTGGGATGATTCCCAAAGTCGCCCTTGGGAATCCAGGCACAAACAATCCTCTCTTCAGCAACACAAACAAGTACACACACACGCACACACACACACACACACACACACACACACACACGCATGCACACACATGCACATATGCAAAAAAGGGAGGGCCAGTCATGTCTACTACAAGAGTACCAAGAAAACTAAAACTCTGAGAGTGTAGTGGGTGTTCATTAAGAAAAACTACCTTTACCCCACACTATGGTTCTCAGTCTTCACTTGGGACCATGTCAACTCTTGAAGCAAAAAAGGAAAAAGAATGGTACTCATGCATGAAAATGCCAATGAATAAAAAGAAATAAATTTGCATAAATATTTTTAAATATTTACGTGAGACACTGCTAAGCAATACTGAATGTGTATATTATTTCACTGTGGTGTCACAGTAATTCTGGGAAGTGCAGCCATGGTCTTGCTGTACAATGCAGCCCGAGGCAGTGTGCTGGGCTACAAGCAGCCTTGGCACTCCTCAGGGCTCCCAGGGGCATAACCATCACTGTAATATGGGCATTTCACAAGGGGCTCCCCGCCTCCCCCCTTGAGATCTGGAAGCATGAGACCCTGTCAGCATAAGAGTCACAAGGAAGGGACTGAGCGACAGCACTGCCCCTCAGAAGTGACTCTGTGGCTGGGGTGGAGCACGGTGCAAGATAAGGCAAGATAAGGCCGGCTGGGAAGGAGTGCACTTTCTAGGACCCTCCACTGAGACAGCATGGATTTTCTACCACCTGGCTAGACTTGCAGCAGCAGCGTTAGCAAAGCAGACCTAAAAATCCCTTAGGAATCTCAGTAGGTAACGCGTACCTTCCCTCATGGAATTTCCCGCTTGTGGATGGCAGAGAAAGTTGTGTAACCCCAGCTGTGCTTCCGCCCTGAAGCGAAAGACTCTTGCTTTCAATTTTCTCCACATACAGTCACCAGCACCTTGACTCTCGTACCTCCAGGCAGTGGTGACAGCAGGGGAGACACTAAGCAAAGGGTTACCTGCCCTGGCCAAATGGTCACAGGGCCTGCTGAGCCAAGTGGTCCCCAGGGAGCCGGAGGAACAGGAACGTGCTCAGCCACCCTTTGTTAAGGAACACCTTAGAGGACCAGAGTTCAATCTTCTCTTCTGGCTGGTGAGTCATTCGGAACAAATGCTTTCACCTGTTCTTTTCAACAAAACTTGGTGAGCTGAGAAACACTAGTCCATAAGGGCACGTTTTAAAGCTGAATGCAGCCATAAGGAATGGATGAGACTTCGCAGTTACAGCAGAGCCCTGAGGATCAGAATGAAGAGGACAGGAAAAATAGACAAAGATGCCCGGGTCTTCCAACCTACTGGACATTTTGACCAACTAGACTTAAAACTACTCTTTTGGGGTTTGGAGTGTGTGTGTGTGTGTGTGTGTGTGTGTGTACAGAAGACACTTAAGTGTGTGTGCCTATGGAGGCCACAGGATGACATCATGAATGATCCTTATTGTTTTTGTTCCTAGGGCTGGAATTGCAGGTTGCGACCATTTCCACTTGACATTTTTACATGGAATCTGAAATCTGAACTCAGGCTCTTTTTGCTTTGGAGGCAAAGGTTTTAAACCCTGAGTCATCTCTCTAAGCCCATACCTACTATTTTTAGGAAAGAAAGTGGAAAGGTTGGAAGGGAGGGAGGGAGGAAGGGAGGGAAGGAGGGAGGGAGGGCATGAAGAAGCTCACATATTTCCTTTCCTCATCCATTGTGAGCCCCTTTCACAGCTCCAATAATGCCCCTCTGTTTAGGTACACTACAACCATTCTCGACCAAGAACTGCTCTACTCTCCAGGGGACTTCGGTAATATCTAAAGATGATTTTGTGACAAGAAGTGGGAAGAGGTTGGGTAGAGACCAGAGATATGGCTACAAAGCCAGACACAGCCCCCAACCACACAGTTATCCTGGCCAAAACACCAAGGAGGCTGAGGTCACAAAGTGTGATAGGGGCATTAGCGTTAAAATTCCAAATCCAGGCAGGGCTAGGTTCCTGCAGGCCTGTAGTCCCAGTACTAGGGAAATGCAGACAAGAGGATCAAGAGTTTAAAGTCATCCTCAGCTACTCAGCTAGTTCAAAACCAGCTTGTGCTGCCACTACTACATGAGACCCTGTTCCAATCAACAAACTAACCAAAATTCCAAATCAAGGGAGACTCATCTGAGGCTCATTAGCAATTACAAGCCTCAGTTTCCATACATCCCTATGAAAGGAGAGAAATACTCCAATGTTTCCAGAAAGACACATGTAGAATCGCCTAGAACCTAATGCTCTGTAATGTAAGTCTGAATTTCGTAGTTTTTTTGTTTTGTTTTGTTTTTTAACTACAACTATTTCCTTGCTGTGGTCATTTCCTCTGGGATTTCACCAGGATGCTGCCGAAGAAGAAAAAAACCATAGGCAGAACCATAGACCAACATCTCTGCGCAACTCATGGAATCGTTGAGATTCCTATTGTGTCTGAACTGATGTGTTAGGATGGGGGGAGGAGGGTGGAAGGTCACAACTTGACACTGTTTCCAAAGGTAAGTAGCTTTTTCCGAGGAGAATTTCAACACAAGAACCCAGAAACCAAACAAAAGAAGGAAAGGCAAAACTCTTCCCACTAAGGTAGTAGGTAAAACCAAACCAGTGGCAAAGACTGCTGACTGCTCTGAGTGAGAAAAACGTTGGCAGTTTCACGGAAGATTTGCTCAAGTAGAAGGAAGTCAATGATCAGGCATTCCACAAAAAGTAAAACCGGTTCTCTCTTTCTATCTGTGTGTGTGAAGTGTGTGTGTGAGTATGTGTGTGTGAGTGTGTGTGTTTGCATGGGGATGGATGCATGTACACAAGTGCACTGTACCTGTGGAGACCCAAGGGTGGTATCAGAAATCATCCTTGATCACTCTTCACCTTACTGCTATGAACCTGGGTCCTCTAGTTAAACCCAGAGCACACCATTAGGGCTAGCGTGGCTGGCCAGCTTGCTCTGGGGATTCCCAGGCTCTGTCTTCCAAGGGCTGGAATACAAGAGGGCTGCCATTCCCACCAAACATTTTTATGTGAGATCTGGAGACCCAAACTTCAAGTTCTTTGTCTGTGAGGCAAGGGCTTTCCTCAGCCCCCCAAACAGGTAACTTCTCTGTCACTGATGACCCTGAATGACAGCTGGGCAAGGAACCACCACCAAATGTGGTGAGGCCACAATCCTCAATTCACTTAAACACATTGTGCTTGCTATAAATTATGCCAATGAGTCATAGGAATGACAGCCGTGACTCTTGCCCCCATTCCAATCCTCAGAGAAAGGTACATTAACCATGCAAGTCCCCAGTCAAAGCAGGACACAAAGGACCAAAGAGTGTACACTATGAATGTAACGGTCACTCCAAGACGACAAGTATACAACAGCTACTTCTCAAACGAAGTGGGCCATACGGTCACCCAATCCAGAGGCAGTCATGGATAAGGGATCTATGTAATTCCTGACTTTTTTTTTCAGTTTCATGGCACATGGGAACACCCTACCAGGTCAATTTGTAAGTAGGTACCCAGAACAGGATCACCCCAGAGACGCCGCCTCTCACCTCTTTCATTTCGTGCATTATCTGTCTACATGTCAGGGCTCAGCGATCATTGTTTCCACCAGCTGCAGGACACGGCACTGTGGGAGCTACACTAACACACGCCAATCAGCCTGAAATTTCTGTCACTGTCAGCGATCCCACAGAGAAGGGCATCTTTCCCTTATCTTTTATGGGTTCGAGTATTTCTAGAGCAGAAGTGATAGGAATGTGAGGCCATAATGCTCCAGTTCTGAATGGGCTCTTCCCCACACATGCTCCCAAAAGGCTTTATCAAATCACTTCATGATCAGGAGTTAAGGAGGGCTTGGCCAGGCTGATAAAGGAAACACGCTATCTGGTTCCACTTGCTACCCAGAGCATGCTGAGAATTTCCCTGCCTTCAGCGGATACTTCTGCAATCCTGTTTACTGAGAACACCCCACCCCATCTTTATACATACCTTTAACTCAAAAACACAACCTCTTTATTAAGAAGTTCTGAGAACTGTTGGCAGAGACACAGTTCTCTTCCTCCTAAGTACCCACAGCACCACCTAATTCCCCAATCTACGTTCTCTCTCTCTCTCTCTCTCTCTCTCTCTCTCTCTCTCTCTCTCTCTCTTTCTCACACACACACACACACACACACACACACACAGCAAATCCAAGTCTGCAGTTGATTCTAAATTTGTGAGGATTCCAAGAGTCAAGGCTCTCCCATGCCCACAGTGACCCAGACCTAGGCGAGATGTTCAGAGCCAACATTTACCCTCCAGGACTCAGGCGTGCACAGGAATCCAGCGGCATTCCACAAGGGAGCACATGTATGCAAAGCGCAGTCACCGTGCAAGAGGAGATCCAAAAATGCTAACAAAACTTCACTGATTTGTGCTCATTAACAGGACTGATCTTGGGGGGGCGTGTTTCATTTAACGTAGGAGTGTTGCAGAAACTGGCACATTCATTTGCACATAGAAATCAGCATGTGGCTGGATAGACAGCTCAGAATTAAGATTCTGCCTTGCAAGCAGAAGGACCCGAGTTTGAATACACACACACACACACCAAAAAAAAAAAAAAAAAAATCCATAGAATAGAAATGGCTGTGACCTTCACTTCTGGCCTTAGAAAGCAGAAGCTGGGAGACCCAAAAGCAAAGCAATAAGGAGGGAGAGCAATCCGGATGATTCCTGAAGTCATTCTTGGGCTTCCACAGGTACATACAACATACAGTGTTCTCTGGTACAAACACACACACACACACACACACACACACACACACACACAGAGGAGGAGGTTGGGAGTGTAGCTCAGTAGTAAATATATTTATTACCCCCAAAGCCCTCTGTTCCTCTACTAGCACCACAAAACTAACAGAATAACACTAATAAATGAATATTCGTAGGACTCAGGGAACCTATGCGGAGTCTCCTGGGTGAGGCTCACCCATCAGCTCCTAGACCTCACCCTACAGCCTTCAGACACGGGTGCACGGTCACACTGAGATGTCATGTGCTCACTAAGCCCAAGACAGGAAGGACGATGGGCCGTGCTGCAGTGTCTGGGACAGTTCAAAAGTGAGCTTTACATACGGCCACCACGGGAACCGATGGCCCCACAACAAGTGAAGATAAATCCTCAGCCCACAGGACCAGGCCTGTCACTAGTGGACAGAGAGACAATGTTCTCGGGACAGCTAACCAGGCTCAGTAGGTACAAAAGCAATCGCCACTCACTGAAATGCTGTGGTGTTAGATCCTCACAGCTACATGTCCCTACTGCTTTTCTCCACATGAAGAACGAGACATAGACATCGGGTGTGAGATCTTGAGTCACTGAGAAGTAAAATGACAGCTACACATACGCTTCCCCCACAGCAGCCAGATGGACCCACCAAACCACTGGCAAGGCCTGTCCCGAAGGCCTCTGTCAGGCAGCGTGGTCTGTGTGCATTTAGAATAGGAATAGCTAAGGGGAAATGAGTGATCTGGTTACTTTTATGGAAAATCACAATCAACCCAAGGTGTATGAAAGCCTGGATAAAATTAGCCAAAACACGGTCATACACACTAACAGTCTCAGCTACTAAGGAGATGGGACAGGAAGATTGAGCCTGGACCCAGGAATTCACAGCCAGCCTGGACGACACAGAGAGATGTCATGTCCTTAAAGGAGAATGAATGAATGAATGAATGAATGAATGAATGAATGAATGAATGAGGAAATCAGTCTAAATGCACAGCTTTGGCTCTGCTGACTCTAGAAAAAGCTCTTTGGTGATTTAAAAAACAAAACAAACCAGTAGCTACACAGCCAACCACCTCCAGGCCTACATCTGAGAACATGGTGCGTCCCCATCTCTGCCATTACGGCAGGAACTATCTCAGCCCTTTGAGACTCAGGTTCCTCCTCTGTAAAGTGGGAATGATGGAGCACCACATTAACAGAGCCGTTAGGAAGTGACTGAGGCAGGCTGGGGACGTGTCTCAGCTGCTAAGAGCGCTTTCCTAGCCTATGGGAGGCTGCGTTCTATCCACAGCTCAGCATCAAGCGGGCATGGTGGAGCTTGGCTGTGGACTCCACAAGTAGGTAGAGGATCTTCTAGTCCATGATCATGCTCCGCTACATAAAAAGTTCAAGGTCAGCCTTGAACATGAGACCCTGTCTCAAAAACCACAACCAGGGGCGATAATTAAAAGGCTCCAGAAAAAATGGCAGACAGGAAGGGTTATGCAACTATTGCATATTCCACAACTGTTGCTTTCAACAGTGATTAACCGTGATATCTATAATGTGTGAAGTGCACTTACACGACATATGTGAAATATATTTTTCCTGTTTTTTGAGACAGGGCCTTACTATGTAATCCAGGATGCCCTCAAATCACAGCCCAGGCCCTCTCTCCCCACCTCCCCCGCCCCAGCCTCCAGAGTGCTAGATTACAAGCGTGTACCACCATACCCAATGTTAAAGTATTATTTTTTAAACATAGACGCAACGAAGCCTAGAGAGTGAATTTTGATCCTGTTCATGTCAAGCAACAATCATCAGAAAGAAAACCGGGGTGAAGTCACCACCCCAGCACAGCTTATTAGATCATGACTACATACACTTTCCACCCTAACTTTACCTCTGTCAATCCAGAAGGTTAGAGATCCAGGGATCGCTGAACTGTCCCCCAATCATTTGTGGCTTCTCTAGAGGGTGGTGACTAAAATTGGACTTGCAGCCCTGCACAGAGGATCGGCGTGAAATCTAATGAGCGTGTGCCCGGGATGCGTGTCCATCAAGCCTGCTCCATATAACTTGGTCCAACTAATTCAGCTCCATAAAATCTAAGTGGAGGTGGTGGTGCCAGGGAAGATTATAAAATCCCAGCGTGCTGAACAGAAGTGTTTTGAGTCAATTACATAGTCAATGCAGCGCCTCCACAATCCTCAACTCAGAAGTTACCAGATTCAAAGCAGGAAAACTAACAGCCTTCCCGTCATAATCTCTATCAGCGACTAGGTGCGGCTCTCACTCCATACTCCACACTTAGGGCGGCACTTCACTTAATCCTTGCATTAACATTACAAGATGATTGATCTTATTCCAGTAAAACCATTCATCCAACGTTACATAGTAACTCGGTCAGGAGACTCCTGTTGAACCCAGCCTGTCTGAAACACCAATCCCCTCAGACAGAACAAACGAGCATAGCATCCCTCCCAGCAAGATGCAACATGGACCAGGGAGTTAAAGATGATGGCAGGATTTGAAGACAAGTCACCATCGTGCACGACCTCTTGCAAACTGTCCCATGCACGGAAGAAGAGACAAGTTAACACTGCCAGCAACTCTGTGCCCTGGCAGTGCTGCTTCTGCCTTCAGAGGGAGGTACCAGTACTCAAAGGAAACCTGGGACGGGGGTGGGTAGAGGGCAAGCAGAAGCGAGGAGACCAAACCTCAAGAAAATCTGGGGGCTAGGGTGTAGCTCAGCTGGGAGAGTGCTTGCCCACATGGACGAGACCTTGGCTTTATCCAGAACAGCATAAAACCTGCCTGCCTGTAATCCCAGCACACGGGAGTTGGAGGTAAGAGGATCAGGAGTTCAAGGTCATCCTCTGGTGCACAAGGAGTTAGAAGCCAGCCTTCAGGAGATCGTGACAAACGAACAGAGGAAAGAATACAAGAGCTTACTCCACACACCTATTTCTGAGAGGAAAATTAAACAGAAAAAAAAATGGAAGCAAATAAGTTCCCCACAGACAGATGAACGGTGAATAAAAACATGATCCTCACAAGCAGGGGGATCTAAGTCGGCCTGGAAGTGGCGACACATGGGATAAGGCGGGAACCTGAAAGCACTGAGACAAGTAACAGAAGCCGGCCACATACAGGCAAGCGCTGTGTAGCCCCACAGACACAATCCCCCTGCTGCAGACACATCCACAGATGCAGCTATAACAGGAGATGCCTGGCACCGGCGGCCACAGGGAACTGTGAGAGGGGACAGTTCCTGGTGCAGAAGATGCTACCACTGTGTTGACAGGGGTGGTGACAGCTGCAGGACCTCCAGATCCCTGACACCGCTCAGCCCGATCTTAGAAAGCGCTGAAGCGATTCCTTTGGTGGACCGTGTGTTTTCCTTTCATCTTTCCTGAAAGGCCAAGAGAACCTAGCTGGGTCCGTGAAGCCCAGGTGTCTCTGATAGAAGCCTGAGGAGGGCATCAGTAGGCTCTGGAACATGCGGGCACCTGTGTCTAGACACGCGCTGGGCGGCTGTGGAGCAATGAAGCAGCTCTGCCCGGCACACGCCGCCGGGCTCCAGGCACAGCGCTCGTGTCCCTCAGCAGGTCCATGAAACAATAGTGATGGTCTCCAGCTCCCGGGAGTGGCCCACCCTACATGCACACAGGGGTGCAGTGAAGACTTAAGGAGCTCCAGCCACAAAGCTACATGGGAAGCCGCAGCAGAACTCCACAGTCACTTAGCTGGAGAGTCACTTCTCAGTGTTCTAAGCTCTATGATTGGAAGAATAGAGCAGGCACATCACATGCTAAAGATTTCCAAGCGGGCACGTCCGGCCCTTGAAATAAATATCTGAGCTGGACTGGGGAGATGGTTTGCTTTGCGTGCATAAGGACCCAAGTTTGACTTCCCAGAATCCATGTGAAAAAAAGCCAGGTGGGCTGGGGAAATGACTCGGGGATTAAGCCTTTGCCTTGAAAGCTAAAGGGCCTGAGTTCGGATCCCCAGATCTCACGTAAAAATGCCAGGTGATGCAGCAGCACGACGTAATTCCAACGCCGAAAGGCAGAACCAGAAAACCCCATAGCAAAGCAATGGGAGGGTAGAGCAACCCTGGATGATTCCCAAGTTCACCCTAGGGCCTCCACAGGCACACACACTCAAGTACCCTCTTGTACACATACTTGCATGCACACGTACCCAGGCCCACATGCAAAACACATTCTCATTCATACACGTGCATGGCATACCAAAAAAATCCAAAAGCCAGGTACTGCAGCATACATTTACAATCCCTGGGGCTGCTGGGGAAGCAGATCCCGGGGCTCAATGGCTGCCAGATTACTCAAGTTAGCAAGTCCCTAGACCAAAAAACAAGGAGTGCCTCATAAAACAAGGAGTGTGGCATCCTTCGGAAGGCAGCTGAGGTTGACCTCTGGTCCCCCATGCACCCAGATACATGCAAATATGTACACACACACATATATACAAAGGAAATGCATAAACATATATGCAAATGAAGGCATGAATAAATGTCTGAGCTGACAGAGACTAAATCAAGCTCTGCTGCGCCATCGGTATGGGGCTCCCTCCTCCATTTCCCATGCTCACAGTGAAGCCCGACAGGAAGCTGACAGGGCACAGTGGGCAGCTGAGAGCTGAAAGCTTCAGCTTCAGAAGAAGTAAGAACCGCTCGGCAGACTCAAGAGAAAGCCACTGGTCGCCCAGTGAGGAGAATGCCAAGGACCAACGAGATGAACGAAAAAGCAAACTCCTTGACTGGTCTTTGGGATTCAATGCCTGCCCATTACACTATTACCGTGGATTCAAGTCTGGCTCCTCTTTTTGCCTTGATCAGAAATAGGGGGCTATAGCCCATGTTCACCGAGTTTCACACACACAATCATGAAGCAGATCGAGATCAGGTGAGGACACCCTGGTGTGTGTGTGTGTGTGTGTGTGTGTGTGTGTGTGTGTGTGTGTGTGTGTGTGTGTGTGTGTGTCCGTCCATCCACACAGGGACATTGAATATATTCATTTACAAACCAGGAAGAAAATACCTTTGGTCAGCACTACTGCCACCTACCACCCAGGCCCACAACAGGTCCTGTACGGATAGAAAAGCAGACTGTGCCCAGCAAAGAATCCCCAGGCCTTGTTCTTCCTCCAGAGAACTCTTAGCACTGAGTTATGTGGCTGGCAGCCAGGTGCTGGCAGCCAGGCAACAGCGTCATCTCATGCAGATGAGGAAACCCCAGCACAGAGCAGATGGGCCCTGTGTTCAAAGTCACACCACTGGCAAGAGACAGAACTGACCTGCCCCATCCGCCTCACGTGTTTGCTGTCCCCTCCTGGCCAGGGCTCCCCATGAACCTGCTGCTGCCTTTGGTGGCCCCTGATGAGCTGGGTGTCTTCTCCATCTCCCATATAGGCAGTGCTTGGGGCCGCCACTTGCCAGCAAGCTCCATTTCCCTGGCCCAGCCCATGTGGCTTGGCGCTGTGACTTGCCTGCCGTCCCCTCTCTCAAGTCATCTCAGTTGAGCTTTGGCAGAAGATGGGAACATTCACCTCTCACTCTGCCCTTTGGGAAGCCACAGTGTGCTCATGAATCCACAGCCTGGCCCAAAGCTTCTGGGTTAATCCTTGGACTTTCCTGGAGTCATCTTATCTCAACGAATCTTCCCAGCCTGGGAGGCAGAAGGGCTTTCAGATGCTTCGTCCATCCACTCAAATACGGCGAAAATGGTCAGCCAATGTCAGGTGCTGTCCCACCAGGGGACAAAATAGACAGATGAGGTCACTGCCCTCCAGCAGTCACATCTCAGGACAACAGGAAGCAGCAAGGCCAAGTTCAGGGAAGCCAGAAGCATGATACTGTGGGCGGATGAGCCGCAGAACTTCCCGAGGTCCCATAAGAAGGCAGCAAATGGATACAGAAAGGGGGTTTTCTCAATCATTAGGCTACTGGTCACCAGGCCAGGTAGCTCCTGCTGTCCAGTGTCATGAAGGATATTCAGTCACCCCAATATCTTCTATCTACCACTTACCAGTAGCACCTCCCACAACAGGAAAAAAAAATCAAACCTGTGCTCAGATATTCCCAAACACCCCTAGAGAGAGTGCAATGTCTCTGGAATCCCATCCAAAGGCAGAGGCTCAGAAATGGAAAGAGAAAAGGGTAGTGGCTTCTACCTGTCAAGTCCAAGCAAACCATGCTGGTCGTAGATGTGAGAAGTAGACACCATTTGTCACTCTCTCTGGCGTCCATGCCATGACGTCATTCTTCCCAACATCACCTACTTACTCATTAGAGAACTGAACAATGTCTACCCCATTATGCAACAATCACCTGGCCCAGATGAGGACCGATCCCCCCTCCTCCCCACACACACACACTGCAAGTGAGCACCAATTTGCATAAGCTTCAATGATTGGCTGAGCAACTGCAGAACTAAGCCAATTAATGCACTGCACGTGACATTCTTTTCTATAGCTGTGAATAGGAATGCAGTACACACACACACACACACACACACACACACACACACACACACAAGACTCTTACCTATGTGCCAACAAGAGAAGCTAAATGGTATAGTTTGCCTGCACATCGTTGATACACTTACATTCAAACAGCTTAAAGGAACAAGGGGTTTTATTATTTCTTTACCACTCTCAGTTACAGTTCTTAGTCCATATTGGCAGGAGAGGCCATACCTATAGCAGGAGCCAAAACACCTGGCCACATCCACAGGAATTGCTGAAGAGACAGATAAACCTCACTTGCTAGATAGAAAGACTGCCAAAGTATGCCAAACTAATTAACCAACTCCCACCACCTTATCCACCTGCCCAGGGAATGGGCTGGATCTTCCTACATCAATTACATAATCTTCTGCAGTCTTGCTCAGGGCTTGCTTAACTAATAATTCCTCACGGATATGCCCAGAGCTCAGCCTCTCGTCAAGTTGACACCTATATATTTAACCAGCAACAATCTAATGCCAAAAGAATGACGGTGAAGAAGAGTGCTCTGGGAAGTTCAAGGCTTTCCACTACAGAGGTAGAGGATACCTCCTAGGCAGGAAACCTATATGCACCATGTGGGCTGGGCTACTGTCAGCTCTAAAGCAAGTTCACCTTGATCAAACTGTACCTAAAGTTCTGTCTCTGTGAAATTCTTAGTTACATACATCAGCTAATCCATGTGTGATTTAAACGACTGAGTTTCAGTATATTTACTAATCATAACCAAAATCATCAAATGATACAAGAGTCCAACTACACAATCTCCGGGTAACTCAAGAACCTCCACACATAAAGGTAAAATGACTCACCAACCACTAATAATGATACCCACTGTCTTTGATTTTCCATTTTCCACTGCAGTACTCAACACCTGACCAGAACATTCATGATCATGGCTCTAGGTTACAGTTCACTGTGGCCAGAGAAGTCAGACCAGCAACAGGAGTGGAGGGAACTGGCCACATTATATCCACAGCAAGAGCAGAGAGCCCAACGCTGCTTCCCAGCTGACCAGCTTGCTGAAGCCCAAACAGCTCTCTGTCTTATCCACCTGCCCAGGGAATGGTCTCACCCAGTACGACCTGGCACTTCCAATATCAATTATGTGGTTAGAAAGGCTTGCCAGAAACTTCATTACTCCTTGTGGGTGTGCCTAGAGGTTCATTTCTCAAGTGAAGAGCTGACCATTGAAGCCATCATTCGAACCTCTTTAGCACTGGCATGGCAGCTAACAAGAAAATTATCACTTCAAACCTCATAGTACATAATTGTTTGATATAAGATGTTTAGCACACTGCATGCAGTGAGCTTCTTTAAGAAAACTGTGATGGATCTATACACTAAATGGGCCAAGAAAACACTTAAAATACCAGGGGTGCTGAGTTTTCAAATTTAGGAAGCATCAACCCAAAGTGTCACTCCAATCTTATTTTACAGTGGCCAGATGTAACATGGAAGATACCTAATACCTCCTGCAAGGGGGCATCATGTGTGGCTTCCTAGAGTCCTTATACAGCAATAAAAAGTCAAGTGCATGTGAGCTGCAATACAAGCCCACCACCAGAGCCACATGTGACTGGTGATTTCGGTGCCACAACACAGAAAAACCATCCCACTGGGACATCTGTGGCCTTCCCCAGCTTTGTCTCTGCTCTGCTTCTGACGGGTGGGCGTGGCAGAGAGGGAAGGTCCCTGACATCAGGGTCTGCTGCTAGAAGCGCAGCTCCAGAAAACCAGCCTCGCGCCCTTCTCCACACCCCCAAAATTGGCCCACCAGGAGAGCTAGAAGCTCACGCAGGTAACTCGGCTTCTCTTCTATTCTTGCTGCGGCTCTCAGTGTGCACTCAACGTGCACAGCAGGACCCACAACCACCAGGCACTGGCTGCACAGCCTGGAGCTTCAAATGCTGGACAACCACCATCAGCCAGAACCATTTAGACGCTCTAGCTGCACAGCCCCTGTGGTAGCCACGCTGCACTGGTGGAATCTGAATGGGATGTGGGGGTTGGTGGTCCTGGGATCAATCTTTGCAGCCGGGACACTAGGACTGGACCAGGAGACATGAGTCAGAATTGCTAAGGATGTCACCGCCTCCAGATGCCTGTACCGTGAAAATTCCCCAGAGAACGCTGGTCTGGTCTCCACTCACCTGAATCCAATTTGTGGGCCAGAGTTCCCAAAGCTGATGGTTCTCCCCATGGAACCCTGGACTGCGATCTGCCAGCAGCCAGCAGCTGAAACGTCTCCGGTAGCAAGCACACGGGCCTATCCACCCACCCTCCCAGCCACTTCCCCATGTCTCATTCCCCCCTAGGAATTCAGGTAGCAGGGCATCTCGCCATGTGTTCTGAAATCCCAGGGACAAGAGTCTCCTAGAGTGACGACCAGCCACCCTATCTCTGCCCATCAGTGGCTTCAGCTCACAATGGTGCTTGTGTTTCGCAGCAGATAACTTGAGCTTATATTTTTAGCTAAGATGGCGCAGAAAGATTCACACTGTCTAAGAAAGCCAGGGACTATCTTCCTTATGTCAGTATTTTCCCATAGAGTTAGAAGACACAAATAGGCAACTGTTACCGGCTGCTGCGATTTCCCCTGGCTTTTCTGTTATAAATATATTGCCGCTGAGGATGTGCAAGCAGGACTGCAGTTCCAATCTCCGGTGTGGTGCCGGATGGTTGTGGTGGCCTGCCTGCAATTCCAGCCTCTGAAAGGCAGAGACGAGGAATCCCTAAGGTAAACTGGCTAGCCCAGATCAGTGAGATCTGGGTTCAATTAGACACCCTGTATCCAAAGAATAAGGTGGGCTAGCGATCAAGGATGATATCCTATGTCAACTTTAGCCTCCACAGGCACAGGCACACAAACATGCACCCGCATACATGCAAATACACACAGATACATACACACACATGAAAATGAGGGGAAAATATGTTTCGACACCCAGATGTACTGTACTTCCAAAAGAAGGTTTGTTTTGTTTTGTTTAACTTAAAAAGAGTCATTTGCTTCTGGGAGCAAACAATGTGGCTATCAGGGTCCAGTGGGACAAAGCCAGCGCAAGCCCCTGAGTACGTGGAGCCTAAGCAGCAGACTGTTCTGACGCTCTAGCTGAAACAGACAACTGACCGCCACCACCACCCCTCACCACCACCACCCCCTCACCACCACCCCCCACCGCTGGTCTTGGCGTCACTAAACTCAAGATGCAAAGTCCGAAACCGACCTAGCATTTGGCCATGTGTTTACAATTTGGACATGGGCTCTAGCTGTCTCGTTACCTACTGCCATTATGAAGCCATAAACACTCGGGAGCCCTTGGAGGCATGGAACTGTGAGTGTTAATTACATGTACACCCAGGATTCACCCAGGTCAGCTGGGCAGCTCTACAAATCCTAGCTTAAAAAAAAAAAAAAACATGAATTTTCCCATATGGCAGGGGGGAGGGAGGGGGCATGAGGGAGGCGGCAGGTGCTTACTGAAACTCTTGCCCTCTGGCAAAGCCAGACTCTCACGTCAACAAACAGCAGGGCACAGGTTTTCTCAGGACTCAGCCACCTCACCTCAAGCGCTGCTGGCTGGTGTATAAGCTCTGCTCCATCCCCAAGCATTTTAAAGTAATGGAGCAAAGCCAAGTTCCACATAAAGGTTGGGGGCTTCTGGGTGCCCCAAATGTGATTTTTATAATGAAGGAAGCTGATCAGACCCCACAGTAGTCTAAACTTGAAAACGCTCCTCAGTTCTGTCTCACACATGACGTCCTGAATTACATATAGAATATCCTATCTAAAAATTGAATTCCTAGACAGTCTACTGGAATGTTCCATTCAAATCTGGGTAGAGAAGGGAGGGACCAGACTGAAGAACGGGAGGTAAGATACACAAACCAAACCCGAAGCGAGCCCGCAATTTAACTCCGCGCTGGTCTTTGCTGCCAGGAGCATCCTGTGATTCTGCAGGCCCTTGCCAGGTTCCTGGAGAGAAAAACTACCTGGACCACACCTGTCTGAGTTACCGGAGTCCTGTCCCTCAGCTTAGTGCCGCAAAGCTGCTGCCCACCATGAATTATGAAGGCTGGAAAGCAGGGAGAGAGGCCACGGCTGTCAGAAACAAACTTCTGGCAGGGAGCACTGGCACGGACAAACAGATGCCCACCGGTCTCTGAGGCCAACCAAGTTCTACCAGTGTCCACTCCGGAGGGCAAGGCCAGAGTTCTGGCTTATCCGCACAGTTTCCAAACAAGATGCTATGAGACGCCTTTCCTTCATATTTAAAGCCTTCCAGGTTGGGTGGAGTGGGAAGATAACTCGGTTAGTAAAGTGCTTGTCTTGCAACAAAGACCTGAGTTCAATCCCCAAAACCGCATTCAAATATGAAATTATACATATATATATATATATATATATATATATATATATATATATATATAAAAGCCAATATGGTGGCAGACATTTGTAACCATCACAGTACTGGGGAGGTAAGAAAGGTGAGTCCCTGCAGCTCCCTGGTCAGCCAGCCTAGCCTACTGAGTGAGTGCCAGGCCATGAGAGACCCTGTCTCAAAAACAAGGTGGGGCTGAGGCAATGTCTCAGTGGATAAGAGTGTTCGCTGTGCAAGCAGGAGTATCTGAGTTCAGATCCCCAACACCCAAATAAAAAGTTCAGGATAACTTGTGCACCAGTAACCCCAATACTGGGAAGTGGCAGGAGAGGTAGGATTGTCAGGGTTGCTGGCGGGAGTGGAATGGAGTGGTGTCTAGCCAAAACATGGCAAACTCCAAGTTTAGGAAGACTCTGATTCACAGGAATAACATGAATGAACAGTGTTAGAGGAAGACATCTAATGTCCTCTGGCCTCTGCATATGTACAGATATACACACATATCCACCTACCCCAAAATATGCGCATGCCCACACACACACACACACACACACACACACACACACACACACACACACACGCACACACGCACGCAGATACTCCAACGGGCATAAAGCTCATTCGCTCATTTGTAAGGCCATATATTTTGCAGTAAAGTCATCTCAGAGCAGAAAATAGATCCTATTCCCACAGTGGGAATTCAGATCCATATGAATGTCAATTTCAAGATGTGATTTTTTTTTTTCAGCCAGTTCTAAGTTTCAGCAGACCAGGGCCCTGAGACAAAATATTCCAAAGATTATAATCAGCTGTCAAAATATGCTTTCTCCCCAGCTCTTCTCAACTAGAATTGGAGAGCTGTCACCAGCTGGGCCTCAGTGAGCCTGCACGGGCTAGTGTTCGTGCCAAACCAAACCACTTGCAAAATGTATTATTCATCTCAACACACATGTCTCGGCCCTTTTTGTGAGTCGGTCTCCAGCCTGGGCGCTGAGAACACAGACGTAAGGGATGCGCCGACCATCCTGCAGGACATGAAATGTGTCAGCCACCAGAGAGAGAGGCAATCTCACGAGAAAGACACTGCAACCTTGTCCTCCAAGGACCAGATATGGCTTCCAGATGCATTCCAGCTGCCTTATCCATGCTTTTGAAAGCAGTTTGAACCAACATGCAAACAATGGTAGAATTCTAATTCTAAGCATCTGCAGCCTCTTGAAAGCTAGAAGATGCTGGTGAACCCCGGCCAATGTTATTATTACACAGCAGCCACAGGCTACAGCAGAAAAGCTATCCTTCCCTTTGAACAAGACAGCTGACCTCAGTCCCCACCACTCCCTAATGTCCTTTACAATAGCTCCTTGGTGCTTGAGTTTAGCATGACTCCAGTTCTAGTAATAGGTACTATGTCTTTCAAGTGAGGTAAGTGAAGACTGACGGAATTCTCACGTGCATGGCACAGAGGCTGGAAGCTGACACATTCTAAAATAAAAAGATTTTTAAAAAATGCAGCTAGATAGACACAGCAGCTGCCTATAATCCCAGCATGCTCCAGAGCCAGAAAGAGGTAATCCCCACAGCAAGCTGGCTAATCAGCCCCATCTATCTTATTCACCTTCTTATTCACCTGCCCAGGCAGGGACCAGTCCCAGCCACCATGGGCTGGGCCTTCCCCACCAGCTAGACAATCCAGTTCAGGCTGTGTCTGGGCCTAACTCAACTACTAATTCTCTACAAATGTGCCAAAGTTCGATCCCTCAACTATCAGGTTGACACTTGTATCTAACTATGACAGATAATGACTGGCAGTCATACAAGGTCGCAGTGATACTGAGTTTTTAAAAGATTAGAAACCATAATCTCAGTGTGTATGCTTTCTATTTAAAAAAAATAAATAAATAAAAAGCACATGCCCTAACACCAGAGAGAGTTATTTTTTAACAACTTGATCTTGAGCTTTGAATTCCTAACCAAGTCACACAGACTTCAACAGGCTGATAGCTGGAGGAGGAAATGAACACCCTCTCACTATCAAATATAAATGCCAAGGCCTTGCCAAGAATCCAGGTGGTAAGATCCTGACTCTATTTAAAACAGGCCAAAGTGGGGTCTCCCATGGCCGCATTACATAAGCAACCACTGAACACATCTGGCCAGAATAAAGTCCTGTTAAGACCTTCAACACAATTAATTCAATATTTTCTCCACAGTTCAAAACGCTACAACTGGCAGAAAACCATCTTAAATCATCACACCAAAGTTAGACATATGGTTAAGTATATGTAATATGTCTTAAAAATAAAAACGTGGATTTCCTAGCCAACAAGATCTGAGGCAACAATTTTTTTATGCAAAAATCATGCCCTAGTTTGTCACCATCCACAGAACTGAACTCGACTGAGATTTCCTGAGAATCTACACGGGGCAGAGATTACACAATACACAAAACAAGGATGCTGCCTTAGAGAAACCCATCCACTGGAAGGGAGCGGGCTGGCCAGGCAGTGTTACAAGTGCCAGGCCCAGGTGACCCTTGAAATAGTTATAAGCAAAAACCGCTAAAAACACACAGGAGGTGGGGGAAGGAATCAGCAATGTTGGGGTGTAAAAAAAGACCACAAAGAGCAAAAGATAACGGCAAACAAACAAAAAATGCTTGAAAATACATCTTAGCACTTTCTGTACTCTGACTGGTACCTCTAGGGGGAATTCATTTCTTATTTCCAGAACTCTCTTCAGTGAGGTCTCCCGGGCAATGCTGTACTATGTCTAGCACTCATGGGTCCCATCTAAGACAGGGACATCCTCAGGACATTATCATAAGGGCAGAGGGTGCTCCAGGATACAGGGGGATGACGCTTGGAACAGAAGCCCAAGGGAGCCCAAAAGAAGCAGGTGGAGATATGAGATGTGAGCTGGATTCTGTCAGCTAATACCGGACCTTCTGAGACAGTACTTCTCACAGGTGAAATGAGAAGATCATCTATCTACCCACGCAAACCGCTGTGAAATGACAATCTATCCACGCAAACTCTGGAACCTGGGCCTCAAGCAATGTTCAACAGATCAATACAATGAGAATCCCAATGACTACTGCCCTCGGTTGGGGTTTGTAGTCTACTCATGAAGTCAGGCCTTTGAGCAGACGTTGCCCACCTCAGCTTTGCTGCTATTTCAGATCATTTTCTACTCCAGTATATGGCATTTATTCCTGACCTCTACCTACCAGTGGTCAATACCACTCAGTCCTTAGCTGACATAGAAAAATTGTCCCTAATACATTGCCAAACTCCCCCACACTGATTGCCCTCCACTTCCAAACGGAACAGGATCGCAGCTGCTGCTGAGGATCTCAGGGCTTCTCACCAGCCAAGCAGGGAGCGCTGAGTGTTATTTAGCGCTCACACAAAACGGGTATTGTCCTCACTTCTGAGCTGGGAAGAGCGACTACCAATTAACCTGCTCATAGCAGGAAGAGGCAGAACTTGGATTTGAACCCAGACAAACTGACTCCAAACCCATATGGCCATCAAGCTCCATGACCTCCTCAGACACTTCCGGTGTGGGAACCCAGACACGTTCCTGGGGAGTTTGGTGTTGTGGTCTCAAGCATCACCAACGCTGGACCTGCCTGGAACACCCAAGAAATAGAAAGTCTGCTCTCTCTCTCTCTCTCTCTCTCTCTCTCTCTCTCTCTCTCTCTCTCTCTCTGTACTTTATCACAACCTGGGACTTCCAGGTGACCATTAGAATCAATTACTCTCCCGTGATAATGTAGCTCAGACTTCCACCAACGCATGGGAGTCTCTGGCTTTCTTCCTACTTAACTGACCCAATCCAGTCTGGGCCTTTTTAAACGAGTGTCTGAATCATACAGAAAAACAAGGGCTTTTTCTAGACTTGAAAAGTTCCCCAGAGAACCATGGACCACAATCTCCATCTCCCCAGTCGTTCTTTCTCCTCTTGGAAGAGCTTCCGAATGGGGAACAATAACAGAAGACGGCATTTTTCCAAGCATTTGCTCAGGTCCAGTGCCACGTAACTGACTTAGATTTCATGTCTTTTTTCCTCTGTCAAGCATGTGAAGCAAGCATCCTCGTGATCCGCATGTTTCCAAGGGAAATGAAGCAGCTCGCCCCACAAAGTCCAGCTTGACAACAGTCAACCTGGGTCTAATATGTTCATGGACAACACATCTATAAACTGCTATTTTCCGGTGATTTTACAAGCGGTGGGACAGGTCCACTTAATACTGCATATAGCAATCATTCTGAAACATGGTTTTATCGTCAAGATATAATCGCCTTTTAATTGTACCATCGGGCCACTGTCCACAAAGAGAGCCCCAAGCCTTGTCTCCTAACAGACTAAAAGATTAGCCTTGCGGCGGAAGGCATAACCGTGGATCATTAAAAGCACGCACAATCGCCTCTACTGTAATAACAGTGGGCTGATATCTTCTTAGCCATAACAATGCAATTGTCTTACATAACTTGTTATCCCAACAACGCAGTTGGATACTCACAAAGTGCACATGCATGGCCAGCAGGCAGAACCTCTCTCGGACCACATGTGGGTGAGAGAGTTTGCAAAGTTCCCCAACCAGACCAGCAATGCAGCTGCCGGGACCAGAGTTCTTCCCGCCACAGTATGAATGATTTTGAAACTGACAGACTGGCTACCTAGCCTCTTCCATCTTGCTATTCTCTTTACCCAGGCTTCCTGGGACACTTCCCAAGTAAGTCACTTAGCTCCAAATCCTACAGCCAGGCATAGTGGCTCATACCAGTAATCCCAGCACTCAGGACACTAAGACAGGAGGACTGTCGTGTGTTCGGGGCCAGCCTGACCACACCATGCAGCCTGGGTCAGCTTAAACTACAACAGCATGAGACACTATAAGAAAAACTCTCATCGCAGGTCTATTCCAACTTAAGATTAGCAGAGGGTGGACAGGCCTGAAAGCTAAGCCTATATCAATGACAGGCACAACAGTACCCTGAATGCTCTAGTTCAGATCAACCACCTGGCAAGCCGCAGTACAGCTGCTTTACAAATTCACCTAATTCACAACATTCTAACAGTTCCCTCCTCCTTTGACAGAAGATCCAGGTCCAAACGTATCCACAGTGAAAAGTCAGCAGGCCCAGCCACAGAGCGTGAACTCTTATAACGCTTACCGTGGGCCCCAAGCTCAGACACTGTCCAGTCATAGTCTGCACAGACAGCTGAGCACAGGAGATTTGTTCTAGCTCCAGTTGGCAGCAGACGCTCAGCAAATACTTGAGTGGCTACTGGGCGGCAGGCTCAGCCCCTTGACACCCAGAGACACCGCGGGAACATTCATGACAATGTCCCACCCTCTCAGAACTTGGATTCTACAGGGAAGTTATTTAAAGTCATCTACATACTGAAGAACAACATAAAGCCAAGAAGGGGAGCAAGGGAGGGCAGGTAGGTGGTGGGAAAGATCGGAGCAGGGGAGGCGTCTCCGGGAAGGGACATTTGAGAAAGACTTGCAGAGCTCCAAGGAGGGAGCCAGATAGATGTTTAGGTGTAGACCAGCCAGCTATGGGTGGAGACAGGGAAGAAATATCAGGGGGATAGACTGGGGGGAGGGAGGCATGATGGTAAATACTGGATTTTTCTATTTTATTTAATTATTGAACATTACTATGTGATTATAAGATACTGTTGGAATTACATTTTCTACTTTTGTTGCATGCCTCCAGAAAAGCTTCAGAATGCAATGGGCACCATACTCCAGGGCAGGAATCCACAGCCAGACCTGACCTTGACATCCTTAGGCGGCGGCTGAGGAACCCATGAAAGGGATCTATTAAAAAGCAACGCATGGGATGCAGACAGCAGTGGGGTGCAGCCTGCCAAAGATCCAGGATGTGAAAAGAACTTTGCAAGGTTATGAATCTCACAGACGTGCCACGTCCAGACAGGCAGAGATGCAGCAACCTACTTTTTTGGGACGTAAATGTCAGCATTTAACGAATCTGACAGCCCTTATTCCCAACGTATACAAAAGTCAGTATATCCCGTTACACATACAGACAAACTCAAGGAAAGGACTGTTAACATCACAGAGCGGTGTTTTGCATTAAATAACCATGGCTTACAAAGCAGCATCCTTCGCATAAACCCTTGCGGTAAAGAGATGTCAGAATGCTTTCTCTCACAAACCACTCAATTCCCCTTGGTGGATATCATCAATTCTGCCATCCGAAACCAGCAGGGTAATGAATGCCAAGCAATGCAGTGAGCCAACCGTATGCCATTGCCTCATAAGGTCAAGTTAATCTATTTTTAAATAACGCAGCCAATGGCAAAGGGTGGTCATTGGAAACAGTGGCCAAGTTGAGCTGCCTGTCCTCACATGATTTTTTTTTTTTTTTTGCAACACATAAAAACTACAGAGTGTTCCATAGCATGGGCTAAAAATATCTCTCTAAAAGGGGTCTTTGGGCACCAGGAACAAAAAACAGACTGGTTTTTGAAGGTTTAAGTTAAAAAATAAATATATATAAACACAAAGCACAATTGAAGACAGCAAGAGAAAGGATTGTTTCCTGTAGCAAAGATCCTATTGGCTGGGATAGGCCACGGTTCACACAGGCACACGGTTAGGAGAAAACATGGAGGCAGGCACACAGCAGGGACCCCATCGATACAGGGACCTGGAGAACACTGGAATTTCACATTTGGACACTCACTTGGTTAAACTTGGGTAAGACGCAACAGGCAGCAGTACTTGAATATCATTCATTAGACTCTGAGCATCATCCACAGCCAGAATAAATGAACAGAAGGGGAGTCGATTAATTGGAGGAGGAGCGATGAGCGAGTGTCACTATTAAGATTCTAAATGAGAAGGGAGGAGGGAAGGAGGCTGTGACCGGCCTGCTGCATTCACCACCTCAAACGTTCCCCACCCCAATGAGAAGAAACCATGTGCCATGGTTTGAGATGTGTCCCCCACAGTCTCATGTGTTGGACAAGGTCATGGCACCTTGAGAGGTGGAGCCTTGCTGGAGGAAGGCAGTCACAAGGGGTGGGCCTTGAGGTGGATTAGTCCCACCCTACCTCCAGGAGAAGTCTGCCTTTGCTACAAGCAGTCTGCAGCTCTCAGCTTCCAAGATGTCTGCAGTGACTTAGCCTCCTCCAGCTTTGGCCAGCCAGCCATGCCACCTCTGCTTTGAGACTGTCCCTTCTCTCTGGAACCGTAAGCTGAATAAACCTCCCTTTCTCCCTTAAGTTGCTTGACTTTGGGTGTTCTCTCACAGCAATAGTTAAGAGTAACTGTTACACCATGTAAGTGGATTTAGAAAAGAAGGGGGGGAAGTATCTCCTCACAGAGCTGCTAGCAAATATTCCAACTACTTAAAAAAAACACAACATCAAACACAAGAACAACAATAAAAAAAAAAAAACCTGTATCAAAAACTATACAACTATATGGATATAACACTCTCACTTCCATGAAAAAGGTCTGGTGTTTCGTTTTTTTAACTAATTTATTTAATTATTATATAAAACCATAAAAGTTATACATACTTATGGAATACTATGTGACATCTTTGTCCAAATAAACACAATCAGTTTTAAATGCAGCTATCTCTTCAAAATATTTTCATTTCTTTTTTTTCTTTATTCTTAAAAGCTTTCACATACAAATACAAAGAATTTGAATGTTTTCATCCCCCTAATACCCACCCACATCCCCTCTCCTATCCCACCTTACATGTTCTCCCTTCCAGCCTGTCTCCCTTCTGCCTCCACCCCACCCCCTCCAAGATGCCTGCAGTGGTGAGAACCCAAGCACTCACTGGGCACTCCACCCACCAGTGAGCAAACTGTCAAGTAATGAAGCACCCATCTTCTGTCTAGCACCAATCCCAGACCCTTTCTCAAGGTGCGGCAGTACCTCCTGGGAGTGCTTTGGCTTCTAAGTGGTATCTTATTTACTGTCTCCAATCTGCCTTTGAAAAGAAACGAAAGGGGGCTGGAGAGGTTGCTCAGGGGTTAAGCCTCTGCCTTGCAGGCGGTAGGTCCTGAGTTCGGATCCTAGACCCCACGTTTCCGGTCCTGGTAGGGCGGAACCTGTGAATCCCAGGGCAGAGTAAACAAGGAGGAGGTGGAGGCGTCCATGGTGGTTCCTGAATTCGACCGTGGTTCTACAAACACATACATACACACACACGCACACATGCACACACATGAGCACACATGCATACACGCACAATTGAATAAATAATAAATTTTAAAAAAAAGATTAAAAAAAAGAAAAGAAACGAGAGGGGAGGGGAGGGGAGGAAAGAAAGGTGATTTCTGAGTAGTTTGCTAAACCACAAAACTCATCTACAAAACCATGAAAGCATGACCTATAATGTGCCCGTTTGGGAAACTACTACAATCACACTGCTTTTAAACCTTAGGAGGCTGGGCTTATTTGTGGAGGCAGATTTCCTGTGTGCAAAGGTCTTCACAAGGGGCCCACTCACTAGCATGAAGAAAATGTCGACTCACAGAGGATGACTTGCCAGAGAGGGCACCGAGATGTGCCACGCCTTGTTCTAGAACCCAGGCCACAGCCCACTGGACGCCTCCTTCTCACTTTCAGGTTGTTCCCAGGGGCAGCGGCTGGCAAGTGGGTGAAGGACCAAGAACAGCAAAGCCTCTTTCTTAAAACTCCCCTGAGGCCCCAAGATTTGGAAGGCTGAACACCTCGCATCTCCAACCAGGACCAGGTAAGACGAAAGCCTCAGGTTGGGGAACCTACTTTCAGATCCAGTGTCCCAAAAATCGGGAGTGAAAGCTTAGGAATCACACTATGCTGAATCCTGCCTGTTCTTCTGCTACTTCTAGTAGTACTCTTGGAAAAGTTGCCCAAAGAGAGCCAGCAGGATGACTCAGAAGGTTAATACCTGTGCATAAACCTGGCGGCCTGAGTTCCATCCCTGGAGGCCACATGGAAATAAATTTCTGTCATTCTCTCTCTTTCTCTCTCTCTCGCTCTCTCTCTCTCTCTTCCTCTCTTTTTCTCTCTCTCCATCTTTCTCTCTCTCTCTTTCTCTCTCACTCTCACTCTCACATACATACAAATAAATAATTAGCGACCCAAATTCTCTGGACCTCCACTGCCAACATCTTGAGTCTGGAAGAGGATGGAACATGTCCACAAAGCTCTAGGTGAGTCCTGGTCTGATGTGAGGGCCACATGTGCTGAAGTTTGAAGTCAGGCTCTTGCTAAGCGCAAGCTGTCCTGATGCTTCATATACTGAGAGACCTTCGTATACTAGCCACATCCTATGCCCAAAATTCTCTAACTAATTTTCTTTCCCTAAAACATTAGGATGACTATAATTCAACACACATAACATGAAAGATTAGAAAAGATGCAAAACAGAATGCTCATAACAGCTTTATAAGGTTCAAACATGCACCTAAGAAGCAAAAGAAAAACAGAAAACAGCTATACAAGTGACTACTACTTAGCGACAAAAAAGAGACAAGGAACAATACACAAGACATGAAATCTCCAAAACATTCTGGTGAATGAAAAAAAAAATGAATATTGCACTATAATAATTTCACTTGCGTAACATTCAAGAAAAGACAATTCTATGGTAAGAGAAATCAAACAATCTCTGAGAGAGGGTAGATTAAATGGAAAGGAATATGAAGGAAATTTCTGGAGTGACAGGAGCATTCTGTATCCACATTTGAAAAATGGTAAAGGGAATGCTGTATCCGTCATCAAGACTCAAAGTCAACACTCTGTACCCACACAAATCTAATTTAAACCTTATATAGTACATGCAGTATCAAAGCATTTTCCAGCCTTTTGGGCACAGAGGCATCGTCTGTCACCTCTGAGGATGAGAAAAGAGGATCAAAAGTTCAAAGCCAACCTGGGATATGCTACATCAAAAAAAAATTAACCATCAATACATAATTTTGCATGTGTGTGTATGTACCAGTTCAAGCATTCCCTTAACTTATTGAAAGGTCATCTTAAAAATACAAATTTTGAAAAAAAATACAAATTTTGTTACAGGTAAATAAGACACATATATAGATATCTATAAAAGATGACTGTATATGTAATCCTTTAGTCATTTTTATAACCTTTCCATGTAAAAAATTAACTAATTCTAGGGGCTGGTAACACAACTTAGGTTGCACGCAATTCTAGAGATGTTAGTTCAAGCACTGGAATTCACAGTAGGAGAGAATTTACTTCCAAAAGTTATCCTCTGATTTCTACACATATGCAATGGCACTTGCATTCTCTCTCTCTCTCTCTCTCTCTCTCTCTCTCTCTCTCTCTCTCTCTCTCTCGTCTCTGGTCTTTTCCTCCCCCCACACACATACAAAATTTTTTTTTTACAAAATGAACTAACTCCAGCCCAGTAGATCTATTTGCTCTGGCACGCAGTCTAGTCTTACTCCTTACAATACCATTTGCTATCCACTATTTTTGTCCACACATCTCTCAGGAGAACATGAAATAGAAAGAGCAGAATCTTCTCTCACAAGAACTTCCTGACATTTCCAAACAGACAAGTACCCACAGGGATCTGATCTGACTCCCTGTGAAGGGCTAACTCCAGGTATAAACAATGTAAACATCACATTTTTCTATCCCATTGACCAACCGTGCATCTACCTGCTATAATTAAGATACAGCAAGAAGACATAGTGAGATCTGTTTCAGTCCTGCAATATAAATCATTTTCTCAATGTGAAAGGAACAGAAGGCAGGGGAGATAGTTTCTAAAGCCATCCTCACTGTAATGAAGACATGAGACAGGTAACTGTGCCTGTGTAATTATCATATGCAATAGCTTCTGCACTGTAGTGGATTTCAGGTCATTCAAGTTTTCCCATGGGCTTTTGTTGCCCCTAGCCCACTGCAAGTACATCCACATGCATACACCCACCCTCACCCTGCCGTGAACATTTGTCTGTGCAAGGAGTGAAGGAATTAACACTTGGAGATGCTGCAAGTCCTGCCAAATGCAGAGACATCTGATTCTAAAACCAGTGGGATGTCACCAAACTCTACCTCCTCCCAACTGATAAAGTGCCCCTGGGGACCAAGCCCCCAGGGACTTTGCTAAAAAGTGAAAGGAGGGCTAGGCAACAGACAACATCTTGAACACTACCAACAAAACACTAGAAAGGACCAATTAGGTATCACCAGACCCCCCCACTAGAAGAGAAGGTGCTCCCAACTAGCTCTTCCTCTGAATGGCTCAACATATGCTTGACATAGTATTTTCTCAACCATTCTACCAACTCACGACCACCTGGGAAACTGGCACGAGTTCATAACCCAGGCTCCAGGACAGATTCTACTCCAATTCAATTCAAATGTAACATCAGCAGCTCATCTTTCTGGCGCACCATGTACCGGCTCTATTCCTGCACACTTTCACCAGTGTCTTTAAGAAATAGCCACAAGGGCTTCCAGCCGCGGAGGCAAGGTGTTTAACCTCAGGCGAAGCCTGGAGAGACATCAGTGAAGGAGGCACAGGACCTCCCAGACATGAGCTACGTGCCTGTATAAAGGAAGACATGGTCCTATGCTGTGGTTCAGAGGTTATTTAAAAAAAAAAAAAAAAAAACTAAAGGCATGTGGGAATGTACAGTGACGAAGCCACTTGTTCCTCCTGGCAGGAAGCTGGAGACTTCTTGGAGGACTTGGCCAAGTGCAAGTGAAGGACTTTCCACTGCTAGTATCAGTCAGCTGGGTTCCTAAAGCCATCAAGGGAAAGCCCAGGATGTCTTATCCCCCCCCCCCCAGCACCGCATCCCTCCAGGGTTTCATCTGAAGGAGGCAAGTCTCTAGGAGGCTGGCTTCCTCCGGTCCTCTCTCCTTGGACACAATCCTCCAGCTGCTGCCCTCCTGAGGGAAATGCATGGCATCTTGTCAGCACATTCAACTTTGCCACTTCCTTGAGAGTCCTCACCCTGGAGAAACTGCTTCACGGTGCTCACCGGCAGGAGGGAGCCTTTGAACGCTACAAACATTCTCCTGTGCCCAGAGAACGGGCAGCCCCTTGTTTACACCAAACTGAGAGCCAGGGGCCGCTGCCTCCTGCCTCCTGCCACCAAGCACGGGAGGGATGGATCTTCAGAGCTCCTACAGACCACTGAAGGAGGAATTTGCTTCCCCCCTTCTTTCACAACTCAAATGGTGGGGGTCCTCCCCGCAATCCCCTCCTCTTCCCTGCTAAAGGTTCAACAGCAAGGACTCAAACACTTATGACAGTCCAGTGACCTTGCGGTAAGTCACTTCGCCAAGTCCCATGGGGGTCCCTTACTGTCATCTAGAGCTTACAACAACAATTTAGGATTGTGAGAATGAGAAATACAATTAAGGCATTCTACAAGGGACCGCCACGTAGCGGGCTAGCAATGAATTCATGACAACTACAAAGCTGGTGATCATCATCAATAATGACGAAGGTGACTTCGGTGGTGGCGACCGGATAAACCTGGATTTGATTCGCGCCAAGAGCCAAACGCCCCTTCCCCCATCGCGTCTGCACACACCGGAGACACATGCGTCACCCTGCCGTGGGGTGAATGCAGGCGCTTCAGGCAGCCGGCTCCGGGAGGAATCGCCAAGGGGGGTCATAACTCAGCCCACCTAGAGGGGGTGCTGGGTAAAGTCAATTTTCTGAAGTAAAGAGTCCAATAAACCTAATCAGATCCATATATCCACCCACCAAGTCAAGGAACTTCCGAGGTTTAAAAGAAACCCAGCGGCTCCGCGCTTCACCACGCCACAAGGAGCCGGGAGGAAGAGAAGGGGGAGGGGACAGTCGCCTCTACTCCTGCCTCAGTTCCCCTAGCTCGCCTTACGGAGCAGCCGAGACGGCGCGGCGCTAGGTGGCCGAGATAAGTTGGCAGATCGGGCCTGGGTAGCGTCTCCCTGCTCCCCGCCACAAGCCCGGCCCCCCAACAACGCAGGTGGGCGCACAACTATTCATCGCACAACTTTGTGTATCTTGCACAGCCTCAACTTCTGCTCACTGCGTTCGGGGCAGACAAGCGAGAAATCGCGCGTTAAGGGGGCGCCCCACGGGCCGCCCCTCCTGCTCACCCTCGGCTGGGTGCGCCCCCAAAGGCACGCCCCGTCTTACCTTGTCTGACGGCTTTGAAGGTGACGGCCTCCTTGCAGCTGTCCATGACTCCCAGCACGTCATAGCGGGGCAAGCCGGACACCCGGATCCCCTGCACCTCCAACAGCAGCTCCCCTTCGGCCAGCTTCGGGCCCTCGCCACCGCCGGGAAGCCCCGCCGCGTCGGCCGCCGCCACAGCTCCCACATACGGAAACTCCCCGTTCTCCGCGCCCCCCAGTACCGTCACCCCCAGCTCTCCTTGGGGTCCCCGCTTCACGGTGCATTCGTGAACCCTGCCAGTCCAGTGGTTCTTTTTCTGGATCACTTTCGACATGATGAGTTACAACCCTCCTCCTTCCTCACCCACCCACCCACCCCCAAAAAAAACTAAAATGAAAGACAGGTGCCCCCCACAGTACGAGCCCCCCCAAGCCTCCGCGGGCTCATGAGAGAAACATCTCCACCCGCCGCAGAACACGAAGCGGGAGAGAGAGAAACTTGGCAGGCTGGCTCGCCGGCACACGCTCGCGCACTCAAGCCATCATTAAACAAACTTTCCGGGCTCCGCCGCGAGCCCTGCACCGGCGCCCGCGAGCTTTGTTTGCATTCCCGAGCCTCCTCGGTCCACGTTCCGGCGCCCGCCGCGCTCCCGGGACCCCGGGGTCCACTCGGCTCCGCTCGGGGGTCGGCTTTCGGCGCTCCTCTTCCTCCTTTTCTTGCTCGCCTCGCTCTCCTGCTCGCTCGCGCGCGCGCGCCGCAGCCGCTCCGAGCCTCGGGTCGCCGGCGGGCTGCGGCTCGCGGGGAGGGAAGCCCTTTCCCAGCCTGCGGCCGGGAGAGACGCGGCGGCGGCGCGGGGCGGGGGCGGAGGAGCAGCCGCGGGAAGTGCGCGGCCCCTTTAAGCAGATACAAAGGCCGGGCTTGTTTTGTTACACTTCATTCTACTCCGCGCCGCCGAGCCCGGCGCTGGCCCGCGAGGAGACGCGCGCGCATGCGTCCCGAGGCCGCCCGCCGGCCGGCCCGCCCCACCCCTCCTCCAAGAGCGCAGAGATTCCAACGGGCTTCCCTTCGGGTCCTAGCACCGACCGTCTCCACGGACGCCAACATCCTCCGCTCCCCCCTCCCCCGCCCGCTTCCTACATCCCTCGCATTCCTGCTTCTTTTCTTCCTGGGTCGGCCCCCCAAAGCCAGAGTGCCTTTTGAGATCCAGGCCCGCGCACGTGTTTTCCTCCAGCTGTTGGCAACTTTTGGAACACAGAGATCCTGGCCGTGGTATTTGGAAAACCATCCCAAACAGGTGGGAGCTGGGGAGGCTCCTGGCGGTCACGCTCACTTCACCGTCGCCTTTGGTCAGCGGCTAGCCACGCTGTAATTTGCGCAGTCCGGACGGTCTTCCGTTTCCCTCCCGCGGAGTCCCTAAAACTCAAGCCCTACCCAAAGGCGCGCCTGCTCCCCGCCTGCGCTGATTCCCAAGGGTGGGGGGGGTCAGTCTTGGCGCGGGGCCTGGTCCATGCCTCGGTGACCCTAAAGCTGAGGACGGCTGTCCCAGGCCCCACCTTCTCGCAATCGCTGTGCGCTTCCAACACACTCACACGTACGCCCTCACCCTAAAACTTCAGAGCCAACTTTTTAGGACCAGGGCAAGACTACTGAGAAAAGTCCAAGGTTCGCGTGGCCTTCGACCCGCGAGAACTAGCCAGGCGCCCGACTGTCCTTTCAGCAGAAGACCGCGGTGGCCAATGCCCGAGCCGGGGCTCCACTGCCTGGCGTAGCCAGAAAGTGTTAAGACTGCTCTCGTGACTAGATATCTAGAAATAAAGATCGCCGTAGGGTGTGGGGTGTGCAACCGCGTGGGCGCGCCGGCCACCTGGGAATTCACGGCCCCGGGTCGCAGCCGCCGTCAGCGCCGCCCAGAGGCGCCGTACAGTAAGCGTCTGCGCGGGCGAAGTTAGGGCTGAGACTTTTCTAGCAAACAATTAATACCCTTCACATCAACCGGCGTAGAAGTGCCCGAGTTTTTTTCTCTTCCTCTTCTGTGATTTACAGCCTGCTCATCTTTTTCATAGAGTAACAGAGTCCAACAAATAAAGAAGGTGGATTGAAAGCCACTTCAAGAGTTGAAGATGCCATAGGAGTGAGTTGGAGCTGGACTCTGGGATTTGGTTTGCTCAACCTTCCCCCCCCACACACACACACTGTGCTATTGAGTAAGCTCTGTGACCTCTCAGAACCTCCATTTCTGAAAGCCAAAGGAGGACAGGAATACCCAGGCTCCTTGTGGTGTTATATGAACACATGGCAAAGAGAAGTACTGTACAGTGCTAAATAAAACTCGCAGTCTTATTATTTGGGGAAAATTCTCCTTTTTTACAGCTTTAAAACAAGAAACATGCCTGTAAGCTTGTAAATCCCAGTTTCTAAA
Source organism: Typhlomys cinereus (assembly GCA_023101885.1). Taxonomy (NCBI): domain Eukaryota; kingdom Metazoa; phylum Chordata; class Mammalia; order Rodentia; family Platacanthomyidae; genus Typhlomys; species Typhlomys cinereus. The sequence continues at coordinate 2,355,556 of JALPQD010000009.1, read as the reverse complement.
GTATTTTTCTAAGCTAATAAAAATAAGAACAGTCAGGCATGGTGACTCATGCCAATCATACCAGCACTTGGGAGGCTGAGGCAGGATTAGTAGTTCAAGGCCAGCCAGGGCTACAAATTTACTACATACCAGAGAATGGCCTTGAATTCCTGATCCCTCTTCTTCTACTCCCCAAACGCTGGGAATACAGATGTGCTGATAGCGACTAACCAACTCCAACTAACGTATTCATTTCTTGTGTGGTGCTGGGATCAAATCATTCACCTTCTGTATGCTGGGCAAGTATTTTTACCATCGAGCTATGTCTCCCACCCACACTTCAGGCTTTTGCTGTGGAATAGCTCAAGAGAAAAAAAGACCCAAGAGTTACATACAGAAATCAGTATCGTGAGAAATCAAGATCAGCATCTTTATAATCGATCAAGGAAAATAAAAGAAAGAGTTTGATCCTTCAATAACTTCAAGACTGACAGTTTCTAAACACCGAGTTGGGGGTGTACCTTTGATGCTTCCTGAACCACTCATTCTATTTCTCCTGGTCTCATGTCTGTCCCCTACGGCCATAACTTTAGCACAGAGATTTCACCTTCGCTATGGAAACTTACATCCTCCTTCCTGCAAACCATCTCTGGTGTGGAATGCACTGCTATCTAATGAATACGTGAATGGATGGTGAAACCAAAACTGAGACATTAATTGATACACAACAAAACCAATTTAGATTTGGCAACCAAGGGAGATATTTCTAGACTGTGTTCCTGAAAGAGTATATCTGCCATACTGTTCACATAAACTTTTCTTGAACAGATACAAACTAAAGACCCTAATATCATGTTGCTTCTGACTTGTGCTATGAGTTTGGCCACACATTCTAATGGGTAAAATAATGCTGTAAATGGCCCAAGGTTAATGTAAGGAGTTATCCTGCATTGTTCCTCCACCTTATCCTTTCGAGGCAGTGTCTCCCACCAAACCCAGAGGTCTCTGGTGGATCTAGTTCAGCTAGCAAGCTTGCTCTGGGATTTCTCTATCTTCCAAGGCCAGAACCATAAACAGGCCACCACACCCATTTAACATTTTGTGTGGGGATTCAAACTCTGGTCCTTTTGCTTGCACTAAAGTGCTTTAACCATAGAACCATCCCCAGTCCAACTTTTAAGTCCTGACTAATGCTCTGGTTTACTTCCATGGGAAAAAAAAAAAAAAAAAAGGATAAGGGAGTGAATACTGTGGACTGAAAATTTTGAAGTTAGATTGAAAGTCTAAGAGAGCAAGAGGAAGTCCAATATTTACTGTATATTATAAATGTGCAGTTTCCTAAATAGTTAAGCTATATAATCCACTACCTTAAGTCAGCATGTCTCCCTTTATAATTCCACTGAAAGTAAGCATGATGGCATTGTTCCATGAACAGGAAATCTGCACTGTTTGGAAACAGCTCTCCCTCTCTCTGACTTTCTCTTCCTCCTGCCCTCATTTTTTTGTATTTGTTTGAGACCCAGTTTTCCTATGTGGCCCAGGCTGACCAAACACTTCTAATAATTCTCTTGCTTTAACCTCCCAAGTTTTGGGATCATAAACATGTGCGTCTAAGCTCAGATTGTATAATTATTTTATTCCATCACTCCAACTTGACAAAAAAATTAGTTTGAATATGGTAGATACTTGATCTTTTCTAAGTGCTATTATAGAAAGACAAACGTTCTCTGATATTTCTTCCTCTTCCTTGCAGTGTATCTTTCTTAAGTTTCTTGCACCAAAACAAAGTTGAATAGAAGTATTGGAAAATAGACTCTGAATCCAAAGGTAGAATGCCTAAATTTTAAAAGTAACCTAGCAACATTAGTTTTCGGGTAACACTTTATAAATTATTTTTATTTTGTGTGTGTGTGCACATCAGGGGGCACTGTGCATTCCTGTGGAGGACAAAGGGTAACTTCTGGAATCATTTTGGATTGTTTCTACCTACTTCTTGCTTCATTCTGGGATTTCCCAGGCTCTGCCCACCAGGGCTAGAGCAGGCTGCCACCATTGCCATTTGGTATATTTACTTGGGACCTGAAATCCACACTCAGGACTTTCTGCTTGTAAGACAAAGTCTTAACTGCCCAGCCATCTCTCCAGCCCAGTTTTTGGATAACGCTTTAAAAGTTATACATAATAAGACAGCATTAAATTATTTATAATCCCATTAGCAAGAATTAACCACTTTTCTGTTTGGATGAATCTCTTCCTGGATTTTGTTCTTGTCGTTAGCTATTTATTTAATCTATCTACCTATCTATTTTTGAGACAGGATCTCTCTATATAGACGACCATCCTTAAACTTTGTGTTTCTGCCTCAGCCTTCCAAGAGCTGCTGTTACTTGCGTGCAACACCAAACCCAGATTCCCCTTGGACTTTCACTAATATAAATTGACACATGTAAGGACAACCTGATGGTACATTCCTATAATCCCAGCACTTGGGGGATGGAGGCAAGAGGATCAGAGTCATCCTCAGTTGCATATTAATTTCAAGGTAATCTGGGCTACGTGAGACCCTGATTCAACGCAAACACATGCATACACACACACACACACACACACACACACACACACACACACACACACACACCTCTTAAGATACTCTCCCATTTTCCCATTTGAATTGTATAATTTATTTAAATTTACAGTGATTTTTTATTCTTTTTCACTCACCTGTATATTATCAATTTCCTATATGCAAACATAGATTCACATATACTCCTTTCAATAGTTGAATAACATTCCAGTTTTGAATGTTTCAAAAGATATTGAACCCATGCCCTTTGAGCAGTTATTCAGGATTTAGAATGAAAGTAAAAGAAAAAAAAATCTATACTAGCATGTTTGGGGTTGCCAATTACAAGCCAATTTAACTAGATTAACCAAAACAGGAACTGTCTTACTTGTACAACTGGAGGACTAGACTCAGTAATGTTCAGCTTGTCTGGATGAAGAGGCCCCAATGATGCTGAGATAGGTGATCTTGTCAGCTTCATAGGATCTAGAATCACCAGGATGCAAATTTCTGGGCATGTCTAGAAGGGAGTTCCCACATTAAGTTAATTGAGATGGGACGATTCACCCTGTATTGGTTACTCTTCTCTGTTGCTGTGAGACAATACTCAAACACAATTTAAGAAAGAAGGGGAGAATTATTCAGCACACCGCTCCAGAGGGGAGATACAGCCTATTGTGGCAGGAAAGGCATGGTGGGCTGGCAGAACCTATGAAGGCTTAAGTCACTCTACATATCATGGAGGCTCAGAGCTGTAAAACTGCAGCTGCAGAGCAGACTCACTCACTCACTCAGTAGGTGGGGCTAACCAACCTCAAGGCCCACCCGCTGTGACGCCTTCCTCCAGCAAGGCTCCACCTCCTAAAAGTACCATGACCTTCCCAAACAACTAAAGATTCAAACCCATAAGTCTGTGGGCAACAACTCACATTTCAAACCATGACATACTCTAAATATGGGTAGTACCATCCCATGGAGTCCCAGATGGAGCAAGTGAGTTGAGCACCAGCAGTTACCTCCCTCAGCTTCCTGACTGCAGATGCAATGTGAGCAGTTGCCTTGAACTCCTTCTGCCATGTGATTGACTGTGACCTTGAACTGTGAAATGGAATTACCCCTTCCTTCTTCAGGTCCATGCAAATATCTAAAAGTTCCAAAAGCTCACATGCTTATTTCAATCAAAGCTGCTGTGGCTGCCCACACTTCTGCAGATATTTTGAAGATCTTCCCAAACTGGCAATACTGCAGTCTTAAACCCTTCTCAATGGAAACCAGTTTTATTGTATTTGTTTTTGTTGTTTGATTCTATTAGATGTGTTTAATATGATGGCTTATGAAACTTTACAGCACTGATTTTAAGTGTTCAAGTTTCTGTGTAGTTTAATTGGAAAGCAGAATCATGCATGGCAACAGAGGTAGAAAACAGCTGAATATCCTGTAGATTGCTTTCATTCAACAAAAATGGATAAGATACTTATTTTGACAATTCTGTCCAGATAAATGGCATAGAAGTTAAAGGCACACTGGTTTTTCTCTCTGGAGGAAACTTACCTCCTAATTTGGCACTCAGATAAAAGTCAAAGCAAACAGAGACACCCAGGGCGGTTCGCGATGCTACCTAGAGTAGGCTAATTTGGAGCATGGCTTCAGAAGCCACAGGTGCCATTACCAGAAGAATTTCTTAGAGAATAGAGAAATGGTTTAGGGACTAAGCATCTCCCTCACTAACAGAAGGATTTGAGTTTGGAATCCAGATCCCACATAAAAACGCTGGACATAAATGGCAGTGGCCTGCACTTCCAACCCTGGAAGGCAGAGCAAAGCAAAAAGAAGGTAAAGCAGTCCAGGATTCCAGAAGTCACTCTTAGGCCTCTACAGGCACATACAATGCCTTCTGATATGAACAGACACATACACAGAGAGACTCATACACTTATGTATACATATGTATAAAAAGAATTTTACTCCTCCCTTCTGATTTAGACTAATGATATTTAATTTTTTCCATTTTATTTTGTATGTGTGCATGTGATGTGTGGGTGCAGGTATATGAGTTTTTAGTGCCTGTGGGTACAAATCTATCCACATACATGTGGAGCTAGAAGTCGATGTCAGACACTTTCCTAGATGACTCACTGTTAGGATTGATCCTGAAGTTCATCGATTCAGCTAGGTGGGCTGGCCAATGAGCTTCAGCCTGCAACCTGTCCCCCTACCACCCTGGAATTGCAGGCGCATACCATCATGACCAGCTTTTTACATTGGTAACTGGGGAAGTGAACTCAGGTCTTCACGCTTGTGTAGCAGGTACTTAATGCCAACTGAGCCATCTACCAGTCCCCTTAATAGTATTTTAAGAAGTGAAAGAGGACGTTCACTTTTATGATTATGTGAGGGTTCTGGAAGGTATGTTCTATGGAACTCTATCCATAGAGTCCTTAGGTGGTTAGCGTTGCCTGCAGCATGGACATATGGTTTCATCACAGAACTGTCTCACCCCACGACTAACCCTAGCAAACATAAGGGAGGTGTTTGAACAATGACTCAGGAGAATGAAGCAACATGGAGTATGAGCAACCTTGCTTCTCGAACGCTGCCATCTTTGGAAAACCGTTCCTCACCAGATGAATGAGGACTGCGAAAACACATATTACTCACATCTCAGACTTACCACATTCCTAGAACTTTAAACTCATTTTTTTATGGACTGTTGCCCAGGTGAGGAAAGACTTGGCCAGACCCAAGGTAATTGTGAGCCACATTTCCCCAGGGAGCTGGTGACCAAATTTGGAGTCCTTGTTCCTGAACATTCCTGAGACTCCTGGCTTCCAGTCTGCAGAAGAAAGAACACCCTGAGGATTTTGGCGGTGAAGCCGAGAACTACTGCATTGAGCTATGTGCTGGGAGACACTGAGGTTTTCATGATTACGTTTGCTCTCTGCGTAGTGAATGCACAAGCTGGCATGTGCTGGGGATGCTTCTGCTGGCAGACCAAGAGCATCTGCATTTTTCGGATGTTTGACCTTGATCTTGTGACCTTGCTTCTAGCAGTCAGACAGTGCTGGGAATGCTCATGGTCCAGAGATGGAAGCAAACTCTATGTTTCTTATTTTTCTTGTGTTCCTTTGTTTTTATTTTAAACACAGGGTTACCCTATTTTACACTTGACTCAAATGCCTTCAGTTACCCATTTTATTATAGCATTCAATCTTGGTATGACTTCTTTTTTTTTTAATTGATTCTGCTACATTTGAAACTATTGCAACTATGCAATCCCCTGACTATAAGGCCAGCTGGCATTTCCTGACAGTACTCTCAAACTTTACAAACTTTTAAAGATCGCTCTCCGCAGTAATAAATGTGTTTTTCATCATCATCTGGCACACATGAGTGTATCCATGCATGCATGCACATATATGTATGCATACCTATGTACACACATACATATGCACGCACACATACATTCATACACATATACATACATTGAAAAAAATCTGACCCCACATTACCCTTTGTGCTCTGCCAAGGGTGTTACGGTAACCTACTTCCAGTCCAATCTTCAACCTGTCTCAGCCTGATTCATGAGCTAAGAATGGTTTCATAGTTTTACATGGGTGAAAAGCAACTTGCAGGAACATATTTCTACAGAGACATATTGACAACTCAGCCCGCACCATTGTAATTCCTTGTGTTCATTGTCTCATTGACTCTGTACAATAATTTGCCTTTGGCTTCATCACAATCCTGACTGTGATCGCAAAGTTAGTTCATGTTCTCCTGGTGAGTTCTCATTGTGCTATGCACTCTGCTAAAGGCTTTGCATGGTGTGCACTGATTCAATCCTTTCTGTTTTACAGGGCAGAGCATTGCTGCCATTCTGCAGAGAGGGGAGCAGAAACTGGACAAGGCTGTGTACCTTGCAGAGGGTCACATATATAGGAAGGGGCAGTGGGATTTGGTCTATGTTCTCGACTTCTGACTAATGACTCTGAGTAGTGTTGATTGTAGAAGCTCCTAAGGGCTCCTGACCTGATTCATAATGTAGAACCATTCTAAAATTTGTTTTTGTTTTTGTTTTTCAAAAGTATTATAAAGAGGCTGGATATGGGCTCAATAGAGAAAACCCTTGTTATATATGCGAAGCCCAGAGTTCCAATCCCTAGAGCCCACCTAAAAGCCAGTTACATTGTCACAAGCCCCTGTAATCTTGTACATCTATGAAAAAATGGATGGAAGGCACAGCCCCTAAAATCTCTAGAAGTTCTCAGACCAGCCAGCATGGCTACCCCAGCAACAGCAACCATATCTCATGCAAGGTGCAAAGGTGAAGAATAACAGCTTAGGTTATCCTTCACCTCCACACAAATGCTGTGACGCATACACACTTGTGCTTATATTCATACATTCACACATGACACACAAAACATACACAGCATGCACACACACACACACACACACACACATATACACATAAACCACAAAACACATAGACCCCTTTCCCACTGTTAAACACATGAAATGGTACTCCCAATTTTAGTCATTAGGGAAATATAGATCAAAGTCATACCTACAAGGCTAGGTATACTTGCTTTTTTCCTTTTCACATGTATGTGTGTATGGGGTATATGCATGTGTATATACATGTTTGTGTGAATGCATATATATACATACCTGTGTAGGTTCAAGCGTGATTCTGGGGGATCGTCCTCTATGACTCTTCCACCTTGTTCCTTTGAGCCTGGATCTCTTATTAAACCCAGAGTGAGCCACTAGGATTCATCTGTCTAGACAGCCTGCTCTGGGGATTCTCAGGTTCTGCTTTTAAGGAGTTAGAATTATAGTAACCATGCTTATCTGGCATTTTTTCACCTGGAATCTGGGGATCCCAGTTCCAGGCCTATAGTCCCACTTTTTCCAGTGAGCTCCACTTCTTAAAAGTTTCCCAAACAATGCCACCAGCTGGAGACCATGTGCACAAACACATGCCCGTGGGGGACAGTTCATGTTAAATCCATCACATATGATATGATTCCATTTATATGCAATCTTCAGAGCACATGAATCCAGAAATAGATTAGTAGGTGCCAATACCTAGAAGTAGGAAAGAAAGAAGAGTCTTGCTTAACAGCATTTCTTAATGCTGGAAGCTACTAGAGCAGACTGTCGGGGTGAAAAGTCATTAAGAGTCTCATGGAGCTGTGAACCCTGCCAACCATAACACCAACCAGTGAGGCAATAGGTGTCCATTGATGCAACAGTGGCATGGCTGTTTATGAGAGCAACTGCTCGCTTTCTGACTGGTTCTTGCTTCTTAGCTTGCTTCTTGGCAGGAGTTCATGCCTGGTGCTTTAAACTGGTCAAAAGCCACACTGGAGCGGCCACAGGTTTAGGGAGGAAATTTACTACTCTTGCATTGCTAAAAGGATGTGGTTTGCAGCTGCCTTCTAAATATTTATTCCATTCTCATGAATTAATACTCCTCTCAGTCTTGATCAGAGATCCTTTTTGCAATGTGCAAAAGTTAATGGGGAGACTCATAACAGATCAAAGTACTGAGAATAAGTGACAGTTGAAGTGTTTGATCCTAAACAGAGCATCTGTATCACCTCCTTCAAGGCTTAGGGAACATTACAGAAGATGGGGCAGAAAGAAGATGAAAGCCAGAGGATGAGAAGGAATGCTGGAAATGCCATCTTCTAGACATGACATGACCATTGTACTTGTGGGCCCACAACAGCTGTGGTTACCTGCAGAAGACTTGCCACAAGGTAGGGATGTCAACACTTCATAATGAAGTCACAAGCCCCTTCACCCTGGTGAACTATTGGCACTTGATGACAACTGGGGAAAGGGATGTCACTTTCTTCAGTGGTGTAGCCACTGGGAAGTTGCCCAGGCTCCAGTAAGTAGCCCCACCCACCCTTAGGCAAGTAACCTCCATTCAACTCAGCGCATCTCACATGCATATATGCACACAAAATATTACCATAAAAGAAGGTTGAAGGATTTGTTGGGAAGGGGCGTTTCAGTAGGAGGAGGTGTTGGGGTCCAAGACCAGCATCAACCCTAGCTTCCCAGGAAGAAGGCTCAGTCTCAAAGTATCCATGAGAACAGGAGTGGGGGTGGTAGAACTGAATTCAGGCTGGGTCAGAGGGAGCAAGGATATTGTGATCCAAGCCGCTTTTATTTGTAGCAAGCACTAGTATTTATACTCCAAAACCAGGAACAGCACAGGTGTGAAAACAGGATGCCATAGTGAAACTATAGGAAAAACAGAAGTGATACATAGTGAATTTATGGAGCAGACATATTGTCTCCAAATATAGTTACTTATAAACTGTGGTCGGGGTCTGCAATCTTGTTAGCAGTCTTTGATCTATAGGCAACATGCCTCAGTGCTCTCAAAACAATCATGGAAGGAACATGCAGGAAAGTACCTGGGTCTGCAACAGGTCCCGGGTCAGATTATGAGTCAGACGAGCCTATCACTGAGCAAAAACGAGCTGGGAGTGTTCATCTCTCAGGGACAGGGAGAGTTCTCCACCTGCAACTGCAATACCATGGCTTACAGCTCCAAGGAGCGGGGCCTAGACCTTGGCATCCTGTACAAGGGGGGATCAAAGAGAATAATGGAAGGTGAAAATGATCAAAATTCATTATATATACATATGAAATTATCAAAGAATAAAAATTTTTTAAAGTGTTATGGGAGTTGGAGAGATAGTTTGGGGGTTATGACTCTGCCTTGCAAGCAGATGGTCCTGACTGAGTTCAGATTCCGGATCCCAGATAAAGTGTTATGAGATTTTTTTGAGCAGGTGATGGACTATGAGGAACAGAACATAGTTGTATCAACTGTAGCTGACAACGACTAATTGAATATCTCTAAATAGCTGCAAGAGAGGGTGTTGAATGTTCCTAAAACAAAGTAATGTCTGAGGTGACAGATTCGCCAGTTACCCTGAGCTAATCATTACATATTGTATACATATGCTGAAATGTCACGCTGTTCCCCACCAATATATACAATTACTGTGTGAAAATTGAAATAGAAAAATGATTTTTAAAAAATGGGGGGCTAAGGATACAGCTTAATGGAAGAGCACTCTCCTAGGAGGTTGAAGTCTCCTTTGCACAACAAGAAATGGTGAGTTGTATTTTATGTGAATTTTTCCTGAACTTCAATTATGTGGGCTCAAACATGAAATTTGTTTATTTATTTACTTATTTACCTATTTGTTTATTTATTGTGTGCGTCTGTCTGTCTGTTTGCCTATCCGTGTGTGCCTGTGGAACCCAAGGAAGACATTGGAAATCATCCTGGATTGCTCTACTTCCTATTGCTTTGCTCTAGGGTTTCCCAGGCTCTGCCTTCCAGGACCAGAAGTACAGGCCTCTGCTACTTTTGCTGAGTATTTTTACATGGGATCTGAGGACCTGAACTCAGTTCTGTTGCTTTCAAGGCAAAGACTTCAATGTCTGAGGCATCTCCCCAGCCCACAAGCATGAATTTTGTCGAAGACAATATTCTGTCTCTTTGTCAGAAGAAGCAATGCCCAGAATGACTTTAAATAAGTTTGTGACTAATATGAGTCCAAACTGTCCTCATCCATAAAATCCCATGTAGAATTGCTATTAGTTATCTTGAAATGCTTTTCATGTAGGTTTCCACTTAGACTAAGATTCATGAGGATAATTAATATCTACCTAGTTCCTTTTTTTCTTTATGCATAATTTGAGTGTTACTAATCTTCTTGGAGTGATCCACATTTGGAGAGAGAATTATCTTTTGAATGGCTTTTTTTCTTTTAATCTCCATATGAGAGGCTTCCTACATCCCAGGAGAACTATCCTCTGAACAGATCTTTAAAATGCTTTCCAAAGGAGTAGGGCAATTTGCGATAACTATTATGTGCGATTATGTTGAAATTTAGGCTAAAATTGCTATAGCTATTATTTCCAGGCTGGTCCCAGGTCCCAACCTGTTGCTTAGTCAGCACAATCACAGAATCTTTGCATTGATTCAAAAAATATACTTAGCATTAAGAATATAGGTGGCTACTTCCCCTTCCCATCCCCTTGAGACCAGCTAAACTCTCCTAGGAAACATCAAGCCATTGAGTCTCTCTCTCTCTCCCTCCCCCCTCTCTTCTCTCTCTCTCCTTTCTCTCTTTCTCTCTCTCTCTCTTCTCTCTCCTCTTTCTCTATTTCTCTCTCTTCTTTCTCCTCTCTCTTTCTCTATTTCTCTCTCCTCTCTCTCTTCTCTCCTCCTCTCCTCTCTCTTCTCTCTCTCTGGATAAGGCATCCTCTCTGGTAATTCATGGAGGAGAGTTTAACTCAACTCCAGAAAAAAAAAAAAAAAATTGTAGTTCCTTTAGTGTCAGTTAGTAACCCAAATACCAAAACATTTACAGTACCAGAGAAAAATTTACCTCCTAGGCATAAGACTGTCTGCATGATAAGGCCCCACTCCTTTCCCACTCAGCTCAGCCACCATAAGTCACAGTGTGACCCTTCCAGAGCCCTGGCCACCAGCCTCTTCTCCTTTTCCTCTGGGCTTCTTCTGGGAGTTGAGGAAGCGGGAAAATAGCTCCAGGGTTTGGCTTCCAGTTGGTCAACCCTGATGCTAATTTCTCTCTGGGACATTTTTAATCTCCATTCTTGGCAAGAATCTGCAGAGCTACACAAGTTGCCAGCTGAGTGGAAATATGTCCAAGAGCGGGGGCGGGGACGGGGGGGGGGGTGGAGGATGAGATCGGAGTCTGGGGACTTCCCGTCCTGCTCAGACATTCTCTTCTAACCGCCAACTCAAGAAAACTTGACTTAACGTATCACTTATTGTGAGAACATGATCAAGAGGGCTGAAAACACTTCTCCCTTCCCTTCTCTTTATCCCTTGCCTCTTCCTCTCCTCCCCTCCCTTTCCCTCTCCTCCCCTCCCTCCCTTCCCATTCTTCTCCTTCCTTCTCCTCCCTTCCCCTCACTCCCCTCCCCTTTCTTTTCCTTTCCTTTTCCACCAAGGCCCCATCTATGGCCCTACCGCCCTGAATATGGTTGATCTAGTCTGCCAAAGTCTCACTATATCAACCAGGATGGCCTTGAACTCACAGGGCAGGGATTACATTGATCAGTTCCCTAGCCCCTTTCTTCTCCCATCCACCCCCTTTTTTTTTTTTTTTTTATTCCTGTTTTTGCTTTAGTACGTTATCGCATAGATCAGGCTAACCCTGAGCTGGCTATGACACTCCTGCCTCTGACCCCACCCAAATGCTTGAGGGAACTTTAATTTCCATGGAGCAACACACAAAGAAATATTTTGCACATGGATGCTAGAGAGGGGTCGGAGGAATTGTGAGGTCCAGGGTGAGGATGATTGACACTTCTGGGGTGGAAAGGGAAGGCCTCATGGCTAGATCCATATTTGAGCAGACACCTGAAGGATGCAAGAAAGCAGATGGCATAGCTCCCTAGGAGAAAAATGTTCTAGAAAGAAGGGAACAGAGGACAAGGCCTTGAGATGTGAATATATGTGACATGGGAATGGAAGCCCAGAGAACTAAGCACTAGGCAAAGCTGTTGCTCTTAAGGAACTTAGTAGGGTCTGGATGTGGAAACAGCAACTGGTTGTCTTTTTAGCTGATGGCTACTTCTCCCTGGGGCTGTAACAAGGGGAAAGCACAGATGTTCTATCTGTGCCTGATCAGGAGCTAAGGATCGAACACTGGGGATACATTCTTCCCTAGAAGGCCTTGTCCCCAGCACTGTGATAGCACGCAACTGTGGTCCCAGCGCTCAGGAAGACTGTGCAGTGGTGCGGGTGGGGGGCTTCCTTCCAAGGCAGGAGCTGCCCAGCCAGGTGTAATCTACAGGCATATCCAGTTCACCTAGCTGACTCAGAACTGGGCGTGGGACCTGGTAGATTCCAGCTTGCTGGAGTGTGGAGCCCGGGGTGCTGTGTGCGGAATGCGGTGACAGAGTTCCCTTCAGAACACGGTGGTAGCCCTGGTGCAGACACAGCCCTGGAAAGGCGGTGACAGTTAATATCACTCACAGACGCACCAGGCTGGGATCAGTGCTAATCCAGAGGTGGCCAGAGATAAGAGGATGGAAAGGAGACTGTGGCAGAGACTGGAATCAGTCACACCTGGGGCAGGTCCTGCTTCTAGACTCTTCTACTGAGTGAGTCCATTCATTCCCTTGATGTATCACTTAAAGGAAAACTGAGGCTTTTGTTAATAGTGGCCAAATTGCCCTAGACAGTGAGAAATTCAGAAACAGTTTTGGGACATGGAAACTAGAACAGTATGTAGGACAGCTGAATAAGAGTGGAATTATTCTAAAATCCATCTTTTCTTTGTATGTGTGTGTACACACATGCATTTGCATATATATGTGTGTGTATGTGTGTGTGCATATGTGTGCACATGCATGTGAAGGCCAGAGGTCAACCTTGAGTGTCATTCCCATTTTGTTTTGGGGGCTCACTGATTAAGCTAAGCTGGCTGGCCACCAGGCCCCAGGAATCCTCCTGTCTCTGCTTCCCAGTGCAGGGATGACTATTTGCGTGGATTTTGGGAAACAAACTCTGGTCCTTAAGCCAAGAACTAAACTGTCTCTTTAGTCTTTTCTTTTTTCCAAGTGCTGTTTTCAAGACTTAATGCCGTAAATGTATCAGGGAAGGTTTAAGTGAAAATGTGTTTTTTTAAAATTGTCAACAGTTGGAGGTAGAACTCAGTAGTGCAGCCCATGCTCAGCATGCATGAAGCCCTGGAATCATTCCTTCCAGCTTCTCCCTCCCCAGATTACCCACAGTTCAAAGCAGTAGCTAAGCAGTCACCTTTGCCTTATTCCCCTCCTCAAAGGTGAGCTTTTAGCCACCATGGCAGGGTCTCTGGTAAATACTTCCTAGAGTTAACAGTTCTTTGACTGCTGTGAGAGAATTCTCAGACTCACGCCAACTTAGGTGAGGAGGGGAGATTTATCTGGCTTATGCTTCCGGGGGGTTGGAGGATATAGTTCATTTTGACAGAAATCGCATAGCACAAGGCGTAGTGAGACAGAAGCAGGAGGCTGGTTTAGGTGACCAAGAGAGCAGAGAGAGCAAGCACAAACTGAGAGGAAGCTGGGCCAGGTTACCAAACTGCAAGGCCTGCCCCCCCCCCATGATATTCCTTCCTTCAGCAAGTCCCCACTCTTCAAAAACACCACCATCTTCCCGAACATTAACACTGGCTAAGGATTCAAACACACAAACCTGTAGGGGGGCAACTCACATTCAAACCATGACAGCTCCTAAAACAGCCTATACAGAGATCGCCCTTAAATTCACATAAAGGTGGACACCTATATATAGGATTTTGGAGTAAGGGCAGAATTGTTCCAAAATCCATCCTGGAAAGGGGAGATGGCTCAGTGGATGAAGCCTTTGCTCATAAGCCAAAGGACCTGAGTTCAGATCCCCAGATCCTACGTATAAATGTCAGGCTGATATGATCTCCATATGGTCCTAGAAGGCGGAGCCTGGGAAACCTCAGAGCAAAGCAATAAGGAGGTAGAGCATTCCAGGATGATTCCCTGTGTCACCCTTGGGCTTCCACAGGCACACACACTCAAGTGCCCTCTTGTGCCCATGCCCACATTCATAGGCACATCTACCTACATTTAAGACACACATAACCATGTGTGTGGGAAAGAAAACACAAAGATACCACATGCAACACATACTTTTAAAAAGTGCATCTTGCCCTTTTTGCGGAGAAAAATCTCTCAGGGGTCGTTCCTTATCTGGAAGCAGTTAAGCTGTTTGTGATATAACCACACAGCTAGAAGAGGGTTTTTGTGCTTCGTCTCTTGGCTGCAGATCCTGACTGCAGACAGGGGTGAGTGACTTGGTTTATTTAATCAGAGAAATGAGACCGCAGCAGCAAACACCTTCCCAGGCATCTGAGGAAATTCGTTGAAAGTGACGATCAGCTGCAAACGATTGCATTTTTTCCCACTTCTGTAATTTATTTAGCCAAGCTCCTGTGGAGTCATTGGGCTGCAGCCCTTAGCTACCTTACACAAAGCTGCCATGAATGTTGTTGTATGTGCTGTTGTGTTTGACAGCTGTCTGTTAAACAACAGTCTGTGTAAATACAGGCTGTTGGACCTAAAGTTTGGCATTGTATCCACTCAGGTTTCAAACATCATTTGTTCTTGCGTGTTTGTTTTTGGCATGAACTCCTCTCTCTTTGCTCCCACATGTAGATGGAAGGCTCTCTCTTTCATTCTGAATAAATGAGCTTTCTGTTCATTTATTCAGTAAATAATATTGCCAGGGAATGGTGGGTACTGATCCTTACACACAGAGTATCATGTTTTGCATTCTTCTGAGAAGCTGGTAATGGAACTGGTGAATGTGTGTTCTCTGGGGGTTATTTAGACCTTATATTTAGGGTTGCAGAAATGGCTCAGTGAGTGGAGGCACATGCATACCAACCTGGTGACCTGAGTTCAATCCACGGAGCCCACAGAGTGGATAAGAGAACCTGCTGTCAAAAGTTGTCACTACACATGCACACAGTGCCACATGTGTGTTTTTCTCTCAAAATAAATAAATAAATAAATAAATAAATAAATAAATAAATAAATAAAAACATTTAAGGGACATCAATTATCACACTTTTACAGCTATTCCATACAGTTTGGTTTCAGACCTGTGTCAAAAAGGAGCATTTTTATGCTGGGCTCAGAATATCTGTAAGAAAACAGACTATATGGGCAAACAAAAGAATATAGTATATTTTACATAGCTCTGACTTGCACCGTTAGAAATCATTCAATGAATAATTAAATGTCATCACAAGAGTGGAAATAATGCTTCTAAGTTAATTATTATGATATTGCCTCTTTTTGATCTTTAAAAAAGTATCTAGGGTTGGGGATATGGCTCAGGGGTTAAAGCCTTTGCTTTCCAAGCAAAAGAACCTGAGTTCAGATCACATATCCCGCATAAAAACGCCAGGCAGAAATGAGTAGAACAATCCAGGATGGTTTCTGATGTGACCCTTGTGCCCTCTTGTACACACACATGCACACCACATGAAGGATTAAAAATATATAATTTCCTCTTCATTTTTATCAGCAAGTATGGAACAATCAGTGTTCTGGCTAACATTTGTAGTGGTATGTGTGTGTGTGTATTTTCTTATATAAACTGGCAGTCAATGCCAGGTGTCTGTCTTCCCCGATTGCCCTGGATCCCACCCCCCCCCCCTTTTTTGAGAAAGGATCTGTAGCTGAACCTGGTGTTGATCAACTGGCTGGGTTTGCTGGCCAATGAACTCCAGGGATCTGCTCTGTCCACCCACCAGTGCTGGATTACAGATGTGTACCACCACACCCAGCTTTTTCCGGGATACTGTGAATCTGAACTCAGGCCTTCATGCTAGTGTCACAAGTATTTTACCAATCTCTCTAGCCATCTCTCCAGCCCCCTGTAGTGTTGTTTTTAATGACTTTAATAGATCATTCTGTCATTCCCAAAAATATTACTGCTCTGAGAAAATAGAAATATTGGTAAGAAAATGAGCTGGGAATCATGTATGGTCCAACTGCACTCTTTCTGACAAACTAGTGTGCTATTCAGATATTCTGCCTTCAAGGAAATGTGTTTATCACAGCCATTACAGTCAAATCTGGGAAGATCTATTAGAAGGTAATGGACATCAGGTCACATCTTGATCATTTCAAGCCTCAGGCCTCTTCCCTTTCTTGTGTGTTTATGTCTTTTATCAAACTTCAAAACAGGAATACTGGTATTTCTTGTTTTTCTCTACTACTCTGTTTCACTCATGAGAACAGTGGCTGAGTGTGTTTATCCATCAATTTTCTCTCTGTGCCTAACACAGAAAAGGTACTCAATAAATATTAGTGGAATGGAATGCATTTGGTCAGATTACATTCAAATAAACCCAGACAAGAATTGTTTCTTTTATTAGTCACTTTCTCAGGGCTTTAACAAAACACTTGAAAAAAAGCAACTTGAGGAAGGGTTTATTTTGGCTCAGGCTTGAGGGCATAGTCTGTCATGGTGCAGAAGGCATGGTGGTAAGAGCTGGCGGCAGCTGGTCACCTTGTGGCCTCACTCGGAAAGCAAAGAGATGAATTTCTGGTACTCAGCTCACTTTTTCCTTTTCTTGTCTGAGAGCTAAAGTTCATGGATGAAGTGATACTGTGCTCACTCGGGATGGGTTTCCCCTCTTCAGTTAAATCTTTCTGGAAACACACCCAGAGGGGTGTGTCATGGTTACATTTTAGTGTCAATTTGACAGATGCAGACTGTGTGGGGCACAGCTGTGGAGAGTTGATGGTTGGAGCAGGCCCCTGAACAAGTCTGCAGGTACTTGCTTAATTGCTATGGAAAACCCAGCCCATAGTGGGAGGTACTTTCTAGTGGTGGACCAGATAATAGGAGGTGAAAGAAGGAAGGACTTTTTCTTCCCTTATCCTGTGTTGACTTGTTGTTGAGTTTACTCTATGAGCATTGTTGACTTTTTAGAACATCGCTATCCTTTGTTGCTGCTGCTGCTACTGCCACCATCCTTGACTGATGCAGAACTCCATTCTTTCCACCTTGCTGCTGTTCATACTGCCTTTGGAGCTTGGTCTACACCATGCTGCTGTTCGCTGTTCTTCACTGACGTAGGAGCCCAGAGTCTTTGGCCCTCCAGCGAAGTAGAGGCTTGCGACCTTCTCCAGAGCTTTGTGCGACATTCTAGTCAAGAATGAAGCAGCTACAGCAGCTACTTTGAAGGACACCTTTTTTTTTATTGTGAATTAATTTAATAAACATATATGCGGGTATTACATTCTAGAGATTCTGTTTTTCAGAGAACCCTGACTAATGGAAACACCCTGTGTTGCAGTCTGCCTGTGTGGTTGCTGGTAAAATCACCATCAAATGGCTTAAGGAAACAAGGTGTTTATTCTCTTACGATAATACAGTTTGATGGGAGAGCTCATGCCAACACCAGGGCCAAGGGAACTAGCCACACCATCTCCACATAATGTCTGAGAGAGGATGATCCTTACTTGCCAGACCAGCATGTCTGGCCACATATACACAAAGATGTCCCTTTCTCAGACAGCTTCCTCCATTTTATTCACCAGCCCTGGGACTAGTGCCACCTACCATGGGCCGGGCCTTCCCCCTCCATTAGACAATCTCCTGTAAGTTTGCTCTGGGCTTAACTACTAATTCTCTACAAATGTGTCCAGGGTTCAAACCCTCAACCATCAAGTTGACACCTGTGCCTAACTATGATACCATGTTGATTCCTAATGCAGTCAAGCTGACAATGAAGATTGACTATGGCATTGTGTAAAGAGTTGAAATTGAAGTAATAATATGAGAAAGTAAAGAAACCTGATTAACCTAGGAAAAAATTAGTTTGTGTGGCCAGCCATGCTAATAAAAACTAGGGAGAAACAACATTGCTAGGACTAAAAATTTCTTGATTTATTTGGAGATGATAGACCCTCAGTATGTAGCCAAATCAGTGTGAAACTCCAATTCATCTCCTCAGCCTCCTGAATGCTGGGGTGACAGGTATGTATGCCACCCTGCCCAGCCCAGGCATTTCTTCATGTTTAATTCTAATATTAGGACCCATACTTGTGGCCAAGGACAAGTAAATGAGTTTGTGTTATTGGTCAAATAAAACTTCATCTTTGGAAGCATCTGAGAAAGCAACCTGAGATGATCATGCTCTGTGTACTACCAAGGGAAAAAAATAACAGAGCCAGTGATAAAAATGGCAATCTGGTAGTCCCAAATGACCCCCAAGACCTTGAGCCCTTGCACAAATGATAATTATCTCTTCCATCATTCCCTCTGAAGTAAGGATGTTTTTCTCCATTTATCACAGAGGTGATAGACAATTCTGTCTCCAAATTCCTCAGTCACAGCTGGTTACTGTGTCCTTCACTTCATGAGCTGTATGTCACATTGTGAAACAAGAGGAAACTTTAAATTTGGAAAGTTATGTTGGGGTTACCAAGAGATCAAGCTGACTGGATTCAAGTCACTTCCCAATGAGGAAAGGAAATGAAGGTAATGGAGAGATAGCTCAGGGGTTAAGACTATGCCTCGCAAGCAGAAGGACTTGAGTTCAAATCCCATATCCCACATTAAAAACACTAGGTGGAAATGGCAGTGGCTTGCACTTCCAGTCTCGGAAGGCAGAGCCTGGGAAATCCCAGAGCAAAGCAAAAAAAAAAGGTAGAAGCAAGCCAGGATGATTCCTGAATTTCATCTTTGGGTCTTCACAGGGACATAAAATGCCCTCTGATACACACACACACACACACACACACACACACACACACACGCTAAAAAGAAAGGAAAAGAAATCAGGGAATTTCAAGATACAAATCCATTCAGTCCTGTGTTATATTTTAATGACATTTCCAATATTTGGGTGTCCTAGAGATGAACTACTTCAGAACACATTCCAAAGTTGTAGGTGACCTGGAGCCAACAGAAAGAACATCTGACCAAGCAACATTCTCAGAGGAATGATAATAATAATAAAAAAACTTAGTTTGGGACAGTGTTTCATTTTATTGCC
The DNA here is from genome assembly GCA_023101885.1 of Typhlomys cinereus. NCBI lineage: Eukaryota > Metazoa > Chordata > Mammalia > Rodentia > Platacanthomyidae > Typhlomys > Typhlomys cinereus. The sequence goes on along the minus strand of JALPQD010000009.1, from coordinate 2,336,401 downwards.
CAAATCCATTGAAATTCACCATGGCAGGTCACGATTTTAATATCTTGTCACAACGGGATGCCATTCTTAATGATATCCAGCTGTACAGTATATGCTTGGAATTGTCATCCCACTGTAGTGCTGCTGGGGCCCTTATATACAGTTGCACACAGTTTTTAAGCTTGGATTTGCAAATAAATACAAGCATCAAGAAAGACTCCCACGTCCCCATTAGCAGGATGTCTCAGTCATTAACATGTTGCCCATTTATTTCACCACTTGTCACAGATACAAATTTTGTCCTATTTGCGACTGAGTCGTGGTCATCACACAGAGTTATCCAATTCTTCAGTGTGTGTTTCTCAAGAACAAGGGCATCCCCTTCTGGAACCACACCACACTTAACTACTCCAGATCTATTAGCCATTGATCAACACTTACACTGAGTCTGCTCTGCATACACAAGCTTTGTCGACTGATTTAAATAAGGACTTGCATTAAATTCTTTTTCTCTGGTACAGGATACAGACCACAGTTCATTTTGTGACTGTCTTCTATCATTTTAGCCCATTCCTTAGTCTTTCTTTTTTATAATATGACATTTTGGAAGAACACTGGCTCATCCTTAAATAAATCACATAGAAGTTTTTTAAAAGAAATGTAGTTTCTTAGTTGCCACTTTTTTCCCCAGTGAATGGCTTCTGAAGATGACCGTGAGAAAAGGAGGGAGGGTGTTTCCTAGCTTCTAATTCAGTTCCATGAGTAATTCCATAGGAGATCCGCTCACACAGGCTGGCACTGATATGTGTGCTCAGTGGAAACATCTCCTCACCCAAACACTGTTCCACGTGGGAGTCCTTTGGTCACTGTGACCACATCCTCTAACTTGGTGACACAGATGTATTAAATGGCAGCATCTCCTCCCTCCCCTAGTCTTTCTCCTCTCCCTCCCCTCTTCTTCTTTTCCTCCTGACTCCATGCAAGTACAAGACATGATATAATTGAGCAGCTAATAAAAGCCTTCCTTCCTGTTCTCAGCAGAGATTTCCAAGCAGTCACCAGGAAGAGTCCTGCAAAGAGCTTTGTCTGCCCCCCACCCTCTCAAACCCACTGGCAGGTGGTGATGTGCTCTCTTTTCCTGCGACGTCACTGTGTATAGTTTTTACCTTTTCTTGTCCATTCCTTCTCGCTGCACTGCAGGATGACAACACACTAATGTAGATCTATTAACGTGTATACAGTTAAGTAATTTCTAATGGTTAAACTTTATTTGTGCATGCATGTGCATGAATGCATGAATGTGCATGAGTTGCACATGCACCAGGGAGCTCACGTGGAAGCCAGAGGACAACTCTAGGAGTTGGTTCTCACCTTCTCTCTTGTTCCTTCCACAGAAAACTCCAGTCTGACTGGCTCCTGAGCAGCTTGCTGATTGTTCTGTCTCCAATTCCCACCTCACTGTAGCAGTTCTAACCCCAGGATTATAGATTTAGGTCTCCGTATTTCCATTTCCCAGGGTTCGGTTGTCTGGCTTGTAAGGCAAGTGCTTTCACAGGTGAGTCATCTCACCAGCTTTTTTTTTTTTTTTCCAAGATGTTCTCCATCATCTGAACATTCTAAACAAGTTTGGGGGAAATAAACATTTTTAAGGGTTCACTGTTAGTCTACTTAAGAAAATCAGCAGTGCCTCATTTTGGCACCTTCTGCCTATGAGCAATGAGTTAATTGCAAACAGGTGTATGCTACTACTGAATTGCCATTTAGAGAACACTTGCTGTGCTTCTGTTTGTTCCCCCCACCCCACCCATCACACGCTCCCTTTCAACCACAGACAAGGCCATGGATGGTGAGAAAGAAGTTACTAGTCCAAGATCAAACAGGTGGGATTGGAGGGCAGATCTCTCTAAACATCACCCTGGCTGGATTACCTGGATCAGGCTCATTTGATGCATGTTAGTGCTGACAGTCTTGCATCCTGGTAGACAAATTAAGTATGTGCTTAGGTACCAGCAAAACAAGCAGACAGACAGACACACGCACACACACACATACACACACACACACACACACACACACACACACACACACACACACAATGAGCTCTATGCATCTGTGGTTCCAATGCTGACGAGGGAGAAGAGGAACCCTGGGTCTTGCTGACCAGTCTGAACCGTTGAGCTCCACCTTCAGGGAGAAATCCTGTCTCTAAAGACAAGGTTGAGAGCTATTGAAGAAGACATCTGATTTGTTATCCTTTGGTCTTTACAGACATGCACACTTGCATATACCTACACACACACACACACACACACACACACACACACACACACACACACACGAGAGCCATACACGAAAAGCAATAATAATATGCCATTTCATGAAAATCTGTGAGAAAACTTTTCTCTTTGAGATTGGTCTTATTTTGAAATGCAAGAGAAGAGGGTGTGGGAAACAGCCATTATCATCTCTTCAGTCCTCAGAGTGTCTTAAAATCCTAGCTCCAGTTCCGGGCCCTTTAAAAGTAATAAAATGGTGTTTCATTTAAAAATATTCTTTTCATTACTGCCGAGAAAGCTTCCCCACACTGAGCTAATGAGCTTTTCCTGCAAAACATGGTCAGAAGAGACCGAGCTCTGAGTTAACTGAACTCAGGGTACTTTTCTGACAGAAGGAGTTGCAGGAGAATACACACATTTGATAGAAGGAAGCAGGAGAATACACACATTTATGTTGCGGCACGTTTCCAGGGTGACATTGCTTTGTGAGTTTTCATCCTGTATATTTGGTCAGGAAGATCTCAAGTTCCTACTGCCTAACCTCAGACAGTGACCCACTGTATACTTAACAGTTAGCTCTACTTATTGCTGGGGTTCATGTCTTTAAAGATTCTTTCATTCTCCTCCCCTACGGGGCATGGGGAATAATCTGGGGAAGAAGCTAATAGGAATAGGAAAGGCATCCCCTCCACTTCCTTAAGGACAGACTCATTAGATTGTATCCGACCCACAGTTCTTACTCCTCTCTCTGACTCACTGTTCGTGATATCATTGCTTCACTTAGATTATGTGGAGTTTTTTTTCTTCCCCTAATGTGGCTTGCCTCAAAAATCATGGGAAAGAAACCCAAAGCCTCCTTTTATATGTGACTTATCTAGACAGATGAGCAAGTGTTGCCTAGTAAACAGGTGCATGTTTCTAATAACTGGAGGATGACATGGTCCTGACTGGTCCCTGGTAGACCAGCCAAATGGTGATAGTAAACTCACTTAGTTTATGTTTTGGCACGTTTCCAGGGTGACATTGCTTTGCGACTTTTCATCCTGTATATTTGGTCAGCAAGATCTCAAGTTCCTACTGCCTAACCTCAGACAGTGACGCCACTGCTCATGGGCGTGGCAGGAGCCGCTCCACTCCACTCTCGACACTAACCTTAAGCCATCAAGGCAGTTACTGGTATTACCTTTTTTTTTGTCTGTCTGTCTGTTTGTTTTAAATAAAGACAGGGAGGCTGGGAAGGATGACAGATGAGCCCAGGATCTGATAAAGCTCAGAATCACATTCATCCCCCTTTATTCTGGGTAGACTCCACAGCAGCAGACAGGAGGGAGCCATCGCAGGGGGCCACAGGGATGGGAAAGGAACTGCGTCTAGAAATCCCAAGGAGAAAGCAGGTTGTTTATCTGCCTGGCTGCTTGTTCCTGGGATCTTCTTATCACCTCTTCTCACTTAATCCATCATCTGCCGTCCATGATGCAGAGTCACACTTACAACAGGCCCATGAACTGAACTCCCAGAAAGTCTGTTAAAAACACAGGCGCCTAGACTCTTCCCCTGGATGTTTTTGTCAATCGACAGTATTTGTATAATTTGTAGGAGGACAGTGTGGCAGACGGATGCATGTATGTATTATGGAATGATCCAGTCAAGGTTAGATGGAATATCCACTGTTGAAAAAAAAAATAAAGCAAAAAATCATTTTCAAGCATAAAAAATATTATTAGCTGTGCTCACCCACTTTGATGTTCTGTAAACTGAGAGTTCTTAAATTTACCAATCAGGAAATTTGTATGTTACTCTGGGTAATATAAATATAAAACAGGTATACAAACCAAACATTTACTACTAATCATAAAGAAATTTATTTTAAAGCAATTCTTTGATATACACATACATATATACATATTCAGATACAATTTTGTCATTTATTTAAAAAACCAACTTGGTTTCTAATGTGATGGATGTGTTTATTTTTATATAAAGAATTAAATCTTGGCTGAACTTAAAGCATCTTCAACATTTTTTAAAAAGTTGATCAATATTTTAATTTTATTAATAGTTGAAACTCAGAATGCCACTTCGCATAAATACATAATTTTAAAAAATGACAGCACCACATTTAGGGGCCTTTGGGAAATTTCATGCTAACCACAAGCCAAAATTTAATGAATTTTTGAAATGGAACTCAAGTCAGCAACTCAAACAACAGTTTTTGAAATCATATATTCTAATCCAGTACAGTCCAAAGGTACACAAATGTCATACATGCTAAGGTGTGGTGGAGAGAACAATACTGTTTTTTCATTCTGTTATTAAACCATTATGTTTCTATGAGAGCAGAACACTTTGGGCTAGAGAGAAGGCTTAGGGTTTAAGCCTTTGCCTCCCAGGCAAAAGGACCTGAATTCGAATCCCAGATCTCATATAAAAATATAGCTCCATGGGGGGCAGAGATAGGAGAATTGTCTGAAAGTTTGCAGGATAGGTAGATGGGTATGCTGAGGTGGGTGCAACAGACCTGTCTCAGGGAAGCGCTCATGAGGCCTCACTCTAGGCTGAAGGGCTAGTGACAGCTGATGGCTGCTGGGGGAGAGAGAGTTATTTTTCTTCATGGATGTGGCCACAGATAGGTTGCTTCATGGGAAGCAAGAACGGGATCCAATAGGTTAAATAATATATGTGTTTTTTAAAGGGGGCATGAAGATAGGAGGGGAAGTAGTTTGTGATTAGTCAAAGGCAAGTGGAAGGTGAATATGCTAAAGATAGGTGGTATACACTTATGAAACTATAAAATAATTAAAAATATTTAAAAAGAGAGGAAGAGATAGATGTAGAGAGACATCTTCATTAACGAGGTGGAAGGTAAGAACTAACTTCTAAAAATCGTCTTCTGATTTTTATACACATACCCCATGTATGCATCCTCTCTCTCTCTCTCTCTCACACCCACACTCCCCCCACATACATGTACACACATGAAACAAACAATAACATAAAAATGTTTTAAAAGTTTCAGTGTACAATAAAACACTGCAGTTTCTAACTCTGAGCGGAGGCGTTTGAGGCAGCGCTAGTGGCCATGTGTGTATGATAGCATGCACCATGCTTGAGTGTCCAGAACCAAGGCTGTAGTGAAGTCACGCAGTGCAGCCCCAGGGTTGGGGGGCAGTCAGAAGCACCTCTCCATCACTATGCATTTGATGTTGAATTAAATGCTCACAACCTCTTGCTCTTGCCAGGCTTCACCGCCCACACATTCAGTTGTGTGGCCTGGTAGGAGTCCATGATCCATAGGTTTGGAAGCTGGACTGCAGAGCTCCAGCTTATCTGTTATCTGACTGTGACTTTGAGTCCGTTGAACAACGCCTCCCTCCCTTTCACTGTCACCCTAAGCCCCTCCCTAAACCTCAGGGAGCCTCCATTTCAATCTATTCCCATGAGTTTGCCTTCTCTAGATTCCACATGTCTCTCTCCTTGTCTGGATCATTTTACTTCTCAGAGTGTACCCTAGGTTCATCCAGTTTTTCACAAATAGCAAGATTTTTTCTTTTGAGTTGTGTTCTCGCTATATTGCTCGAGCCGATTATGAACTCCTAGACTTAAGCCCAATTCCTTCCACTTGATGTATGTCACTGTGACCACCTAGATGCTCTGTTTTTTAAAGGCTGGATAGTACTTCACGGTGAATGTACACCACATCCTGAAGTCTTTTCATTCATCCCTTACTGGACAATCACATTGATTCTTCATGGCTATATTACTTTGCTCATTGAAATACATGACTAAAGCAACTTGAGGAAGAAGGGGTTTATTTGGGCTTATAGGGAATACAGTCCATCGCAGGCAAGGAAGGCATGGCAGCCTGAACAGGAGGCGTGTGGTCCCATTGTATCCGCAGTCAGAAAGCAGAAAGAGATGAACGCTAGCACTTTTGCCTTTTCATTTAGTCCAGAACTTCAGCTCTTAGAATGGTACCACTCATGTTTAGGTTAGGTCTTCTTACTTCTCTTAATTCTTTCTGAAAAATACCTCACAAAAATACCTAGAGGTTGGTCTCCATGGCGACTCATCAGGTTGACAGTAAAGACTGACCATCCCAGCTGCCAGGTAAGATGAAGTTTGTAAAGTAGGGCAAGTCTAGAGTCTGTAATCCATTTATTTTGTATTGATTTCATTTCCTTTTTTCCACAGTGAATATGCCGCACCATAGGATTTCTGTGTTTTGGAGAACTTCTGTGCTGTCTTTCAGAACTGGCATTCTGCTTTATAGGACTACCAAGAGCGTATTATGGTCCCCTTCCCTACTTGCGTTCATCAACAATTACCTATCGTCTTTGTCATTACTTGCCATTGTAACAAATGTGAAATATCTCTCATTGGAGTTTTCATTTGCATTTCCTGCTGATTAGTGATTTGGTTCATTTTTTCCATGTATCTGTTAGTCCTGTGTGCATTGACTTTTGAGAAATGTCTGTTCAGGTCCTTCATCCATTTTTAAATTTCTTATTATCGAGTGTTGCAGTTGCCTGCGTGGTTGCTGATAAATCACCATCAAATGATTTAAGGGAACAAGGGTTTTATTGTCTCTTACAATTACTGGTTACAGTTCTCAGTCCATCTTGACAGGAGAGCACGCACCAACACCAGGGCCTGAGGGAACTGGCACACCGTCTCTACACAACAGCTGAGAAAAGGAGGATCCCTACTTTCCAGACCAGCATGTCTGGCTAACTTTACAAAAGGATGCCAACTTCCTCAACCAGCTCTCAGTATTTTATTTACCTGTTCAGGGCCTAGTTCCACCCACCATGGACTGGGCCTTCCCCATCAGCTAGACTATCTCCTGCAGGTTTGCTTTGGTCTTAACTCAACCATTAATTCTCTACAAATATGCTCAAAGCTCAAACCCTCAACTGTCAACTTGACACCTATACCTAACTATAATTTGAATTCAAGCGCATATCATCTCATTTAATCTTTGTTAGAGTTTTAATGTCTCACCAAACTCCATTTCTGTTGTTGAAACAGCATGACTAACAGAACTCTTGTGGTTATAAAGTTGAAGAATGAACTCAGGCAGCCAGGTTCTGGGGATTCTCAACCAGCAACATTCCCTAATCCAGAGATCCTGAGAGGGGCAAAGCAGATGACACTATAGGTTTTCTTTTTTTAATTTTTTTTATTATTTATTCAATTGTGCGTGTATGCTTGTGTGCGCGTGTGTGTATGTATGTGTGTGTGTGTAGAACCACGGACGAATTCGGGAACCACCAAGGACCGCCTCCACCTCCTCCTTGTTTCCTCTGTCCTGGGATTCACAGGCTCTGCCCTACCAGGACCAAAAGCGCAGGCCGCCCCCGCTTCCGCCTGGCATCTATACATGGGGTCCAGGATCCGAACTCAGAACCTTCTGCCTGCAAGGCAGAGACTTAACCCCTGAGCCACCTCTCCAGCCCCAACACTATAGGTTTTCAATGCATAACCTGCTGGGTAGGAAGAACACAGGCATATGTAATGTGTTAAGACCCGTGACTAATAATTTGATGTAAATTCTTCTGTCCCCTGCAATTTTGAGAAACTTAAGGAAAGCAAATTATTCATCCAAAGTCATGCTGGTCAATGGAACTCATGCCCAAGTTCAAGCACTTCAAAGTATGATAGGCTTTTTAAAAGAGGGAAAGTCAAGAGAGGATATTTCATTTAATCCAAAACTTAAGAGAGGCCAGATCTCATCACCACTATTATGACTTAGTTATTTTTTAGTTGAACAAATTGTATGTTTAGGCATTGCTCTAATTCAGTTTCCTGAAATTACATCTTGTTACTCCAGTAAAATCCCACGTTCATTACAATTAATCCCTATCTCTACTTTCAACCATAGTTGACCAGTCAAGCAGGTATTTCTGTCCCTATAGATTTGGACATGTCAATGGAAATACACAAGTGACCTTTTACAGCTACTTCTTTCAAAAAATTTTTTATTATTTATTCAATCGTGCGTGTATGCTTGTGTGCGCGTGTGTGTATGTATGTGTGTGTGTGTAGAACCACGGACGAATTCGGGAACCACCAAGGACCTGCCTCCACCTCCTCCTTGTTTCCTCTGTCCTGGGATTCACAGGCTCTGCCCTACCAGGACCAGAAATGCAGGCCGCCCCCCACTTCTGCCCAGCGTCTATACGTGGGGTCTAGGATCCAAACTCAGGACTTTCCGCCTGCAAGGCAGAGGCTTAATCCCTGAGCCACCGCTCCAGCCCCTACAGCTACTTCTTAATGTAGCATTTTTTAGATGCATCTGTATTGTAGCACACATCAGAACTTTCATCTTTATGATTGACTGGTAGTTCATACCTGGTGAGAGAACTACTTTTCTTTTGCTGTTGTGAGACAGCATTCACATACAATTTAGGAGAGAAAGGGAGATTTGCTTGGCTTACAGTTCTAGAGGGGGATATATATAGTCCATTATAGCAGGAATTGAATAGCCAAAGAATGGCTGGAGCAGAAGCAGGAGGCTGATTCGGGTCAATGCTATTACTACCAGGAAGGCAACAAGAGCAAACAGGAAACTAGGCTGGGTTACCAAACCTTAAAGCCTTCCTTCTGTGACATACATTCCTCCAGCAAGGCTCTACCTCCCAAAAGTGCCACAACCTTCTCAAACATCGATACCAGTCAAGGGTGCAAATACATGTGCCCGCCGGGGGCAACCCACATTCAAACCATGGCACCTGGTTATTTTTAATGGTTGACTAATACTTTACCATGTACCACATTTTGCTTGACTGTTCACCAGAGGACAAATACTCAGGTGGTTTTCACTTTTTGGAGTTCATAAATAATTCTGCTAAGAATATTCCCCTACAAGGTGTGCATGAACACATGTTTTCATTTCTCTCAGCCGACAGAACTTGAAATGAATTGAGTAGGCTGTAACTTTGCTGACTTTTGCTTATGCTTAATTTTTTTAACATTTAAGTTTTAAGAAAGTATATCCTGCCATTTAAGTCAAGATGTGAAAGTGGAAGAAAGGACGAGCAGAAGGAAGGGAGAAGGGATATGTTCTAGGCAACAGGATAGGCACTTGTTTCTTTATTCCATATGTGATGCCTACAAAGAAATAGTTGTATTCTGCATCTAAAACACAGCTCAGAATAGCTTGATGAAAAGGAATGAGCCCCCCTTTCTTGAAAACCATAAATGTGTCTGCCGCCTCTCCTTGGTCCAGATGAAATAGTCAAGGAAAAATTACTTTTCGAAACCCCACACTAATTCGAAACAAGACATGGCTCACAAACAAATGAAAACCCAAACTGAGGGGCTGGTGGGAGAGGAGCCAAAAGAAAGCCTTGGTTACTGCTCTGCAGTTGCCTGGTCTGTGTTGGGGCAGGTTAACCACCTTCCATGCACAGCAGTGAGATCCATGGAGTGTGAAAGTCAGAGCGCTGATAATGATATTCAGCCCAATGTAGGAGAGTGAGCGCATCTACGTCCTGTCTCTCCTGCTCGCTTTCTCCCTCCCTGTCAGACTTTGTGAGAGTTGCTTTGTGTGGGAACCTGGGTGTTTTCCTCCTGACTGCTCTTCAGTGCACGACAGAGCAAGCATTCACGACCCTAGCACTCCAGCCAATCAGTTGAGTACACAATACATGGGCTAATCCAAGGTGACCTACATGTTTAAAGTTCATTTACAAAGACAGCTGCAGTACAACTGCGAGTGTAATTATGACATTAGAAACCATGGCATGAAGTTTGGAAATGATTTCTAAGAGGCCCCAAAGAGAGTTTTTACTTCTTGAGCTAAGGACCAGAAGAAGTTCATGGCACATTAATCTTCCCATCTGAAAGCTACCGAAGTCCCTTGCCACAACTTCAAAAAGCAATTGGAGAAAAATGTCAGGGTTTCCCCTTTGTAGCTAAGTGTTCTCCCAACACAATAGTAAAACTCCGCCTTCTTCAGTTCTCTCTGCTTTCAAGTTCAACAGGAGATAAGGACTGATGGTCAGTTCAAGGTTAGTAGTGGCCATCTTGTTCATCTTCTGCTTATAATTCTTGCTTTGAAATTTTGGAAATGGCCCTTTGATTTTCCTTGGTGACATGATACCGGTAATCTATTCTTGAGGTCACATGGCTTGCTTGGGCTCGTTCCATCCCTGTTCCTCCCAAGAGTAGACAAATGACCCAGACCCTGAACAATTGAAGCCAGACATATGGATACCAAGTCACTATGATTGGTTCAGAAATAGGCACATGACCAGAGTGGGCTAGTGAGAATCCTAGCACTTTTGCCTAAACAAAGAGGAGACATATTTCCTGTGTGTTGTGAAACAGCAAGAATTTAAGTCTAGAGTTACTTCATGAGTATCTCTTCCTGCTAGGAGAACTCTTGTTTATCCCAGGAGCAAAAAAGAACCAAAGGCAAGAACAGTACAATCTTTATCCCAGGAGCAAAAAAGAACCAAAGGCAAGAACAGTACAATCTAGACAAGAAGACACCAAGGTACCATGCTTTTTTCTTTCAGTTTCTGAGCCACTCATTCTGATACCCTGTAGACAACTCATCTATGGACCAGTTATTTCTATGGTGCATATGCCTTCATTCTCTGAGCAAATGGACTTTCTTTCCACCTTAAAACCCCAACACGTTTGACGTTCCTTAACAATCTCATCAGTGAAGATGGCTTTGGAATGTTTTTGCTCTATCTGTTCACAGGTATCATGCATAAAAAATTCAGCAAGTTAACACTAGCAAAATCCCAGCAGATTTGTTACTTAGAAAAAAGTAAAGTGACTGTCCCTGAGCCATATGTTGGTGGTATAATTGGAGTGTCATGGTGTTGGAGTCTGCCAAGTACTCCTTAGTGAAATGGATTTTGGAATTGAAAAGTCTGTACTGAAATGGGTTGTCGGATGCAATGATCAACTACTCCACAGTGTGATCAGCTCTTCAAAAATCAATGGAATGGAGTGGAGTACATCAGAATGAATCACCTAGGATCAGGGTGAGTAATATTTCATGAAGCTTTTGCTTCTGCTGAATATAATTGTACAGCTGCACATCTGCAAAGGTGTTGGTGCAATGAGTCTGATAGGCGGTCTGCCTGAGTCGTTGCTGGGGTTTGCGGTTAAAGTTTAAAAGTCTCTTTAAAGGATCTTAGGAGTTCTTTCTGGCTGTTTCTTTGTCAAAAAAGAAAAAGCAATGCATTTTTCATATCAGCCAGGGGTCGCCTTGTAAGCCAGCCCTTGAGGACTATGTGGCTTCTGAACGAAGGTTGTGGGCCTGGGTTATGGACATCCGGATCCCGTTTGCCTTCCGCATTGCTGAGCTGCCAGGAACAAGAGTGTGCTTGGCCTTGCTTTGGGGATTCTTTGTGGGGAGAAAAGTGCTGCGTGAAATCAAGTCTAGGCAGTTTATGGATGTAATTCCCCATGCCCAGAGATCAGGATGTGTGTTGTGGTCTGAATTACACCGCATCTGATTCTCATTAACTGCCAGTGATTGTCCCTCTCCCTTCCACCCCCGAGCCGATCTGGTTTCTCTGCTTTCCCTGAGTTATTGTGCGTGTGGCTGGCTTCTGCAGAGTGCTAACCCCCCTCGGTCGTTTCCACTCAAGTCTGTTGCCCAGTTATAACCCTTGCAGAAATTGAAGTGGACCTGTATCAGGAGTGTTTTCGACACAGAAAATTATGTATACTGATTAAAGAAACTCCCTGAGCTAAATGCTTCGGCATTAGCGAGTTTATTACCAAGCACTACAGGAAAGGGTAGGTGGTTTGATTTCTTAGGCCGGCAAAAAGAAAACTAGACAATAAATGTTTATTACCCAAATGTTCATAGTGCTGGGACTGAACTGTATTCTTCTAACCTGCACACGTTGAAGTTTTGGCCCCCCAATATCATTAAGAGAGAGGGTGTTTAAGTGGTAATGGATATATGAAGAAATAAAGACGGGTGGGTCTAATCCAATAGGATTGGTGGTTGGAGAAAAGAGGAAGGAGCAAGCCCCCACTCTTCCTGTGTCACCTGTGTGCCATACCCTCCAAGGAAAGATTGCGCAGACACATAGGGACACGATGGCTATCGGCCAGCCAAGGAGGGGACCTTCGTCCGGAACGGATCATTCTGGTGCCCTGACCTCTGATTTGCAGCCTCCAAAGTAGGGAGAACATAAGTGCTCATTGTTTCAGCTACCTACTCGGTGGGACTTAGTTCTGGCAACCCCAGCCGACTCATGCAGATGGCAAGCAAAGCCTTCTTAGTTCCCTCCTCAGACCAGAGGGGTGTTGCTGATTTTCCCTGAGCCCAATACAGATTTCATGCGGTGCTCACTATGTGCCAGCTTGCTCTGAATCCTTGTCGATTATTAATTCCTGCAATCGTCACGTCGGCTCACAATCAGGTTGAGCTAGATGACCATACTGCAGAGACAACTCCCAGAGTTCAGTACTTAAAATCCTAAGTCCGGCTTCCTTCCTCACTCTGACAAGTCACTTTCTGGGGTCTGGGGTGGGTCAGGAGCTCTTCCACCTGGAAGTCGTGCTTGCCTTCTGCGTGCTCTTCACTGGTTCAAACAAGGCCCAGGTTTCACATAACCTCAGGAAATTGCTGAAGCGCCATCCTTCCATGTTGCTGGGACAGAATGAACCAGACATATTTCTTAAGCAGTAAAAGTGACTACTAACTACAAGCATCCTACAAGGACTGTGCTTTGACTACTCCTGTTTTATAGATGAGAAGACACAGAGTTTATAGCACATGCTGAGGTCACGCAACTAATAAATGGAATAAGGTTACCAAACTTAGCAAATCAAAACACAGGGCACCTAGTTAAATTTGAATTTCAGATAACCAACAAATAAATTTTTAGTAGAGCTGTGTGCCAAATCTGTATAAGGCTTTATTTGTACTAAGAAATTATTTGATGTTTATCTGAAATTTAAACATGACCAAGAATCGTGGCCCTTAGGCAGCAACCCCCAAACCCAGGCAATCATCTGCCAGAATTGAAACTAAAGTAACAGTATTTTGGCTCCAGAGATGAATATTCTAGTTGGTGTCTTTCTTTTGCTTCTGTGACCTTCTTTTGTTCTTTTGCCAATGGTAAGTTAACATTTTATTCCTTAGTCACATGAGTAAGGCTAAAAACAAGTTTAGGACCTTCCTATTAGAGAGCATTTTGGAAATGTTTTCTCACCGATCAGTTCATGTAGAGGAAATAGAATCTCTGCTATAAAAGGGGATCCTCCTGCTTTCAGATGTGTTCAGTGATCTGCTGCCTCAGGTCTCTTAGTTACTAAAAGGGGCGGGATTGGGCAGGCAGATACAAGGACAGATTCTCCTAACTTTCCCTCTGTGACTTTAGAATGCATTTGCCTTTTCCAGTATGAAGACTTTAGGCCAACAAGACATTTACTTTATACCTTCCATCCTGGGTGGTTAAGGATGCAGACTTGAGGGGTCAGCTTCACACTAATGGTAGACAGTTGGGACATCATTGTGTACGAGAGTGGGGGACTCTGGACAGGGATGCAAGTCTGCAACTAGTTGAAGATCCTCCATTTTGTACATGACTTTTTACAAATGGTTGACATATGATATTAAGAAATTAAGTGTTAACAGTGATAAGAGCTGATACCTCACTAGTCTTTCATTACCTGGCACCAAGTCTAGCATAGTCTGGGAATTTAATATTCATGAAATTCCTGGATGTTGGCACCCTATAAGGGGATGACTTCCTTGAAATGTTCATTTTGCAAACGAGAACTGGAGGTTAGGCTAAATAACCCCCCCTGCCCCAATTAAAATCGGTCTGACTTTTAAAAGAGCTTCGAGTCTAGGCAATGACTAATTTATCTGAAGATGACTTTGTAGGGCTCCTCATGACTGCTTCTCTTGGTTTGATTTGGCCTTCCAGGCATCAATCCACTGAAGTCAGTGAGTCATTGTCCCTACTAAGAATAACGACTAAAAATAACAAGCAACTAGGAAGAATTGATTAGCCCACCTAGTCCCATGCATGCAAAGATAACCCAATACAGAGGATTAGCATTGCTGCTGTGGGGCCTGAGTTTCACTTCTTAATTCTCTGAAAAAAAAAAAAATGAGATAGAATCTTCCCCTACGCTGGGTTTCAGACCAAAGTATTTTTATAGCTTAAGGATTCCAGCAAGTGATCTATCTTTCATTGTTATCTTGTCTTACAAAGATTAAAGTAAAAGGCTGCCCACGATAGATATTCCTACTCTTTGCAAAAGCACCACAAATGTTTGTTTGTTTTTCTTTTGGAAATTCTGGCGTATGAACCCACGGCTTTGCATGTACCAGGCAAGTGTTCTACCACAAACTATATCCCCAGTCAGGTTTTGTTTCAACCTCACCATCTGGCATTGTTGATCCGACCACAGTGTGTTAGGGCAAGGGCCAGGGAAGAGGAAATCAAATGCAAGTAGGAAATAGTTTTTGTTAAGGCTGCTCGATCTTAAAGGATTCCTTTGGCTGTTCAATGCATGGTGGCGAGTCACTGACTAGATATTGGCATTACAGCTGGTAGATTTATGTAGCGCAGCAGAAAATGGTCAATCGTGGATGCTAACACTTGACTATAGACAGGGTGCCCATCATCTTTACCATGATTACATCTTACAACCCTCTGTACACCCAGAGGACTATTCTAATGCTGCTACTGAGGACCTAGCTAGGTAAAGCCAATTCCTGAAAGTTGATTTTTAACCTGAGGATGTAGCTCACTTGGAAGAGTGCTTCGTTTAGCATAGAAGAAGCCCTGTGCTTGATCTCCAATAGGCATAAAACCATGAATAGAATCCCATGCCTGTAATCTCAGCTCTGGGAGGCCAAAGCAGAAAGATCAGAAGGTCTAAGTCAGTGGGTAATATGGCTTAGGGAATAAAAGTGCCTGGCAATTAACAATAACTGGAACCCATGTAAAAGTGGATGTTGCGAACCAACTCCTCAAAGTTGTTCTCTGAATTACACCCCCACACATACACACAAATAAATAAATTTTTAAAATTCACCTCATCTACATAAAGAGATGACATGACATTCTATCTCATTTTTTTAAAAAATCTATTTGGTTGAATTCCCCAAGCTCAACTTGAGTATGTGATAAAACGTAGCAATTTCACTTGCTACATACCCAATAGGGTTGCATTCATGTATTCACAAAAGATCTATTCTAGAATGTTCATAGCAGCACTGTTAGAGATAGATCCCAAATAGTAACTGTCAAATGCCCACCAAACTGAAATTTTGGTACTGTGATAGAGTCACAAATTTTGCAGGAATCCAAATGAACTATTGGCAAGTAATTACAGAAGGATGGGAGCAATTCACAGCAGGTTCAGCAAGCACAAAAAGGGATGAGATGCATGCTGTATGAGTACTGTTGTGGTGTGTGTGTATGCGTGTGTGCGTGTGTGTGTATGCGCGCACACACAAGAAGACATCTGAGCGTATGTGCTGTGGGGGCTCAAGGGTGAATTTGGAAATCATCCTGGATTGCTCTACCTCCTTATTGCTTTGCTCTGGGGTTTCCCAGGCTCTGCCTTCCAAGGGCTAGGCCACTGACATTTCCACCCAGCATTTTTACAGGGGATCTGCACACCCAAATTCCATTCCTTTTGCTTGTGAGACAAAGACTTTAATCCCTGAGCCATCTCTCTAACTAATGATTCCATTTTTATAAAGTTTTGAAGATAGATAAAAATGCCATAAGACATGGATAGTGGATGGCCTTAGGGAACACTGCCAAAGGCAGAATTTGAGATTGACCCACAAGCTCTGCCCTCTAGTATTTACTCCTTGTATAACTCCTCCTTAAGTACAGGTAAACTCTATGATATGGCGGCATGTCTCGTCCTGTGGTTTGAATCAGAAACATTCTTCATGGGCTCATGTTTTGAACACTTGGGGTGATATTTGGAAGACTGTGGAGCCTTGGAGTGGTGGGGTCTGACTGGTAGAATATGCCTGTGATGATTACGCCTGCTTCAGGATTTAAAGTAGCCTTTTTTGAGTCCTATCTGCTGTCATCCAAACAAGTTTCCTTTACTTGCTCTGATTGCCATCAACTCTGCTATGCCTTCTATGCCATGATAGACTGAAATCCCTCTGTAAGCATCAGTCTTTACAATAAACCTTTCCTCCCTTCAGTTGATCATGTCAGATATTTGATAGCAGTGTCACAAAAGAACTAATGAGTCACCTCTGTATAAGATCCCTAATTACCAAGAAGGTGGGCCTGATGTTGTCAGGTGAGTTCTGGCATGATCAGCAATAGAAACAGTCAGAAAGACGAGCTCATTCTGGCCAAGAAGAAAGTAAAGCTGTGAACCACCTATGGAGACCTTGAGACAAGAGACTGTAGACAGCCTATGAGAACTGAGAATAGTTCCCAGCCAGTAGCTAGCAAGCAAGTTAAACCTCAATTACCCAACCACAGATACTGAATCTTGCTGACAAGTTAGCTCAAGTCCTACATAGGAAGCCAACCTCTGCGTGACACCCGATTTATAATGGAGAGACCCAGAACAGGGAGTCTAAGACATGACTGGCAGCGTGTGGTGATGGGCTTCGCAGTGGTAGAGACCCAGGACATATGGCTGGGATGGCAGGGCCTCTTGAGATGCAGCTTGACCTGGTGATGCCTGGCGAGGAGTCACCAAGGGGCTGGAGAGTTGGCTGTGTGTAAAGGTGCTTGCTGTCAAGACTGATGACCTAGTCCAACCCCCTGAAAACACACTGGAAGGAGAGAACTGACTCTTGCAAGTTGTCCTTCGACCTCCACATGCACACCGCGGCACATGTGCACCCTACCACACACATCAGACAGGCACACGCATCCACACACACACACAGATATTAAGAAGTGTTTAAACTTATCGAGCTTAATATTTGAGATGGCTATTCTTTTCTCTACCTATTTTAAGAAAATAGAAGAAAAATATTAAGAATATTTTTAAGAAAATGTATTTAAGAATAGTTATCGGCTTATCTGAGAGAGCAAGGCAGACAGCAGGAATGTGCATGCGGTGGTGTGAATGAGGAGGTCGGAGGACAGCGTGTAGAAGTCAGTTCTCTCTTCCATCATGTGGGCTTCGGGGATTGAACTCAGGTTGCTGGGTAGGTGAGCAGATGTCTTTACCCTCTTCTGTGTATTTTGTATTTGAGACCCAAGGTAAACAAATATGTACATAAGTAAAACTTTGAAAGACAACTGACTGGGAGATGACTCAATTATTAAAGTGCTCACCTTCCAAATACAAGGACTTGAATTTGATCCCTTGAATCTATACTTAAAAAAAGCCAGGCATAGTGGCATACACTTTTATTCCCAGCGCTTGGATGGTAGAGACAAATGGACCTTGGGGCTCTCTGGTCAGTCACCCCAGCCTAGTTGTTGAGTTCCAGATTAGTGAGCAACCCTGTTCCCCCACCCCAAAATACAGGTAGATAACATCTGAGGAGTGACAGCTGAGGTTGTCTTCTGAGTTTTGCACACACATGTGCATACACACAAGTTAAAACCAAATGTTGGAAGAGGCTTTTTGTTTATTTTGACCTTAAGAATATTGAAACGAGGCCAGCAAGATGGTTCAGTGGGGAAAGACACTTGGCTGCCAGGATTAATGACTGAACTCATGGTGGAATGGAGAGAACCAAGTCCTGCTAGTTGTCCTCTGATTTCCATACACCATGGTACATACATGCCTAAGAAAGAAAGAGAGAAAGAGAGAGAGAAAGAAAGAAAGAAAGAAAGAAAGAAAGAAAGAGAGAGAGAGAAAGAGAGAGAGAAAGAAAGGAAGGAAGAAAGAAAGGAAGAAAAAGAGAGAGAAAGAAAGAAAGAGAGAAAGAGAGAAAGAAAGAGAGAGAGAAAGGAAGGAAGGAAGGAAGAAAGAAAGGAAGGAAGGAAGGAAGGAAGAGAAAGAAAGAAAGAGAGAGAAAGAAAGAGGGAAGGAGGAAGGGAAGGAGGGAGCTAAAAATAGAAGCATATAGAAAATCGAGATCAGCAAGATGTCAGAGCAGATAAAGACATTTGCCACACAAGCCTGACCACCTGCGTTTGATCCTTCAAGTGTGAAGTTGGATGGAGTGAACCAATTCGCAAAGTTGTCCTCTGACGTCTCCCTAAGCATGCTGTGACATACATGCCCACATTCTCATAGACACACATATACATAATAATAAATAAAATAAAATAAAAAGAAAATAGAATATAGAAACCCAGAGACACCTCAACCCTGACCTGAATCCCTCACGCCAAACTGGCAATGCCAAGACCCACCCTTCTTGTCCATGGTCAGGCAATAGAAACATCCCCTTGATGGTGCTACTTTTGATGAAATGTGGCAAAAGAAGAAGAGAGAAAGAGAAGAAGAAGTAACTACTTATTTTCTTAGACTGAATGAGACCTTCGAGATAATGTCATTTTGATTATACAGAAAACCATAATAGTAATTCCAGTCATTGTCTAAATTGTATTGATAATCTTTTCCACTCCTTTTCCCAGGAACAAGTGTATCTAGGGAAAAGTGTGACCTTTGCCCCTGCAGTCCACAACCAACTAAGAAGGATAGCGAGATAAGAGAAAGGTGAGGTAAGAGTTTACCCAAGATGTTTGCCCAGGAAAGACATCCAATCAGCCAGCACGTTCTCTAAACCACGAAACAATCAATATCTGGCCAGCCACCTTCTAAGAATTTCCAGTCTCTGAAGTGAAGTCAGACAGAAAGGAGAACCCTCAGAAAGTTAAGGAAGATTCTCCTCTGAGGCAGAGCCACTGCTACCTGGAGCCTGGTTTGTCTTAGCTTTCGTTGTCCTTGGTTTTGCTTTTTAGGAAGGACCTACTTGAGCACCAACAAAGTCAAGCAACGAGAAAAACTTCCAAGTCCACAAAACCCAGAATTGGACCACTACATGTGGCTCTTCAGCATTTGACATCTGATTAATCTAAACTGCAGTGTCCTTGGGCATCCCAAGGGGAATCCTATAGTACACACAGGCAGAGGGGGGAGGGACAAAGCAGGACTGAGGAAGGGAGGGTGAGGTAGGAAGGGAGTGTGTATCTGGGGAGAGTGGGAGGAGGAGGGAGGTGAGTAGGGAGGTTGGAGCAAAGACATAAAATTCATTTTGTTTCTAAATAAAAAATTAATTTAAAAAATATAATTGAATACTTAGAGGTGAAATCCTGGACTGAACAGATGGCTCAGCGTGTAAAGTGCTTGTGGCATAAACATAAGGACTTGAGTTCAGATTTCCAGAACCTATATAAAAACCAGACATGGCGGCACACATCTGTAAAACCTGTGCTGGGGAGCAGAGGCAGACAAAGCCCTGGGACTAGTAGCCCAGCCAGTGTAGCTGAAATGGAGAACTCTAGATGGGACCCCATGTTTAAAAACACTAACAAAGAAATAAAATAATTCTTGAATTAAAAAATTATGGTATTCTGCACAAAACACATGGAGAACTTGATTAATTAGGGGATAAGAATGAACTATGTCATTAAGAGTATATTAGATGCATTTTAAAATGATAGTTGGGTTAAATAAACTATATTGAAAGACTTGGATTATATAGAGATATTAATCTGTGATTCATAGTATATTTCCATTACATGGGTTCTTCCCTATGCAAATATCTCATGAAAGAGTGCCTAAAAAGTAAAAACTGGAGTTTTTATTATTTATTATTGTGTGTGTGTGTGTTGCTAAAGATTGAATACAGGGCCTCATACATACAAGAAAAAGGCTCTGCCATTGAGCTACAACTTAGCATCCTATTTTTTAATATATATTTTTTCATGATTACAAATAAAATTGAATATCTTTTATCTGGATGCTTGGGCCAGAAGTGCTTCAGATTTTGACTTGGGGTGTCTATGGGGGGATATTTGCATATACATAATGAGACGTCTTCTGTGTAGGACCAAAATCCAAAATGAATTTCACTTGTATTTCAAGTGAACCATATAATATAGTCTGAAGGCAATTTCATGTACTTTAGTGTACTTACATTTTTTGAAGTATTTTTATTTTTTATCTTTTATTTTTTTAATTATTTATTTCAGAGAGAGACAGAGCACAGGCACATCTGGGTCACAGTACTCACGCAGATGTCAGAAGGCAAGTTTTAGAAGTCAGTTCTTTCCTTCTGCCACGTGGACTCCAGGGATTGAATTCAGGTTGCCAGATGTGAATTCCCTTCTAGGGGAGCAGACAGAAATCTAATCAGGAAGTAGTTGGTTACCACTGTAGCAATCATGTCGGTAGGACATTTCCTGGTCAGTTCTAGTTTACCAGCATCTTGACCATGACCATGTCATGTGACCATGTCACATGAGGTCACATATGGAATTGTCTACTTGAGGTGACATGTTGGTGCTTAAAAAGATTTGGATTTTGGAGTATTTTGGATTTCAGATTTTCATGTCAAGGGTGCTCAACCTCTACATCATATCATGGCGAGGAAAAAAAAAATACTCAGAAACAGAAAATCATAAAAATGAAGCAAAATATCCCATAATGTAAATGATCATTGTCAATGACATGATTGCTTATTTCCTTACAATATACATGTATATATTATGTATAATCTGTTTTACAAACTTTTTTATTTTGTAAAAGTTTATGTGTGTGTGTGCGTGTTTGTGTGTGTGTGTGTGTGTGTGTGTATCGAAGGGCACTGTGTGTCTCTGTGGAGGCCCAAGGGTGACTTCAGGCATCATTCTGGATTGCTTCTGCCTCCTTTATGTTTTATTCCAAGATTTCCCAGGCTTGCCTTCCAAAGCCAGAAGTATAGGCTGCTGCCATTTCCACCAGGTGTTTTTAACATGGGATCTGGGATTGAAACTCAGGTCATTCTGCTTACAAGGTAGTCTTAATCCTTGAGCCATCTCTCCAGCCCCTACAAACTCTTTTTTTCATGAGCTTCTTTCCTTAATCATGTATAGGCAAATATTTCACTATATAAGTACACTTTGTTTATTTTGATTTTGCTCTTTTTGTTTTTGTTTTATGTAAGCTGCCGCTATTATTGATGGCTTTGTACATACCTCTTATAGTGATTGCTTAGTATTCATTTCTAGAAAGAACAGTCTTGGTCAGAAAGTAGAGATGATAAATTTTAGACTCACGCAGCACCTTCTTTAATAATTTTTTTACCCTTATCAATAAGTATCCTGGCAGAAGGGCCATTTAATTTTCATATAATGTGCATGTGTGTGTATACATATATAATTGGCACGTGGATGTGACACAGAGTTTGTGTGTAGGTCTGCGAACAATTTACAGAAGTTGATTCTCTCTCTCCACTATATGGACCACAGGAACCAAACTGAGGTTGTAATAGGCTTGGCAATAAAGGCCTTCACCTATTGAGTCATCTTTCTGGACCAGATGATTGGGTCTTGATTCTTTAGAAAATAACTTAGGTTCTCTCAAGGAGAAATCTAGTTTAAGTAACCAGAGACTTGGACTAAACCATCATTCTTGGACTAAAACATTTAACCCGTTACTACTGGAGGCTTGGATGCTGCTGTTGGTCTCCATCAGCTTTGAGTTGAGTGGCAGAGAACCATGTGACTCAAGAAGACAAAGTGTAAGGATGCCTTCAGACTGCAGCTCTGAGAAAGACAAGGACAGACACGAGCTTGCCCCAGAAAGTCTCCCAAGCCAGGACTATGTAAAGAAAAATTAGTGATGAGATCTCAGGGTCACTCCACTGCATTTCAACCTGTGAACATTTAAGATTTTTTTTCAATGCAAGAGACATCTTAACCTATTGTAGATGCACAGTTTCAACCTTCTTGCTGAATACCTGAGGCTTAGTTTCTACTCAAGAAATATTAGCGGGTTAGTGAAATGGCTCAGCGAGTAAAAGCACTTTCTGTGAAAGTTGATGACTAGAGTTTGACCTCTGGAACCACAAACAGATGGAAGGAGAGAAACAACCCCAGAAAGTTGTTCTCTAACTCCCATATACATGTAAGTTCCACCTCACTTTCTCTTTCTCTTTCTCCCACACATTTATTAGGCTGAATTCATTTTGAAGAGGTTGTAAACGTAAACTAGTCCAATCATTGCAAGGGAAGGTTCAGAGCTACTATATAAATCACCCAATCATATCACATTTTGGAATGTGCTTCAGTCCTATAATGAGCAACTCCAGGATTCAAAACCATGAAATTAATGTGCCCTGTGATACATTTCTCTCTCATGGGAAAAAATGAAAATGCTACCTAGGAGCATTGCAGTAGTACTTAATCATATATTCATACCAAATTTACTGTGTTAACTCTTCAAAGAGTGCCTGGGAATTCATAGGTTCTCAATTGCTGCAATTAAATGAATCAGAAAAAAAATCCAATGTCATATACCAGTCATTATGCTAGCAGCATCAGTATTAGCTTATTAGAAATGTAAAACTATTCTGTATTCTCGAAATCTATAGGTGAACATTCTCTGAGCTGGGGATGCAGTTCAGTTGGGACAGTGCTTGCCTGACATGCATGAAACCTTGGGTTCAATCCCCAGCATCCCATAAACCAAGTATGATGTTGCATCCTGGTAGTTCTGGCAATCAGTAGGTAGAGGCAGGAGGATCAGAAGTTCAAGGTCGTCTTCATTT
Organism: Typhlomys cinereus; assembly: GCA_023101885.1. Lineage (NCBI taxonomy): Eukaryota > Metazoa > Chordata > Mammalia > Rodentia > Platacanthomyidae > Typhlomys > Typhlomys cinereus. The sequence goes on along the minus strand of JALPQD010000009.1, from coordinate 2,313,499 downwards.
ACAGAGAGACTTTGAGGCCAGACTAAGTAGCATGAGACCTTGTCTCAAAACAAAAGCCAAAAAGTCTATACTATTCAGTTCTTCATGAAATTAAAATCAGCTTGGAGCTCCCTGATGCAGCCAGAATGGCTGTCCAGAGGGCTCCAGAGATCTACCCATCTCTCCTAACAGTGGGATCTCAGGCACATACTCAGCTTTTTCACAGGGGTGTTGGGATCCAGGTCTTCAGGCATGTGCAGCAATTACTGACTGAGCCATTTCCCAAGCCCTGACCCTCCGCATCTTTGTAGGACATTCCCTTTGGTAAGTTCTTCTCCCATTCCCCCTTGTGATATAGGTGTCAGCTTGACAATTACAAGCTGAGCTTTGGGTACATTTGTGAAGAATTGATGGGTAAGGCAAGCCCTGAGCAAACCTGCAGGAGATCGATTGATGAGGGAAGAGCCAGTCCAGGGTGGGTTGGAACCATCCCTAGGCAGGTGTATAAAATGCAAGGGGGTAGTTCAGTAAGTTGCATAATTCAGCATGCTTTGCACAGATTTGCTGTGTGCGTGTGTCTGATACGTGAGATTTGTCCTTCTCTCGGTGATGGATGTGGTGCGGTCAGTTCCCTCAGCTCCTGGTATCACTGCTGTGCTCCCAACTTGGGCTCAGTCTGAGCTGCTTGGGAGAAAGGCTTATAATGGATAAGAGCTGAAACGTAGGTACTGGACCACATCGGATGTTTTCATACCTCAAAACAAGATTATTGACATAGGACTGCTTCCAGAACAACTCTAGAGTCTGCCCTAGATAGGAACCTGGAGAAAGGAAGGAAAATACAACAAAGATATTTTTTTAAATATTTTATTTATTTATTTACGTGTGTGTGTGTGTGTGTGTGTGTGAGAGAGAGAGAGAGACAGAGAGAGAGACAGAGAGAGAGACAGAGAGAGACAGAGAGAGAGAGAGAACTGTATGTCCCTGTGGAGGACTTAGAATGACTTCGGGAATCATCCTGGATTGCTTCTACCTCCTTTCTTCCACCTGGGACTTCCCAGGCTCCGCCCACCAGAGCTGGCCGTGGAGGCTGCTGCCGTTTCCTTCTGACTTTTTTTACGTAGGACTTGGAATCTGAACTTCTGCTTGCAAGACAGAGTCTTAACCCTTGAGCATCTCTCCAGCTTATAACAGAGATTTTTAAAAAGTAATATAGGAAATGAATTAGTACCCTTTTGTACTTTCTCAAATCCAACTGAATTAGCTGGCTTCTCCCAGCAAACAGCCATCCTGTGTATTAGGGTTTTTTTCATTGTCAGCTGGCCTGCAGTTAGACACCTAGGTGATGAACCTCTGAATATGTGTGTGAGGGGTGCTTCCAGTCAGATTTAACTGAGGGGGGATGACCAGGACTAGGGTCCTGGGCTGAATAAAAAGATGTTAAATGACATTGACCTCTGCTTTTTAGTGGCAGATACAATGTAACTAGTCACTTCATGCTCCTGCTCCCCTGCTGTGCCTTTCTGACCCTGATGGACTGTATCCTCTCATGCACCCAGTAGAAACAAACTCTTCCTTGCTTCTGCCAGATACTTTGTCATTGCAACAAGAAAAGTAACTAGCACACTGTGGAAACTGGATCTTAATTTTAGCCATGCTCTAGGATCTGACTAAGGGTTGTCACAGGGAACCAGTCAGTTACCCAGTGAAGACACACTGTGTACACTCTGTGATTCTCTCATGAGGAAGAGACTACTGGGCTATGGGTCTGGGCCACAGATTGTGTTACATATGCTGACTCTCAGATCTGAAGCCTGCCTGACAAGATTCTTTATTTTTAACAAGATTCATTATATATTGCAGTTTTGTCTGTTAGTTGGTGCTGGGAATTGAACCTAGAGTTTCATACATAAGGACACACTCTAACACAAAACCCATCCACAAAACTCCAGATTTTTTTCTCTTTTGGTAATACTGGAATTGAGTCCAGAGCTTGGCATACTGGCTTGGCAGTTAGTTTTAGATGGTAGGATTTAGTCATTAGGATTGTCTGCTAGACAGGAAGTTCAAAATCCTGTTTTCTTTTTTGAGATTCAGTTTCCCTGGATAGCCCAGGTGGAATGAAAATTGTAATCCTCCTGCCTCTGCCTCCTAAGTGATGTGATTTTGAGCATTTGTGGTCGTGCCTGGTGTACATTCTTCAGTTTGGTTCTCAGCATCACAGGATGCTGAATCAGAAGGCCCCTCTAATTCAAAAGCACGAGGCCCGTGCCATTGCTGTGTGATCCTTGTCACATTTTTCTAGAACTCATGCTGAAGGAGACCAGCCAAAATAATCAGACACCAAAGAAACTCCATTTTACCTTAGGCTGGTCCAGAAAATCACCAGCCTGGGCACGAGCCAGTCAGAAACCAACAACTAACCGCTAGCAGAAAGACAGGAAATTCCAAAGGCCATAGGTAATGTAAAGGGTACTAGAAACTGCTCATGGGGTGCTCAAAACTGCTGGAGGTCAGGGCTGACCAATCCCCATGTGCCGGCACTGCTTTTGCCTAAATTAATCCAATCATGTATCTGCTAGGTTAGAAACACCTTCCCCTAGAAGTAGCCATTATAAAAACCCTGCTAAATACATGGCTGCGCCCCTGGTAAGGGGTGTCTGCGAGCTGATGAAGCTTGTGAATTTCTTGCTGGTCCCACGGAAACATCGATATAAAAAGAAACGGGCTACCACAGAACCCAAGTTCCCTGCCAGCCGACTGGCTCTGCAGAATTTCGACATGATTACAGTGTACAGTTTTGGGAGCTTTGGCCATCAATTCGTACTTGGCAGCCTAAGTGCCACGGATGCCTAGGTACCTGATGGATGCTGCCTCCTTGCTGCCTGCAGCCTGGGGACACGTGCTTGACCAGTGTGCCGCCCCTGGGGGCATTTAACACCTTTTTATTCAGCCCAGGACCTTAGTCCTGGTCATCCCCCCTCAGTTAAATCTCACTGGAAGCACCCCTCACACACACATCCAGAGGCTCATCACCTAGGTGGGTCTAACTGCAGGCCAGTTGACAATGAAAAGAACCCTAATACACAGGTTTGCTGGGAGAAGCCAGCTAATTCAGTTAGATCTGAGAAAGTATAAAAGGGTGCAAGTTCATTTCTTGTATTACTTTTTAAAAATCTCTGTTGTGGGCTGGAGAGATGCTCAGGGTTGTCTTGCAAGCAGAAGGTCCTGAGTTCAGATCTCAAGTCCTAGTGTGCCGCCCCTAGGGAGTGTCATGCGATAGAAGGTACTGTTTGTGTATCAAGCTCATTATTGAGTTTGTTTGTGGCATTACTTCAGACTGGCTGTTGCAGCAATCCTGCTGCCAATGATCTTTCCACTTCCCAAACAGGCCGACTGCAGAAGGTCCTCCACAGCTATGCGCCTCAAAGTATCAGGGAAGGGAATCAAGTTCGAGTCACCTCATGAGATGGCAGGAAGTGAGGAGAGTTGGAGAGTGACATCTATGACATGGTGCTGGTAGATGTACCATATACCACAGACCGCCATTCCCTTTTTAAGGAGGAGAACAACATCTTTCAGAGGTCAAGGAAGAAGGAGTGCCAAATGTTGCCCATGTTGCAGGTACACCTGCTTGAGGCTGGATTGCTTGCCACCAAGCCAGGAGGTCACATTGTCATTCTACCTGCTCTCTTTCACATTTACAGAATGAGTAATGGTACAAGGCCATTGAGCGTCTGGCTAATCAATATAACATTGAAGTTCAAGTTGAAGACCTGTCTCACTTCCGAAAGCTCTTTATGGACACATTCTGTTTCTTCTCATCCTGCCAGGTTGGGGATCTGGTAATTCCAAACCTCATGACCAATTTTGGGCCTATGTACTTCTGCAAGATGTAGAGCGTCTCTCTGTTCCCAAAGTAGGAAGATGAAAACTCCGTTGGAGGCATTGCAAACTGAGATGCATTCTGCGTGCTGTCTCCATCCTGTTTTTCTGAAGACAAATCTAAGCACTAGAAAGTGGGACTGCTGTCCAATTGAGGACAGGTTGCAACTCATTTGTATTGCCATTCCCATTTCCTCACCTATACTGAAGATTCTTGCTCCATTAAAGGTTTAGAAGGAACCAGTGAATGAGTCTATGGTTTAAGCTGTAAACTTGGAAGGAAACATTTAGCCAATAAAATTGAAGTGCTACAGAAAAACAAAACACAACCAAACCAAACCAAACAAAACAAAAAACCCTGCCAAACAAAGATTTGGGGCTTTCATTCCTGATCTGCTGTATCAGTGATGGCGAGAGTCAGGACTCGAGCTTGAATAAAGACCCTCATGTGATTGCATCAGTGTCAGCTCCTTGGTAGTTCTTGGGATCAAGGGACTGGGCATAAAATCAGGGCATAACAATGCATCGTATGGCTTTTTAATGTCATTATAAGCATTGAAAAGTCCCTTCTGGCTCTAACATGCTGTCATGCTAAGAAATTCTGTTGGAAGCAAAGGAAAAATTAAAGCTTCTCTGAAGTTCAGTGGAGAAAATGATAAATTGATTCATGAGTTCCTGCGAACTCTGGGGTCAGAATGTCATGTGATAGAAGGTACTGTCTGTGAATCAAGCTCATTTTTGAGTTCGTTGCAGTAGCCCACATGAAAAGTAATTTCTTGTTGACTAATCATTGCAGCTTCAATGTGGGGGAGAAAAAAATATTAACAGCAAAAGGAGATTATTGCTAAAAATGCAATGGGGTTCAAAGTGGCAAGTGGACAGGCGCTTGCAATCACTTGTGCTGGAGTGACTGGTAAAGTCTTTATTTGAAAAACATAGGTAGAGTCGTTTGACTATGAAAGATTTTGTTTTGTCTGGTTGTATCTTACATTGTTTGCAGAAAAGAAGATATGCTCTTTAAAAAAAAAAGAACCATATGCACACAAAACAAATGCATACTTGTCCTTTGAAAGTAAATCATGTGTCCATGGGAGACATGCAGAATGCCAGGATCCAGGAGTTTTGCTGCATGCATCAGGCGCGTTGCTAATTTCTCCCTGACCACAGCCAGGCTCCTTCCCCTTCGGAGCTCCCGTTCTGCTGTCTTTAAAGGGGCCGGGGTGGGGCATTCTGCCCTGCATGTAAATGAAGCTTCTTGACAGAGGTTGTCTGGAACTTTGGGTTCAGAAGTCCAGGGGGGCTCTAGAGCAACCTAAACAGGAAAGAAGTGATCAATTAGTAATGTCTGCCAAGGGCGAGGGAATAGGGGGAGAGTAAGGAAGTTCCATTTGTTTGCAGATTCCAAGCCTACAGGGTCTCTGAAGATGTAGTTTGCTTTAAATATTTCATCCAGAACACATTTACTTCTTAAAAAAGCTTTGTTATAAGGGAAAAACTAAAGGGACATAAACTGATTTCTAGATTTATGATTGCTATTTTGCAGTCTCTTAACAGCTTGAAATATCTATGTCTTTGTGTCTTAATAGCCCCATATAGGACAAGCTCTAAGGAAAAGCAAAAATGTGCCTCGGTTTAAAAGAAACTCAGTTCGAGATAACTGATAGGTGGAAAGTAAGTCAGATAATGAATCTCCTGTTGCTAACACAGGCTCCATTTGGGACCTTTTATAGGAAACAGATGCCTCATCTGTAAGTCAGGCACCCTTTAGTACAAGAGACGGCCTATTATTATTATTTATAAGTTATGGTGGGTGGGGGTTAGTCATGGAAGAACATATTTTCTTTATTTTTTCTCCACACAGGAGTCCTCGTTACCCATCACTGCTTTGTGGTGATCAGCCCCTGCCCCTCCGTCTCTGTTGAGAGAACTGGTGAGGAGTGTAAAGGTGGAAGTTGTGTGAAGAAACTTGTCTTTGACTTTGTGAGTCCCTCCTCAGGTCAGGGGTGACCCGGAGAGGAGTATGGGTTTCTCACAGTCTCACTAAGTGGGTACCACAGTTGCATTTAGGGCTTGTTTTCCAGTGGAAGCCCAAGAAGAATATGGGTCATTCCCAGCCTTGCCAAGTGGGCACTAAGGCTGCATTTGGGTCTTGATTGCCAATGGAACCTGAAAGGAGATTAGAAGAGAATGTTCTGCAGAGTTCAGAGAAAGAGACATTTTTTTTTCAGGATTTTCCCTGCCACTTTCTTCCGTGGTATACCTTTTCCTTCTCTTCTCAAAGACACAGGGGCTGGGGGCTGGAGAGGTGGCTCAGGGGTTAAGCCTCTGCCTTGCAGGCGAAAGGTCCTGAGTTCGGATCCTAGACCCCACGTATAGACACCGGGCGAAAGCGGGGGTGGCCTATGTTTCTGGTCCTGGTAGGACAGAGCCTGTGAATCCTGGAGCAAAGTAAACAAGGAGGAGGTGGAGGGGTCCATGGTGGTTCCCGAATTCTCCTGTGGTTCTACACACACATACACACACACACACACACACACGCACACACGCACAATTGAATAAAAAAAAAAAAAAAGACGTAGGGGCTGAAGAGATGGTTCAGTAGGTAAAGCCACTTGCTTTGCAAACACAAGAGCCTAAGTTAATCCCCAGCACCCACGTTGGAAAAAAAAAAAAAGCCAAGTGAGGTGATGCATGCTTGTAATTGCAACTACAGGAAGGAGGAGGATCCCTGAGGTCCACTGGCTAGCCACCCTACTCCATTGGTATGTTCCAGACCAGTGAGAGACCCTGTCTCAAAGAGAGATAAAGCAAGGTGAACCGTTCCTAAGGAAATAACAGCCACATTGTCTCTGTCTTCAGCGTGCATGCAGGCATACATGCACGTGCACACATGAGAAAATGAATACGTACACGTGCATGTACAAAGGTGGAGTTTCATTTTCTCTTTATTCCTTGATTAATAATGGTTTCTGATAGAGGGAGCTGGTGATCCTTCCCCGTGCACTGGAAGCAGCAGGCTTCCTCACTCATTCATGGCTTTAGTGAAAAGTACTCTTTTAACTCCACTTGAGAGTAAGACTCGTCACTGGCCACTGGGGTCACAGTTCTCAAAGACGAAGCCTGTCCTTAAGGTTTACAATGCAACCAAAGAGCCAGAGGACACTCAAAATGACAGATAATTAAAATATGGGTTCTAACTGATTTTGGAAATAATTCTTTTTAGACAATGTCATTCGTTTTCTTTATTTTGATTTTATTGTTTGAGTTGATAATATATTTTCAGGGTTCCAAAACAAAAAGAAGGGGGGTTGGGTAACAAGCTTAGAGACCTGTGCCCAAGCCCCAGAACCTATGTAAAGATGGATAGAGAGAACCAACATCACAGAGTTGCCCTCTGACCTCTCTACATGTGTGCTGTGGCACATGTGTCTACCCCACATCATACATGCATGAATAATAATAATACATAAAATAAAAAAATAAGAATTTAAAAACAGACTTGATACGATTACTCAGAGGTAGAGGGTTTCCCCAGCACAAGAAATGAAAAGAAAACAGAAACCAAAAGAAATGTTATTTGAGACCCTGACCCCACCTACTTCATTTCCATCTTGTGGCCTGTGCAGCATCTCTTATTCATTCATTGGGTTGTCTTCTGGGTTTATTTCTGTGCAGATACAAATTTGTGTAAAGTTGTAATTTTCTGTCATTTTTCATGGAAATGAGGGTACCTCAAGTTGTTTTTTTCATCCTGAATATTTTTTTTTTGGCTTAGCATTTTCCCTGAGGTATCTCCCCAAGGCAGAAGAGCATGCCTTCTTTTGCATCTGTGCAACATTGTACCACAGCATTGTGGTTGACTTATTCACTGGTCCTTAGATGGAGAGTTGGCTATTTCTGGCCTGGTGTTCATGCACACAGTTCTAATTGGCTATCTCCATCAATTTGCTTCGTGTTGGTTGCAGCAAAGATGTAAAATGAATTCCCAGGAGTGAAATTACTGAGTAAAAAGCCAAGGTATTTGTAATTCAGATAGCAATTGCCAGGTATATCCTCAAAGGTTCATACCTTTTTGTGCTTTTTTTCCCCATAGTATGTGAGAGTGCTCAGTTCTGCTATTTATTCCAGAATGTGTTAACAAAATGTGGGGATTGGATTTTTTGCCAGTTTAATAGGTAAAACCTGATATCCCCGTATAGAATTGCCTTGTATTTTTCTTATTATTAGCAAGATTGGACAGCTTTTTAAATGGCCAAGGGCAATTTACATTTTTCTTTCTGTGACCTGTCAGTGGCCAAAGAAATTGCTGTGAGAATATTTTGCTTTTCATGAAAAAAATATCTCTTCTTCCTGAACTTTTGTCTTAAGGCTCTATACTGAGCCTTTTCTGTTCTTGTATCCAGTCAACTCTTTCAACACACCTAGAGGCTGGATAGAACCAGTCCATTTTTAAAAAGAGAAAAGTGAGGTTTGGAATGGTTAAGTGACTGTAGGCACATGGCCAACAAAGGACAAAACTCAAGTGTAGATCCAAGTAGGCCTGCTTGCTTCTTCCTTCCTTCCTTCCTTCCTTCCTTCCTTCCTTCCTTCCTTCCTTCCTTCCTTCCTTCCTTCCTTCCTTCCTTCCTTCCTTCCTCTCTCTTTCCTTCTTTTTTTAAAATCTGTTTTTTAGCACACATATACGTGTGTGTGTGTGTGTGTGTGTGTGTGTGTGTGTGTGTGTAGTGTGTGTGTGTGGGTGAGCCTGTGTTCCAGAGGACGCTTGAGCGTGTGTACCTGCGGAGGTCTAAGAGAGACCTCAGGAACCCCCTGAATTGCTCTACCTCCTTGTTGCTTTGCTCTGGGAGTTTCCTAGGCTTTCTCAGATTTTCCAGAGTTAGAATTACAGGCCACTGCTATATCTGCCCAGATATAGATCTGTGGATCTGGGATTCAAACGCAGATCCTTTTGCTTGCAAAGGGAAGGCTGTGGGATTTATTTCTAAAGTTATCCCGGGGTATTTAATCTTTTGACCTTACAAAATAACGCTGTCATGTACACACTAGAGAACTATGTGATACAAGAAAAAAAGGTTGCAAAAAAAAGAACCCTTAATGTTTTAAGTATAAATTTTCAATTTTGCATTAAGCCACTGCATTAGTTAGGGTTCTCTGAAGAAACAGAATCTATAGTATGTAATATATAAAAATAGGTTTATTAAAATAACTCACAATAAAAATAGTGTCCTTCAAGATAGCTGCCTCGTTCTTGACTGGAATGTTCCACAAAGCCAAAAGATCCTGAGAAGGTCTCAAACCTTTGCTCCTCTGGAAAGTCAAAGACTTTGGGTTCCGACATTGGTGAAGAGCAGCTGGGCTCCGACGTTGGCGATTAACATGGAACAGCAGCCAGGCCTAGAGACCAGGCTCCAAAGGCAGCGGGAACAGCAACAACGTGATGGAAGAAGTGAAGCTCCAAGTCAGCCAAGGACGGAGGCAGCAGCAGCAGCAACCAAGAAGGCCACGACGCTCTAAAAGCCAACGATGCATGCAGAGTGGACTGCACAACAAGTTGACACAAGATAAGGGAAGAGCAAGTCCCTTCTCCTTGCACCTCCTATTATCTGGTCCACTACTGGAAAGTACCACCCACTATGGGCTGGGTTCTCCACAGCAATCAATTAAGTGCCTGAAGACTTGTTTAGGAGCCATTCTAACCATTACCTTCCACAGCTGCGCCCCAAACAGTCTGCAACTGTCAAGTTGACATCAAAATGCAATCGTTTAACAGCCACATTCATGGCAGGATTGGCATTCAGCGTTCTTATAGGTCTTAGGCAGAGTTAACTGGTTGACATTGGGTTTCCTGTCCCAAAGACCTGAGCACATGGATGGAGAAGCATAGTGGTACATTCTGGGTGGGATGTGAAAGCCCAGCAGGGATCAGAAATGAGCCCCCATGAACCACCCAGTGAATTCATCCTCAAGGAGGCTGGTGGTCTCCTCTCTAGAAAGCTTATGACCAAGAGCTCAGCGATGACAAATGGCCATAAACACAGGCAAAGGATTGCCAGGGGTCAGATACCACAAGGATACAAGCACGCAAGCCAAGCCTTACCCCTGGAGGTTTGGCAAAGCTCGGGCAGAGCACTTCCTCTTTATTCGACATTGCTTGTGTTGCAGATGAAAGCTGGAACTGGCCCCCAAGGAGAGTAGATAAAACTTTTCTTATTTATGGCACTTGACAAATCTGTAAGATTTGGCTCAAGTGCATTACTAAATGATTAAAAACCCAGGTTCTCTCCTCCAGGTGTAAGTGTGGAAGAGTATTAGGTTACTGTTGAATAATGTAGTCGCTGCAGCTTTCTGCCACCCCATAATATAGCTGGGATGCCCTCTTCCACTCTGCCTACTAACTTGCATTCAAAAAGCCATCTTGCTTCCAGCAAGTTTCCCCATTTGCCTTTACTTTAGTTTACTGTGACTCAATAAAATATGAATCCGCCAGACCTCGGCTTACTTAAAGTGACGGTCACATGTTCTGCAAGGTAGCAGGTGTGTGTGGGAGGGAGGGTGCTAACAAGATTCAGAAAGTGTCTCTGGAGGAATGGGAGGCAGGAAGGATGCCCATCGCATGCAGGGAGGCGGGGTCAGAATGGACCTGGGTTTAGAGAATATTAAATGAATTCAGTCCTGTTTTGTACTTTCTAGCATTGTCTCTACTGCTAGGAATCCATTTTTGAGTGTCTTCCAGGAGTCCATATTTGATGACAATTGGAACGGAAACGTTCCCAGGAGAGAGTTGTTGTTTTGGTTATTAATAAATTGGGCTGTAAATGACAAAACCAAAAAGCAACCGTGGCTTAGGCCAGAGCAGCTGGTACAGCATGGTGCCTGGGTGTTCCCCTTCCTTCTGCACCTCTCTTTTGTGTGTAGCTGTCGCTGTGGCTACCTAGGCTCCACAGCCTTAAGAAGTCAGCAAGGTCAGGGCAGGGGGTGTGGAGATGGCTCAGTTGCTGTACAGCAAGGACCTGAGTTTGAGTCCTAGAATCAATGTTTTTTATAAAAAAAGCCCAGGTTGGTGGCACATGCTTATAATCCCAGTTCCAGGCAGGACGGAGATAGGTGGATCCCTGAGATGTGGTGGGCAGGCAGCCTAGCCTCACTGGCAACGTCAGGTCTGTCTTAGGTTCTTCTCTGCTGCTGTGATATATATATTCTGACAAAAGCGCTTAAGGGAGAAAAGGTTTATTTGACTCACAGTTTCAGGTTACCATCCATCATGGCAGGGATGTGGCCACAGCTGAGCTTGAGAGACCTGGTCACATTGCATCCACAACCGAGAGAACAGGGCAATGAGTGTGTTATGTTAGTGCTCAGCTCTGTTCGCTGCTTAATGCAGTCCAGGATCCCTGCCTTGGGAATGATCCTGCTTTCCTCTGCTGTCTGCATACACACACACACACACACACACACACACACACACACACACACACATTCATTCATGAGACAAGCACACACACATGAGGCAAGCATACACACAAGACACACAAACATGCACAGGCACACTCATGCATACACATGCACATGCATGTACATACACATACATTCACTTATGAGACAAGCACACACACATGAGACAAGTACGCACATTCACTCATGAGACACACACTTACATGCACACGCACACATGCACAGCAGTCAGGGCATAAAAGGCAAGGGGCACCTATAGTAAGCCAGTGTCAGCCTGCAGCGCTCTGCCACGTAAGCCTCTTTCTCTACCAGTTGCAGTTACCTGTCCTCATGGGACATAAAATATAAGTGTCAAGAGTTTGGGGGCTGTCTCTGGTTGCCATTATCCTCCCACATTTGATGTAATGGCTGGCATACTGGAGACACGCAGTACACATTTTTAGAGTGAACCCAAAAGTAAAGTGATTTCACTTGGATGTCCTAAAGGATTCATTAGTGTATTCTACTGAGTGCTTTGCATACAGTAGTTCCTCAAGCCAAACACCTGATGTGTTCAGTTGAACAGTGAACCGAACACTTTGTTAACCTGGGAGAGTCACTAATGATAACACTTCTCAGTGACCACTGATGAAAGGATAGGCACAGCCTCTTCTCACATGCCATACCTCATATATGTATTTAAAGAAAATCCAGTTTGGTGGCACGTGCTTATAATCCTAGTTCCAGGCAGGACAGAGACATATGGATCCCTGAAATGTGGTAGCCAGGCAGCCCAAGTCCTATAAGTATAGAGTATGTCTCATTCTGACCCCAGGAAACTGGACTTTACAAAAGTGATATTTTCTAATGTGTTACTAATCAAAACTGACCAAGCCAGAACTTGACCAGGTGTATATCAGATTTTGAGACCAGAGTATTCTGCCCACCTAGCAGACAGGACAAAGATGGAGAGGATTTCATCGTTCCTAGACTAATTAGAATAAGAAATCCTTCAGGTACAATAGACTAGGCTATAATATATGTTGCAGACGGACAAAAAGTCCCTCTGCTAGGTAGCGACTCTCATTGTCCACTGACTCCACAATGGATCTGTCTAAGCGTGTTCCATTATTTTATCATGATTAGCGAGAGGCAGTCAGCTTCAATTGCAGGGAAAGTTAATGAAGTGAAGCTCAAAAGTTAGCAAAAAAGAGAAGAAAAAGTCAGGCTGACACTTAACAGCTGTGCTGTAAGATTTCCTCCCAGCATTTGAAGTCACATTTCTTTACAAAGATCTAAATGTCCAGAATAGTTTTTGATAAAATATGTCTTAGATTGAGACAACCAAAATCTGTGACTATAATAAAGATTTCAAATGATGAGTACAAAAAATAGTCATTCATTGGAATTAAATTGGAAAAAAATGCAAGCCAAAAATCTTGGTTTCTATCTTTTTGTGTGTTTCTCCTCATATATGGATGTGCATGTTTTTGTGTGTGCAGGTGCATATATCCGTTGAGGAGGTACACATGTGTGTAGATGCATGTCCATACATGTGCCTGTGGAGGTCACTGTTCAGCCCGGGATGTCTTCCTCAGCTGCTATTCATTTTGTGCTTTTTATTAATTAAAATTTTCTTTACTTTTGATACCAGGTGATGAATTCTGCAATATTTTCCTTCAGGTTTTTCCGTTTTCGCAATTTCTTTTCTGTCCTTTGCAAGTTTCATGTATGTGTGCAGTGAACTTTTGTCGTTTTCACCTCATATAACCCTGCCTCATCCCCCCTCCTTTGCCCATTGAAACCCTTCTTTTCAACAGATTTCCTCCTACCTCCAGGTCTTTTGTGTGTGTGTATGTGACCCGCCAGTGTCATGAGGGCTCTGTGCATTAGTATGTGCCTGGACACTTGTAGCATAAGTGGGCTTCCCCACTGATGCAAACCAATCCTGTCTCATAGCCAACATTAACCATCGATATTCCTGCAGGGAGGGGGCGTCATGAGCTCTTTTCCCATCCATGTTGTCATGTTGACAGGCCCAATCTTGTGTAGGTAAATGCAGCTGCAATGAGATCTTGGAAGTAACGACCCTCTGTGTCCAGAAGAAACTCTTGGGTTCCTGAATTCTTTTGCCCCCTTTTCCATGATTTTTCCTGATCCTGGAGTTGGGGGATGTTGATTTAAATGTCCTGTTTAGGGCGGAGCACTCCACAGTCACTTATTTCCTGCACTTTAGCCAGTTGCGATTCTCTGTATTAACCGCCCTCCATTGCAAAAGGAAGCTTCTTGGTCTAAGGCTGAGAACTGTACTCAACTATGGGTTCAATGCGAGTATTTAGAGGGCAGCTCAATACCACATGCATTAGTAAAAAGCAATGGCAGTTTGTTCCTCCCTAGAGCCTATGACTACCCCATCCAGGATTTCTTGGCTAAATTTATAATATGAGGCTTGAGTTCCCTCCTGAAGAGCCTAAATCCTTTTCCACAGCTGTTTGTTACCTCCATGGCACTCATGCCACTATTTCATTGATGGGCACATCCTGCAGACTGATTGCAATTGTAGCTCACAGGATTCATATCTGAGTAAAACTGTAAATGGCTTTTCTTCCCCAGAAGACGGCACAATGCCTCCTGGTACTATGAAAGCTAAGCCAGCAGGGAGGAAGCTTCCACGTCCCTTCCAGCTTGATTTCTCCACATCCTGTGACTGAAGCATGTGTTCCTCAGCACTAGGGTCTTACCATCAGGTCATGGTGGACAACCAAGAACAATGGTAATAACCTATATTGTTTTGGGGACTTTGGGGTTCCCTGATCAGTAGTTCATAATGGAGATATTCCCATGTTTGACACTAGAAGGGTTTTTTAAAATCACCTATGGCATATAGGAGGAGCATCTCCACGGAGTTTCTTCCGTCTCTTTTCTCTCCATCTCTGTGTACCCCTGTGTAGGGCACCTCCTGGCTTGGAGCCTTCGGATTTATGTGTTTAACTTTGAATACTCGTGAAGACCAGGAAATTATGGAAGAGGTTTGAGAGGGAAGAGTGGATATGAAAAGAGAGTGGTAGGGGAGGGATAATGAATACTAAAGGTGGAAGATAAATCTGTATGAAAACCTACTATTGTATTACCTTATTAATAAAATAGTCCACCTTTTTTCTTTTTTTTTTTTCTTTTTTTTCTTTTTTTTTTTTTTCCGGTGCTGGGGACCGAATTTTTTTTTTTTCTTTTTTTTTTTCTTGAGACAGGGTCTCTCACTGTTCTGGAACTTGCTGAATCAGTTATGTCAGCTGGCCAGTGAGTCACAGGGTCCACTGTTTGCCTCTTAGTACTGGGATTATAAACACTTTCCACCACATCTTTTTTTTTATGTGATTTTTTTTCTTTTTTTTTTGACACCACTTAAATTATTATCAACTATTAGCAATTTTATATAATTTACAAGCAGTATGACATAAAAGAAAAAGCACAGCAAAAACAAGTATCTCTTTTTTCTATTCACTAAAGTAATAGCAGATAATATAATTTTATATAGACAAAACTTTAGTGACTTCACAAAACCCTGTTAGAACTAATAAATGAATTCAGTGCAGTTGCAGAATAAAAAGTCAATATTAAAAACTATCAATATCATCTGTAAACATCAACAATGAATTAATTATCCCCCCCAAAAAATCAAGAAACATCCCCCCTTTTATTTTTTTCTATTTATTTCCGCTCATACAAACTTAATAGGTACACCGGTCCCCTCTCTCCCTCCACCTCTCCCTGGATCCCCTTGCTCCCTACCCCCCTTTCCCCTTCCTTTTCTCCCCTTCCCTCCCTATCTCCCAGTGCCTCCCCCCCCCATCCCTGAAGCATCCTTTAATGTGTATGTCAAACTTTCCTCTGGGTCCTCCTCTCTGATGAAGTGTAAGGACTCAGTGGCATTTCCAAGAACTCTTTCTTGTGTTCCCCTTAAGTATAGGAACACTATTGTGACTGTTAATCCTTAGCTTCTAAGGATCCTAGTGCCTTTAGTCCATGCTAGACTTTGAGGGGTCAATAATGTGTTGTTCATTGCGCAGGTCATGCAAAGTCCTTTTATGATTGCTTCCGCCCTAACTTTGGAGTATTTTGCATATCTTGACTCCTCCCATCCTTGTGCTCTTACAATCTTACCATCCGTCTTCCGCAAATTTCCCTGAGCTTCAGGATGGGGAGAGATTAGGCAGGCCTGGTTCCAGGTGGTTAATATAGAGTCTCTGATGTTCTGAATTATGGTTTGTTGTTGCTATTTTCAGTTTTGCTGCTCCTGCAATGCCTTGGCTCCATCCTGATAGGTATTGGATGTCACCCCCTGGACCGCATGAGCCAGCGTACATTCAGGGCCAAGGGAAGGGGGGAGGGCTAAGGATGATCTGCGGGCTTCACCTGGGACCTGGGGTGTGGCCAGTAGTCTACCCAAGCCCTGGCCAGCTTTGGCGCTGTTCAGGCTGGATGGTGAGAGGGGCTGGATGGTGAGAGGGGCTGGATGGTGAGAGGGGCTGGATGGTGAGAGGGGCTGGATGGTGAGAGGGGCTGGATGGTGAGAGGGGCTGGATGGTGAGAGGGGCTGGATGGTGAGAGGGGCTGGGAGGAGCAGGTGACCTGGGTTCTGGTGGGGAGTACCTAGGAAGCAGCGTGCCTTACCTGGACCCCACACCTGGGCTTTTTAACCATGTTTGGGAATGGAACTTAGGCTTTTGTGTTTACAAGACAACCACTTTATTGATTGAGCTATCTTCTCACCCCTCCTGTGGGTTGTTTTGTTTTTTTCAGTCTTCAGAGCTAACTCTAAAATCCTTCTTTTTGAAGTATGACAATGTGCTAATAATTAATTATTTAATTAATTTAGTGTGTGTGTGTGTGTGTGTGTGTGTGTGTGTGTGTGTGTGTGTGTGAGGGCATCCTGTGTCCCTGTGGAGGACCAAGGGTAAGGTCTGGAATCATCCTGGATTGTTTCTACTTCCTTTTTGCTTTGCTTTGGGATTTCCCGGGCTCCACCCACCAGGGCCTGAAGTACAAGCCAACCACTGTTTCTACCTAGTGCTATTAGGTGGAACCTGGGATCCGTACTCAGGATCTTCTGCTTGTGAGGCAGAGTCTTAATCCCTAAGCCATCTTTCCAGCCTTGACAACCCTAATTCTAATCCAACATCAGAGGGCAACCTTCATCTTTCTCTTATTCGTTGCTCTCTTCTCTGATGAGCAGAAACCAGAATCTCATTCATAATACATAGAGATAATTCAGTGGCAGAAGTGTGTTCTTAGCATGTACAATGCCCTTGGTTTGATTTCTGGCAGCAGAATAAATAATAATAATAACAATAATATATTTGCTAACCTGTTCAGTCTTTCAATACACATGATGTCATTTCATAGTTACTAATCCATACCCCTCTCATATTCAAATTTTAAACATAATATGTTGCTGTGCAGTTCTTTGGTCCTGTAATACACAGTAAAAAAAAAATGCTACTTTCTGGGCCTGAGATGTTTCAGTGGTTCAATGTTTGATGTTAGTATGACCATGCTAGTCATTAACATGGTTCTGTGATCTAGAATTGTTACTCAAATGTGTTCCCCCTTCCCTTCCACTTTTTTTCTGCTTTCTCCATGGTCTCTACCAATTTCCACTCATTTTTTGTGTGTGCTTGAGTGTGTGTGTGTGCGTTTACATGTACATAGGTGCATATGCCTGAGGAAGCCAGAGAATAGTCCTCAGGAAAGATATCTACTCCTTAGAGAGGTCTCTCCCCCACTTGGAGCTCTCCAAGGAGACTAGACTGGCAGCCAGTGGCCCTCAGGGAACAGCGTGTCTCTGCCTCCCTGAACTGGGATTGCAGGTGTGCCCCATACTGTCCAACATTTTATAAAATTTTTTTATTATTATTATTATTATTTATTCAACTGTGTACATGTGTGTGTGTATGTGCTCGCTCAGCGCGTGTGTGTATATGTGTGTCTGTGTATGTGTAGAACC
Source organism: Typhlomys cinereus (assembly GCA_023101885.1). Taxonomy (NCBI): domain Eukaryota; kingdom Metazoa; phylum Chordata; class Mammalia; order Rodentia; family Platacanthomyidae; genus Typhlomys; species Typhlomys cinereus. The sequence goes on along the minus strand of JALPQD010000009.1, from coordinate 2,296,200 downwards.
ACGGACGAATTTGCGAACCACCATGGACGCCTCCACCTCCTTCTGCTCCGGGATTCACAGGCTCCGCCCTACCAGGACTAGAAGCGCAGGCCGCCCCCGCTTCCGCCTGGCGTCTATACGTGGGATCTGGGATCCGAACTCTGGACCTTCCGCCTGCAAAGCGGAGGCTTAACCCCTGAGCCACCTCTCCAGCCCCATACTGTCCAACATTTTTATGTGGATTCTGGGGTCATGCTCAAGTCCTCTTGGTTCTAAGACAAGCTCTCTACTGCCCGAGCTATGACCCCAGGCTCTGAATGTATTCTTATAGACACATTTTTTTCAAATTTTCATTGCTCCATCAGGAATGTTTCTTAACATCTTCTTTTTCATAAGAGGTGACATATTCCGCATACTCTGGGTTTTCTTCCCACATACCCCATTCTACTGGAAATAACTTTTTATCACTTCATGGAGAACTTCCTGATTCCTTTTCCACAGCAACACAGAACTCCATTGTGTGCTGTTCAGCCACTCGCCACATGTGGCCAGGTAGGTATTTTCCAATATTTTGCAATGACCAACAATCCTATAATAACTTCTGTGTTCTTATATTGCTGGAAACGGAACTTCATTATAAATTTCCCAAAAGGGAATTGCTGGGTCAAAAGGTAAACATGTATGGAGTTTTATTAAATAATCCAGATCCCCTCCATGTATTGTTCCAGAATAAGTTCCCACCAGCAACATAGTAATGTATGTTTCCCTACATGCTCTTGAATACACAGATTTGTCATTCTCTTTAATTTTTACAAGCTTGGGGAAATGAAATCCTGGTGTTGTTTGAACGTATGTAATTAGGAGAGAGCTTAAGCATCTTGTAAGTTTTAGGGCAATTTGTGTGTGTGTGTGTGTTGTGTGTATATTGTGTGTGCATGTGTATGTGTTTTGTTTGTGCATTTGTGGTATGTTTATTATTGTTATATTGTGTATATGTATGTGAGCATGTGTATGTTGTGTGTTTATATATGTGTTTTTATGTGTGTGTTGTATGTTTGTGTTTGTCTCTGTGTGTGTTATGTGTATTTGCATATATGTTTGTTGTGTGTCTGTGGTATGTGTATGCTTGGGTAAGCATGGGTGTGTATTACATGTGCATATGTGAGCATGTGTGTGTGTGTTCATGCATGTATGCATTGTGTGTTCACCACCATGCCCAGCTTTCAGATGATTTGAAAACACTTAATGCTCTGGAGATGCTGCTGTTCACATGTGATGTATTTTGACTGTATTCATGCATTTCTTGCCCCTGACCTTTTGGGGCATTTCATATGCCTAAGTGCACATCTTTCTTATCACTGAGGTTCCTGGAAAATTCACATATGCTTATCTAGTTCTTGCATATTCTATTTTTTTCTGTTTAGTCCTTGGGTGCATAGTTTATCTTGTTCCAGTATGTGGAGGCAATGCTTAGTGACTTCTTTTATAATTGATAACCCAGTTATCGTGATATCATCTAGCAAAAAATCCGTTTTTACTGGAAGTTGAGTATTGAACATGCAGTTGAGTCTGCTTGGGGCATTTTATTCCATGGGTCCATTTGTCCTTTCTTCCATAAGTAGCACGCTGCCTTGTTTAAGAAGGCTATTCATCTGGTAAAGCAAGATCAACCCGCACAATTCTCTTTCTCAGTGTGCATAGCAACTCTTCTGACTTCTATCAGCATAGATGGATTTTGTCCATTTCTTTAACTTGAGTGATAAGAATCATACAGTGTGTTATTTGCCTCTGACTTTTTTCATTTAATAAAAGACATATCCACATGGTTGGATATAGCATTCATTTTTAATGTTGTATCGCATTTTTTTGTAATTTGCACTACAATGTATGTGTCCTTTCTTCTCTGCTAGATACACAGGTTGCTTCTGAGCTGGTATTGTTGTGTGGAAAGTTCTGTGGAAATTCTCATGTATGTTCATGCTCACATCTCTGGATTATTAGGAGTGAAATTGCATGTCATAGGCCACACATATGTTTAGCTACAGCTGATATAATGGAGTGGTTTCTGGAAATGCTTCTGCTAGTCAATAGTCCCCCAGTTACAAATGAAATTCTATGCTATGCCTCAGTCTTCCTAGCATATTATACAGTCAGGTTTTGACGATACCTTGAAAGAAAAGATGTTTTCTTCATTTGAAATTTAAGAGCCATTTCTAAAACAGGAAATACTCTAGGAAAAGAAATACACAGACTCCATTGTACAACTCATCTAGCACATTATGATAGTGATGAATAATCAGATTTTATAATAAAGACAGACAGACTTGGATTAGCTTCGACAAAGTGTGGCCAACAGTTTGGTGTCTACACAAAAGCCGTTTCCTCCCTTCTTCCTTTCTGATGTGACTTGTGTGCCACTAGGTTTGTGTCTCCCTGGGATGGGATCCTGTCTCCAGCCTGCCTTTATGCAGGGGATCTTGCCTGGCTGATAAAGCTAACTGTAGCTTTCTAATGCCTTTCCCCAGCAGCTAGTTTGAAATGAGCACATGACTCAGTTCTATCACAGTTTATAATCCCATCCCACAATTTGGGAAGTGGAGGTAAGAAAACCATGGGCTCAAGGCCACACTAGGTTATATAACAAGACCTTGTCCCAAAAAAGGAAAGAGAGAGAGAGAGAGAGAGAAGAAAAGAAGAAAGAAATGAAAGGAAAAAGTAGAGAGAGGGAAAGAGACAGAAAAGAGAGAATGAGAGAGAGAGAGAGAGAAAGAGAGAGAGAGAGAGAGAACATGAACTCACCATGCATTTGGCAGCTCTTGGAACTGAGGCAGTCTGAAATGAAATCAAACTCTGAAAGATTCAGAACAAACAGAAACAGAGGTATAAACACTGGGTCCGGAACATTTCATATCCTGGTTCAGTTGCAGCACTAAAACTCTAATGGTCTAAGGCTGTTGGGGCTGATTTGAAGGCAGAACATTATTAGGATTTCAATGAGGGACCAACTCATACTCATCCCTCACACATCTTTGGCCTAAACAAGGGCTTCTCCATCCTTGGCATGCACCATGGTCACCTGGAGGGCCTCCTAAAACACTTGCTGGGCTCTGTTCACTGCAAGACTTTCCGACTGAGTAGTTCCAGAGGGAAACTAAAAATTTACATTTTCAGGAAGACCTCAAATTACTGCCAAGGCTCAGGGCTCAGAGATCACATGTTTTAGAACAGACACATGTTCATATTGTGTTAAGCAATAGCTTTTTGTTTTTGAGGCAAGGCCTCAGCCCAAGTGAGCTTCAGACATAGGATCTTCCTGTCTCGACTTTCAATCCTTCTGGAAAGTACTAAAAAGTCTGGATTAATATGAAATGATATAATAAAGATGGTTTAAGCTAATATAATGATGCACTCACTCAAAGCAACAGAGGTACCAATTATTAGCCATATTTACACACATTCTAGTAGGTTTATGCTAAAAGCAAAAACAAAACCAAAAACTTTGAGCACAAAAGACAACAGCACTTTATCTAACATAAGACTTGAAATATGAACAAGAGTAAACATGGTGACATAGAGGGACAAGGGGATCAAGGGGAGCTCCCTCAAAAAAGGGAGCTACTTACACACATGCACAGGGACAGGAAAGGGTCAGATCTCAGAGCAGAGGGACTGAGAGAACTCAGGAACAGGTACCCAGCCACAGGAATCAGTTTAGAGCTGATCCCTTAGATACATGTTAAAAACTGTTTTTGGGGCTGATGTGATAGCTCAGCAGATAAGGCTCTGCTCATAAACCTAGAGATCTGAATTAGATCCCCAGAAGCCTACATGGTGGGACGAGAGAACTGATTTCAAAAAACTATCTTCTGGCCTCCACTCCTGTGTGCATTGTATATATGTGTGTTCTCTCTAATAAATGAATATTATTTTTAAAAAAACTGGCTTTTGACTTGTGTTCTTGATAGATATATAAATAAATAAAGGGTTTAAAATAATTTTTAAAAAAACACAAAGGGGACCTTTCCCCACCCACCCCGGACATGTGCAGTCCAGCTGGGACTCACAGCAACCTAGGTAAGCTCCCCCCGCCCAACCCCAAACCCCAGGCCAAATAATTCAGTTCAGTGAAAAATGCACAGAAATTGAAAGAAGTCTTAAGAGTTAAAACGACAATGCCCAAGTCAAAGTACAAATCCATGAGAAACAACACCCAAGAAACAAATCTCCTGCTAAAGGAACTAATCCCATAATGATAGACTCCAACCAGAAAAAACCCACAGAAATATAGCCAAGAAAGCCTGACCCAGGATAACTACTTTCAAAACATGATCATTACCATGTTCAATACTATGAAAGAGGAAATCCGGGAGGAATTAAATAACCGCATCAGTCACTTTGAAGAGGAACACAACAGACACTTGGAGGAGTTGAGAAAAACAATTCAAGAAACAAAAACAGGCATAAAGCAGTTAAAACAGACTCAAGCAGAGTTTAAAACTGAACTAAAAGACAAGTTATCTTCAACCCAGAACTCAAAAGAGAGTATTATCAGCAGAACTAACAAAGCAGAAAATAGAATTTCAGACCTTGAAGACAAAGTGGGAGTATTAACCATCTTAATGGAAGAGTTGTTAAAGCCAAAAAGATACTCAAGAGAAATATTCAAGAGTTATGGGACACCCTGAAGAAGCCAAACATGCGTATTCATGGAATACCAGAACAAGAATCCCAAAATACCACACCTGAGGAAATTTTCAAACTATCATCAAGGAAAACTTTCCTCATCTAAAAAAAGAAAGGCCCATCCATATACAAGAGGCATTCCAAACCCCAAACAGATATGACCAAAATAGAAACTCGCCACAGCAAATAATAGTTAAAACATTCTACATTCAAGATAAAGAAATGGTGCTGAGAGCTTCAAGGGAAAAAAAAGTCACTTTTAAAGGTAAACCTATTAAAATAACAAATGACTTCTCAATGGAAACAGTAAAAGCAAGAAGAGCTTGAAGAGATGTACTTGAATGAGCAAAAATGTCAACCCAGGCTAATATACCCCGCAAAATTATCCGTCATGATTGAGGGAGAAAGAAAAATTTTCCAGCACAAAGACAACTTGAAGGGATACATGTCCACCAAACGAGGCCTTCAAAAAATGGTAGAAATGATACTCAAGCTTGAAGAAATAAACAGTCATATCCAGGAGAACAGAAGGGAAGTATAATACCACCAAAACCTAAAAGTGAAACAATACACTTACAAAAGCCACTAAACATAATAAATGTCCGGAATTAAAAATAGTTTCTCCATTATAACAGTAAATGTTAATGGAATTAACTCACCAATCAAGAGACACAGATTACAAATTTGGATTAAAAATCACAATCCATCAATCTGCTGCCTGCAGGAAACCCATCTCACTACAAAAGATAGGCACATCCTAAAAACAAAAGGCTGGTCAAAAATTCTGCAAGCTAATGGAACCAGAAACAGGCAGGGGTAGCCATTATGCTATTGGGCAAAGTGGACTTCAAACCAAAAAAAAATCATAAGAGACACAGATGGATACTGCATTTTAGTCACAGGTACAATTCACCAGGAAGACTTTACAATACTGAACATATATGCACCCAATAGGGGCCTCCCCCACATTCATTAAGAAAACCCTACAAGGTCTAAAACAAGAAATCAATCCCCAAACGATAATTCTTGGGGATTTCAACACAGCCCTCTAACATGGGATAGATCAACAGGTAAAAAACCTAACAGAGACACTTTGGAGCTTAATCAAACCCTTACTGAAATGGACTTTACAGATCTCTATCGAACTTTTCATCCATGCAACAAAGAATACACATTTTTCTCAGCAGCACAGGGAACTTTCTCCAAAATAGATCATATTGGGACACAAAATGAATCTCCACATATACAGGAAAGTTGAAATTCTAACCTGTACCTTATCAGACCACCACGACCTAAAGCTTGACATCCACAACACAATAAGCAACAGAAAATACACTAACTCCTGGAAACTTAACATTATGATGCTGAATGAGAATTGGATTCAGGAAGAAATTACAAAGGAAATTCAAGATTTCCTGAAAGTGAATGATAATGAAAATACAACTTACTAAAATCTCTGGGACACAATGAAAGCTGTCCTAAGAGGTAAGTTCATAGCTCTTAATGCCTACATCAAAAAAATGGAATCATCAGAAATAAATAACTTAAAAATGCAGTTTAAAGCTTTAGAGACACTAGAGCAATCTGATCCCAAAAGCAGTAGAAGGAAGATTAGCAAAATAAGGGAGAAATATCCGAAAATGAGATTAGAAAAACGATACAGAAAATCAACCAGTCAAAAAGTTGGTTTTTGAAAAAAATCAATAAGATTGATACACCCCTAGCTAAATTAACCAAAAGCAAGGGAGAGAAGAAGGCCCAAATTAAAAAAATTAGAAATGAAAATGGAGGTATCACTACTGATACCCAAAAAATCCAGAGAATTATAACGTCATATTTCAAAAACTTATACTCTGTGAAGTTTGACAACACAAAAGAGATGGATGAATTCCTAAGTAAACACAACTTACTTAAATTGAATCAGGAAGTTGTGAATTACTTAAATAGTGCTATAACATAGGAAGAAATCGAGGAAGTAATCTCGAATCTTCTCACCAAAAAATGTCCTGGACCAGATGGATTCAGCACAGAGTTCTACCAGACATTTAAGGAGCTAATAACACCAATACTCCTTAAACTGTTCCACCAAATAGCAAAGGAAGGAAAACTACCAAATTCCTTCTATGAAGCTAATATAGTCTTAATCCCAAAACCTAATAAAGATACACTAAAAAAGAAACTATAGGCCAATCTCTCTGATGAACACAGATGCAAAGATTCTCAACAAAGTCTTAGCAAATCGGATTCAAAAACATATCGAAAAGTCATCCATGGGGATTAAGTAGGCTTTATACCAGGCACACAAGATTGGTTCAACATACACAAATCAGTTAATGTAATTCACCATATAAACCAGTCCAATGAAGACCACATGATACTCGCGATAGATGCAGAAAAAGCTTTTGAGAAGATCCAACAGCCCTTTATGATCAAAACCCTAGAGAAGGTTGGAATGGAAGGAACCTTTATCAATATAATAAAAGCTGTATACAGCAAGCCAACAGCAAGGATTATACTCAATGGGGAAAAACTTGAAGCATTCCCAGTTCGATCAGGAACTAGACAAGGCTGTCCACTCTTACCACTTCTATTCAGTATTGTATTTGAAGTCTTATCTGAAGCCATAAGACAAGAAAGGGACATTAAAGGGAATCAAATTGGCAAGGAAGAAGTCGTTATCTCTATTTGCAGATGACATGATCCCAAAAACTCCACCAGGAAGCTCCTGGAACTAATACAGAAGTTCAGCAGGGTGGCAGGATACAAAATAAATGTGCAAAAAATCAGTGGCCTTCCTATATGCCCAGAATGAAAGAAGTGAAAAAACCCTGAGAGAAACAATCCCATTTACTATAGCCCCTAAAAAAATGAAATACCTTGGTATAAACCTAACCAAGGAAGTAAGAGACCTTTATAATGAAAACTTTAAAACCCTAAAGAAAGAAATTGCAGAAGACACCAGAAGGTGGAAAGACCTCCCATGTTCCTGGATTGGCAGAATCAACATCATAAAAATGACCATCGTACCAAAGGCAATATACAGATTCAATGCTGTACCAATTAAAATCCCAAAGCAATTCTTTAAAGAGGTTGACCAAACAATCTCAAAATTCATATGGAGGCACAAAAGACCCAAGATAGCAAAAACAATCCTGAGTAACAAAAACACTGCTGGAGGTATCACCATACCAAACCTTAGTCTATACTACAAATCCACAGTTGTAAAAACAGCCTGGTATTGGCTTCAAAATAGACACACAGATCAATGGATAAGGGTTGAAGAGCCAGATATAAGCCCACACAGCCATTTGATCTTTGACAAAGGGGACCAAAGAATCCAATGGAAAAAGAACAGCATCTTCAATAAATGGTGCTGGCAAAATTGGATATCCACATGCAGAAGATTAAAACTGGACCTGTACTTGTCACCATGTACAAGAATTAATTCCAAATGGATCAAGGACCTTGATATAAGGCCAGAGACTATAAAGACCATAGTTGAAAGGGTAGGGAACTCCCTCGAGCTGATTGGGCTAGCCAAAAGTTCCTAAATGAACATCCAATTGCACAGTCACTGCTACCAACTCTCAACAGTTGGGATCTTGTGAAATTAAAGAGCTTCTGTTCAGATAAAGAGATTATAACGCGAGCTCAAAGGCAACCCACAGAATGGGAGAAAATCTTCACTAACCACATATCTGATAGAGCCCTACTGTCCAGAGTACACAAAGAACTTAGAAAACTAAACACCAAGGAAATAAATGGGCCAATTAAAAAATGGGCCTTGGAACTTAAAAGAAACTTTACCAAGGACAAAATTAAAATGTCTAACAAATATCTTAAAAAATGCTCCACATCCTTAGCCATCAGGGAAATGCAAATCAAAACTTCCCTGAGATATCATCATCATCTCACTCCTGTCAGGATGGCAAAAATCCACAATACAAACAACGCTAAGTGCTGGAGAGGATGTGGAGAGAGGGGAACTCTCCTACATTGCTGATGGGAGTGCAGGCTCATACAACCACTCTGGCGAGCCATCTGGTGATTCTTAAAGAAGTTAAAGATTGGAATGCCATATGACCCTGTTATTCCACTTTTGGGAATAACTCTCCAGTACAGCAAAAATTCACCTCGATAGCACAAGCACGACCATATTCATAGCAGCACTGTTTACAATAGCAAAGTCATGGAATCAGCCCAAATGTCCAACAGTTGACGAGTGGATAAGGAAAATGTGGTACATTTATACAATGGAATACTACTCAGCCATCAAAAATGATGAATTAATGCAATTTGCCAGGAAACAGATGGAATTAGAAACAATTATATTGAGTGAAGTATCCCAGACACGGAAAATTAAGCACCGTATGTTCTCCCTAATAGGTGGATTCTAGTACCAAACCTACTTAGAGACACTCAAAGACAAATCTCTGTAATACCTACAGTAATTGTAAAGATTATAAACAGGAGGGATGGGGAAGGAGGGCCCCACCAGAAACAAGGAGAGAGGGGACCATGTTACAGCAGAGAAAATAGGCTACCATCAAAGACTGCAAGTAATGAGACATCTGGTTAAGTTCACAGACTTTCCTTTCTGATCATTTGCAACTGATGGGGTATGATCTCACCAGAATGGGAGAGCATATAGGCTGCCTGATAGAAAGTAACCATTTTGCAAATGGGTGATTGACCCCTCTCTCACCACGGTCTCCTACTTTTATTCCATCTACATTTGAATATATACTTATAACAAGACTCTAATATAACAGGTTTTTATCTCTGTCCAGGGGGTGACATCCAATACCCATCAGGATGGAGCCAAGGGCATTGCAGGAGCAGCCAAACTGAAAAAAAAAAATCAACAAACCATAATTCAGAACATCAGAGACTCTATATCAACCACCTGGAATCAGGCCTGCCTAATCTCTCCCCATCCTGAAGCTCAGGGAAATTTGCGGAAGAGGGGGCAGTAAGATTGTAAGAGCACAAGGATGGGAAGAGTAATGATATGCAAGATACTCCACACAAGTTAGGGCTGAAGCAATCATAATAGGACTTTGCATGACCTGCGCTATGTCCAACACATTATTGACCTCACAAAGTCTAGCATGGACTAAAGGCACTAGGATCCTTGGAGGCTAGGATTGACAGCCACAGTAGTGTTCCTAAGCTTAAGGGGAACACAGGAAAGGATTCTGGGAAATTCCCCTGGGTCCTTGCACTTCATGGGAGAAAGGATGCTCTTGGAATTGGGGAGGGAAGGCACTGGGGGATGGGGAGGAGGGGAGAGGGGAGGGGGGAGCAGGGGGGTCGGGGGGAGGTGGAGGGAGGGAGGGGATCGGTGTACCTGTTAAGTTTGTATAAGCGGAAATAATAATTTAAAAAAAGTTTTAAAAAAAAGCACAAAGGGGAAAAAAGAAAAAAAAGAAAAAGGCATATCACTTCCAGGTTTTGGCCAGTCTGTCCCTAACACTGAATTTGGTCATGTTTTACCAGCAAAAGAATGGAGCCCGAACATTTCTTAAGTCTATCATTCTTTTTCTCTATCATGAGAATCTGAGCATGCTTTCTCCCTTTGTGAACTTTCTACTGGAGCATAAAGGTAGTCAACTGCTTTATCGTCCAAAGAGGGGGGAAAAGAGCTATATTTGGATGTCCCATGCCCATCATCTCAGACATAAAAGAAGGTCACTCTGCAGGGGAAAGTGAGGTCCTTTCTGTTTGTATCTTGACTGTGGAAGAATTGATTTCAGGTGCATCAAACCTCCCAAGTGGCGGCAGCACCTGTAATTCCTGGGCTCCCAACACACAGAAGTCATAGTACTGGTCTTGCCTTGGGTATTGTACAATGCAGAGCCTGAGGCAATAACTGCTGACATAATGCGATTTTATTTTAAATATTAAAATTTATTTCTCACTTAAAAAGCAACACAGATTGAATGATCCTTTAGTATCATTGATCTGTAGCCTCCAGGATTGCTATATTGGCTGATGGAAATATAAGAGATGACAGAGACAGTGAGAAGACTATCATCATTTAAAGTCAAGGTCTAGAATATGCATGTACCACTTCCCATCAATAAGAACGTTCTCAGATAACTGTACCTAGGCACACTCAGAGTTTGTTTTGTATCTGGGTAGCCATGTTAAAGGTACCAAAAGTGATTAGGGAGATTCATATACAATGGGAAGGGAAAGGTGGAACTAATCCTGAGATTGTTAATGGGCCCCTTGGCTGACTTGTTTACTTTGCAGACATACTTGACTTGGAGAATTCCCAGGAGGAACTGCGACTGGGAGATATTCGAAGAGGGAAAAGATGGGAGATTGAGCTGCTCTTCCCCTTCTCACCTTCCATTTCTCATAGGTCAAGGTTTGCCTCACAGGGATCTATTCTTCTCTTCCTATTGCATAATCTGACCCCAGGAAGCTGTGCAAGAAGTATATGCCACAGTGGATGGGCGACCCCCTGTGAAGAAGAAAAATGGAGTTACAAGAACCTGAGAGAATGTCTAAGATCTGCGTTCCTGGACAATATTACAACACATTAGTTGTGTGTGTGTGTGAGAGAGGGGGGGGGAGAGGGAGAGGGAGAGGGAGAGGGAGAGGGAGAGGGAGAGAGGAAGAGAGAACCTCAAGGTCTCCTACAGAGCATATATGTTCTCTCTACGGTCTCATGTATCTCTTCCTGTGTAGTCAAGGATGACCTTGATGTTCTGACCCTTGGGGCTATCGCACTGTCATGCCTGGGTTTATGCTACACTCGTGATTGAAGTCAAGGCTCTGTGCAGGCTAAGGAAGCACTCTGCCCATTCAGCCATCTAGCCCCGTCATGACATTTTGAATGGAAAATGGAAGAGGCTTTGCTGAGATCTTTTACCCCCTCCCTCTCTCTCTCCTCTTCCTCTGAGTCTTGAGCCTGTTGCATGGACCATAGGCTAATAGAGAGACAGAAGTCTCCCTTGACGATTGACCAAAAATCCCATAACATAGAAGAATTTCCACAGGGAAGTTTTTTCAGACATCTTTGAAACCTAAGAGTGATTTCTTCTCTTTGTCTTTCCTGTTCTATATATATCAGTTATAGGTGGTATGAAAAACTCCTTCCTTCCTTCCTTCCTTCCTTCCTTCCTTCCTTCCTTCCTTCCTTCCTTCCTTCCTTCCTTCCTTCCTCCTTCCTTCCTTCCTCCCTCCCTCCTTTCCCTCCCTCCCTCCCTCCTTTCTCTCCCTCCCTCCTTCCTTTCCTTTTTCCTTCTCCTTTCCCTCCCCCTTCCTCCCTTCCTTCCTCTCTCTCTCATGCCTCTTTCCATTCCTTCCTTCTACTTACATGTGACTGCCTTTATTTTGTTAAATGTTTGAGCTGCTACCTGGCATTTTTCCCGGGAAGCAAGCAGAGTGCAAATGGATACTTTCACATGGTTACCAGAACACGTGCTGCTGGCCAGGCAACTTAGAATGCACTGTAGGCTGCCTGTTTACTGCCATCCTAAAAGCGCAGGTAAATCAACACTTGTCCCTGGATGCTCTCACAAACCAGAAGCAACGTTCCTGGACTTTGACACATCTCACTCCGTTCTCAACTCATCCTCGAAAGCAGAAGCTTGTTCCTACGGCCCATATTCTTTTTGAGAGTTATCCTCCTTGGTGGATCCTCTGGTTCTAGGTTTTGCTCTAAATATCCCAATTCAGTGACTTTGATAATGCATCACATGCTTAGTTAGTTGTCCATATAACAGGAGTTGTAACAACATTAAGGCTTTTGTGTGTGTGTGTGTGTGTGTGTGTGTGTGTGTGTGTGTGTGTGTGTACCAGAGGGCACTGTGTGCCTGCGGAGGCCCAAAGGTGACTTCGAGAATCACCTGGATTGTTCTACCTTCCTCTTTGCTTTGCTCTGAAGTTTCCCAGGCTTCGCCTTCCGGGGCCAGAAGTACAGGCCGATGCCATTTCCACCTGATGGTTTTACATGAGATCTGGGATCAAAACTCAGGACCTTCTGCTTGCAAGGCAGAGGTTTAACTGCTGAGCCATCTCTCTGGCCCAACGTCAAGCATGAGCGTGGTTAACTGTCATGCTAAGAACATCTCTTTCACAAGGCCATTGTTACAACTAAATGAGGAAATGGCATTCAAACTCCTGGCACACGACACGCAGCAAATATCACGAGTTGCCATCATCGTCATCATCTCCACCATCGCCTTACGGATCACTGTCATTCCTTTGGATTCTCAGACTGAAGTGCCAGCTGTAATTAAGGAACTTAACACTGGTCTCTCCTGGCCTTTGGCTCCGTGAAGAAGTGGAACCTGTGAAAGTGGCCCTTGCCACAACCAGCCTTCCCCATGAGATGGCTATTCCATCGCTGTGCTGAATTTGTTTTAAAGGCGTCTCAGTCTCCTGGCTTATTCACCTCGGTTTCCCAAGTGTGGCTTCCCAGTTTCTTCTCTCAAAGCTTTGTTAGTGGAATGTGTGCATTCCCAAAAACTCAGTGCATGCTCAAAGGTGCTCGCTCCTAAGGATTTCACCCAGCTTTTTATCGCCAGTGCTTCTTCGTGTGGTTGTTCATCTTTGTGATTGATCGCAGGTATGCTAGGGAAGTGCTATACCACTGAGCTATATCCCCAACCCTCCCCAACCTTTATTTTACTAAAACAAAACACCTTGGGACTAGAGGTGTAGTTGGTGGTAGAATGCACACTTAGCAAGCACAAGTCCTGGGTTCAAGCTTATTTTATATATTCCTGTTCAGCCAAGATTGACTTTGGTGTCTAAGAGAAACCAAGGGTTTGTCTCATACATTCTGCCACTGCGGAGCTAAGAGTGTGAGGACTGTCCCTTCATGTGTTGGAGCACATATCATAGCGTTGACTGCCCACCATCACCCCAGGACAGAAGGATTGTGCTTGTCCCCAAAAGTAGGACATCATATCTTCTTAACTCGGTGTTTCCTAACGGCAAAGAGTGATTTATGTGGCCACTGCCTATGCTTCTGAATGAGAAGATAAAGAAGGAAGCCAACAGGAAGATTCAGGGCTAGACTTTCTTTCCCCCACCATGTCTTCTCCAAGTGTTATTCTATAAAATCACTGGGCTTCAGAATCAGCGACACTGGGAACTGACTTTGCTAGTTCTTGACCTTCACAGAAAGAAGTGCAAGTGCATAGAGCCCTTTAAAGAGACTGTGGCTAGACGTGGGGTTGAGTGTGGACAACTGAATGGTATTTTAAATCTCATTTAAATATGGTTGAAATGTGGGTGGTGAGATAACTCTGCGGACAAGGTGTCTGCTTGCCAGCCTGGAGACCTTAGTCTGATCCTCAGAAGCCCGCATAGTGAAAAGAGAGAAGTAGCTTCCGGAAGTTGTCCTCTGAGCTCCATCATCATGGCATGGACCTCTCTCCTCTCTCTGTCAAAGAAATGAATAAGTTTTTTAAAAATCTTGAGATAAGCAACACAGTTGCTTTTGGTCCACAGTTTTGTAGGTTCTTCTCAAAGACAGCGGGACCCCAATGCTTTGGGTCTATGGTGTGGGTCCAGATGTTGCTGGTAAGGTGTACATAGTAGAATTTTTCCCCAGCCCTAGGAATTCATTCTTAAATTCATTCTTTTTTTCTTTGTTTTTCCCTCCCTCCCTTCTTTCCTTTCTCGCTCTCTCTCCCCCTTCCCTCCCTTCTCCCTTCCTTTTCTTCCTTCTTTCCTTCTCCCCTTCCTTCTTTCCTCCTTCCTTCCTTTAAATTCGTTCTTATTGCTGCATTTCTATACTATGCTCCTATCCAGCATCATTGCATTATCGGTGGAGCTTGTGACGTTTCCAGTTGAGACTCATAGGAACAGGCTGTAGAGATGTTCATCCCGTGCTATCCCCAAATCTAGTGCTGTCATATTTGAGAAAGACACAGAAGCAAGATCTCTCTTTGCTCATCTCCCCTGAAGCAGCCCATCAAATCCGGCTCACCTTCCCCTGAGATTGATCATATGATCCTCCTTCTAGAGAGATCCCCTGTCTTCAGAAGAAAGGACACACAGATGAAGACCAGGATTCAAGAAGATCCGGAACAGACATGCTTGCTAAGGCTCTACCTGGGTTTCCACCCCTGGCTCAAACTCCTTGTCTACTGATCACACATCTGCAGGATGGTTGAAGCAACCCTTCGTTACAAAGGTCTCAGCCAGGATGCTTGTGATGAATGACGGGAAGACGCCACTTCCAGACAACTGTGCTAGTGCGTGAATTTGGCGCACATGTGTGTGTTTATGTTGGATGATAGTTTTTTTGTAACCTGAGAATGTGTTCACTTGGTACTATCTGTTCGAAAGGGTTGCTTCAACCATGGACTTTACCCCCTTGTTAGAACTCTACGTGTAGAGTGTGGCGATGGGGACATTTGGCCTAGATGAATGCACAGGGACCTGACTGAGAAGCAGTTACAGTCATGGCATTTGTGGGGACAGGACAAAAGTAGCCGGGTGTTCCAGGTGTCAAAAAGGAGGTCATTGGAACAAACGCTTCCAGGTTCCCTTTGGAGGCAGATGAAGCCTCCAGGGATACTTCCCATTCATGCTGCTTCTCGGATACAGACAAAAACCATCTCCCATCTTGTTTTGTGTGTTGGAAAGCAGGAGAAATGGTCCAGTTGTTTGGCACAGATGTAAAACAGTTCAGAGTGATGAGAAGCTGGTGCATCCCTTGCATGTGGCACAGGCTGCTGCAAAAGTCTTGTGTCACAGCTCCTTGGCGGGGAGAGGGTGTTTAATTCTTCCTTGGAGGTAGATAACTAACAATGCCTTCAGAAGCAGCAATGTCTTGGAGATGATGAGATCCGGTCATTAGGATAACCCTGAAGTTGTCATTTCTCTCAATGTCAGGTTTGCGCTCGATCATTCACAGGCATCTCTCATTTAATATCATACCAGCAGCCTCAGCCGTAAACACCATTCTTTGTCATGGAAAACTCAGCTAAGTAATCTAGCCAAGACTCAAACTCAGGTAGGTGTCACTTACTGATTGCTGGCTTCTCAGGGTCAGGAGATCCAAGGACTTTGACTGCTCTCTTGGAGCGTAAACTCAGCAGAGTCCAAGAGAGGCAGCAAGATTCCTTCAATGTTGTGATAGCCAAGCTATGATCGTCTGTTGTGTTGTAATGATGAATGATTTTCTTGCAAGTAGCCTTGCTCCTGACATACCTGTGCAGTGTGTTCTCAACATCATCTAGAACGACGCTTTGAAATAGAAGCTAGATGATACTGCTGGGCCCCAAGCCCTCCATAGCGTCCTGTCTCCCTTGGTGTAAAAGATGGCACCTGGATGTCTTGCAAAGACACAGACCCCATGGTCTTAGGCCCTGCCCACATACCTCTCCTTACTCCCCTCTCTCCCACAGTCATAGCCAGACCAGCCTTCTTATTGGGCCCACTTGGCTCCTTCCTTAGTTTATGTCCCTTGCTGGGCACAGGCTTGGAGAAAAGGATTTGAGTATAATTCATGTGTTTGGAAAAGCACCCATAGGAAGTTGGAAAGGGAGAACGGAATGGGGAAACACTGCTGTAATGGATGTGTTATTAAGCCAGCAACCTCTGTGAGCAACTGATCTAATTCCTTGGGCAAAATTGGAGCCCATGCTGGCCATGTGCATCACGGCCTAACTGCATTAGCTTGCCCTAGAGGCAGAGGCCTGGGGAACTCCTATGCCAATTTCTCGCCCATCTCTGGCTTCTGTCCATTCCTGCCCCAGCTGGCCAGCTGTGTGTGCAGGGACAGCACAGGATCAAGCGCCTGGAAAGAACCCTGAGGCAGGAAGCATGCCAGTGCTGGAAATTGCATGTTAGACAGACACTAAAAGGATAGTGTTAAGACAGATATGTGAGCTGGTCTGGGAAGTGTGGACTACACGCCGTGAAACAGCTGTCCCATCTGCCTGGAACCTTCTTCCTTGTATGCTCATGAGCTACCCCTTCTCTGAATAACTGTCTCTGGCTCCTTCCAGAAGCACCTTTCTCATTTTCTGTCTTCCTTATTCCAGTGAGTAGGGGCTCTATAAAGGGAAGAATTTTTATCTGTTAGGCTAGCTGCTTTATCCCAAGTGCATAATGCAGTGTTTGATACATTGTGAGTCCAATAAATATTGAATGAATAAAAAATTGAAAGACTATTTTAAAAAACATTTATTTGGCTTTCATGTCTCATTGTCAGTTGTAATCCTGAGGGATAAAGTATATGATTTCCTGCATCTTCAAATTCCAACGTATTATATGTTGTTTTTATTAGGGTCTGCTTGTGAGTGACTTCACATGCAATCCCTCTGCACGCATGTTGAAAATCTCCATGAATGTTGTGTGCGTATGGTGTGTCTGCATGTACATATAAATGCATGCTTATATGTGCATGTGGAGGCCAGAGGACAACCTTGGGACCATAACATTGTATTTGGAGAGACAGGGTTGCTGCTGGCTTGAAATTCACCAAGTAGGTTAAGCTGGCTTGCCAGCAACCCCCAGGGATCTACCTGTCTCTGACTCCCCAGCTCTGGGATTATAAGTGTGTGCTGTGCCTGGTATGTATACACATGTATGGATGTGGGAGGTTGTCTACATGGGTTCTGGGGAACAAACTCTCGCAGCAAGCACTTCTGCTACCCCAGCCCAACACTAAATATCTTGCCTTATGCCAGGCACTGCTCAAAGTACAAGCAAGGAATTCTGCAATATGTCAGCAGGGAATGGCTTTGGCAGGAAACGACAGAAACACCCAAGGTGATGGCTTCCACCAGGCCAGGGTTTTATGTTTCTCACGTAATTAGAAGTCTAGACGCAGGCAGTCCTCTGCTTTGCTTGCATGATGCCTCTTAGGGCCCACTGGAGACCATCTCTGCTTCTCCCTCCTCAATGTGGCCCTGAGCTTGCGGCTCCAATGCTGCTTATTCCTGCATTCCAGACAGGAAGGAGAAATAGCAAAGGGGAAAACCCATGTTCCAGAGGATTCCCACCCAGACACCCTTTCCTGGAAAGTTACAGCCAATAATTCTCTCCTGCCTTGTGGACACCTCTCACGGCTATGGAGTTAAGAAACGCAGCGTTGATTTCCTTCTGTTTTGTCTACTTGGATGGGCCCTGACTACCATGAATAGGAAATATAGTTAAATGCATCTTGAGTTAGTGACCATCAATACTGGCCATGAGAACAACAAGAACCAAGGTCTGTCCAGGCTGCAGAGCCAGAAAACAGAAAGGAAAACAGCAAACACCCACTCATGTCCACTTGCAAAATGCGCCAAACAATTGCATGTGGTGTAATGAAACCAGGGAGGAGCTGAAAGGCGTCTGGAGTTTTTACATTCTACCTGGGCATCCGGGCAGCTGTCCTGTGAAGGGACCTTGGAACTGGTTTCTGGTAACAGAACAGAGGCAACCTGGCCAGGATCAATCATGGTTTTACTGACTCCCTGTTGGTTGCTATGTAATCCGGGACATGAAAGCAAGAGAACCATGTCTGCTTAGTTCTATAAAACCCAGCCTTCCAGACAAGGGATAAATCAGTCTTCATTTTTTTCCTGAGCATGCTCACAAAGCTGTAATGAGGTCTTTTCTCCTTCTGGCACTTCCTCTCTCACGTGTCCCTCACACAGAACAAACACTGAAGTTGCTCCTGGATCTTAATGGGATATGATCCTGGGAGAGAATATGGTAGGGTTTTCTGGTTGTTGGTGTGCATGTGTTTGCATATGTATGTTTTGTGTATGAGTGTGAGCTTATGTATATGAATGAGTGTATATTATGAGTGTGAGTATGTAATTGTGCATGTGTGTTTTTACCCCAACAACGGATAATGCCAAAAAATGCATGCTTGTTTTTTTAACAGGTAAATAAGCTACATGTGAACAATTTATAAGAAAGAGAGCAATGTAGGGGATCATTTTGTTGGCTCACAGACTAACCTGTTGGCTGTACTTGGTATTGAAGCTGATGCCAAGTATAGACTCAATGTTTTGGCTTCCAAACCCGCCTGTAGCATTGGGCAGAACTGTCTTTGTGTATGTGTGTTTCCATTCATGTGTCCTTATAAAAGTCTTCATATGCTTCACAAATCATAAATCCATCTTTGGAAGAAACTTGGTGGGGAGGTGGGAGGAGGCTTTTTTTATTTTTTGTTTCTGCAATGCCAGAGCTTGAACCCCAAGTTTCACACCATGCAGAGCTCTGTCACTGAGCTATACCCCCAGTCCTCACATCTGGAAGTTGTCTGTTGGTCACCATAGGTGTTTTCATATGATTGGACTTATTTTTTCCTTGACTCGCAGGGGGATGGATGGTTTGCTGCGGCCAGTTCTTGTCTCTGGGTGGTGCGCGATGCTACAGGTAGTTGTGCTTTTGCGAGTGTTATGAACAGTGACACCTTGGTACGGATTGAGAACAGCAGCCCCTAACATCTCCTGGCTGGATGAAAACCAATAGGTGTGTTCACTCCCACTTGCAAAAGAGAGTTCACAGAGCAGGGCAGGAAGTGACAATGGAAGTCATAGATGCCACAATGCCTCACATCACATTTGCTAGTGACTCTGTCTGCTTGGAGAAATGATGCAAACATTTCCCATTGAACCTTATTTAGGTTGTTACCTACCCTTTTTATTTTAAAGATTAAACACTCTTTATTTATTTATTTAAACACTCTTGTTTTGCATGTTGCTTATGCATGACGAATATGGTGATCTGCTCATAGCTTCAGATAGTGTGAATTTTTTAAACTTATTTTAAGTCACATTTATTTGTTTGTCATGTGTGTATGTGCATGCACATGTGTGTTACAATGCATGCATGTGGAGGTTGGAGGAAGACTTGTGGGAGTTGGTTCTCCCCTTTTATCATATGGGTTCTGGGAATTGAACCAAGATCATTGAATTTGGTGGCAAGTGCCTTTATCCACTGAACCATCTTGTAAGCCCATTAGGAATGTGTGTGTGTGCGTGCGTGTGTGTGTGCGTAAACTGTCACTCTCTTGAGCAATAGTGTCAAAGAAAATGACAATGTGTCTGTTTAAAAACGCAGAACGAACAAAAGCAGGAACCAAGAAAAACGGTGAAAGCACTTGTGCACTTGAAGTGCTTTTTTGTCCATTACTTCTCTTAAATTAAAACGGGTTTTGCAAGGAAAAAAAGAAAAGAAAATATCTAAGTGCTTTTCACCCAGATACATCCCACGATCATAGGATGATGTGCTGTATTTGCGAAGTTGTCTTGGTCACCATAGGTGTTTTCATATGATTGGACTTATTTGACCAGATGGATATTCACCTTTGCTCAGCATTTTTCTTCTTTATCTGAATATTTTAACATTGTATGAAGATGACCCTCCCCTCCCCTCCCCTCATTCCTTTGTGTAGAGCTGGGGAAGCGAGCCAGGCTCTGTGCATGCTAGGCAAATACTCCACTACTGAGGTGCACCTCTAGTCCAAAGCTTTTCTTTTCAGTTGTAAGAATGCCACATTATACCTTCATCAGTATGCACTTATGTAGTCCCAGCTGCTTGGGACGCTGAGGCATGAGAATTTCCTGAGCGCACCAATTCGAGACCAGCTTGGGGAACTTATCAAGAACCTGTCAAGAAAGGGAAAGGGGGTAGGGATGGTAGAAAGACCTGTTTCTGAATGAGCTCAGATAGATTCTTTAGGACATCTGACTCTCCCTATTTGGTGATGACTGTCTCTCCAAAGAGCCCCTATTCATCTCATTGAACTAGCATTTGTGCGTGTGTGTGTTTATTTCTGTGTGTCTGTGTATCAGAAGGCATTGTGTGTGCATGTGGAGCCTCAAGGGTGACTTCAGGTTCGGGAACCACCTTGGATTGCACTACCTCCTCTTTCCTTTTCTCTGGAGTTCCCCAGGCTCCACCTTCCAGGGCTGGGAGTACCGATGACCACCATTTCTGCCTGGCACTTTTTAATACAGGTTCTGGGATTCCCAACTTGGGATCTGCTTTTGAGGCAGAGGCTTAACCCCTGAACCATCCGTCTCTCCAGCTCTGAACTAGCAAATTTGATGCTAAAACTCTATCTTTTTTATGTTCAGTTCTGGATCACTCCTAGATTCCTGCACATGCTAGTGTTCCACCATTGAGCCAAATTCAAATTTATTTTATTCAATTCAAATTTATTTATTTTAAAATTTATTTATTTTAGTGACAGAGTCTCATTTCATTGCCCAGTCGGGTCTCACACTCTCGATCTACCTAATGGCCTCTTGAGTAGCTGGAATTTTAATAGGAGCTGCTCCGTTCAGTTTTTAATTAATTAATTAATTAATTTGTGTGTGTGTGGTGTCTCCCCAAGATAACTGTGTGGCCAAAGATCTCACCCACCCCATCATTTATGGTCCTAGAATTATTATCTTCTAATATTCACATTCCGGCTACCCGCTGTTAGCAGGAAAGATGTAGTCCAACATCAAAAATTACTATTTGCTTTGAGAGGACAGCTCTGGCAACTTCAAAGTCTGTTTCTGTGGACTTCCTTGACGTGGACGAATGCAGAAGGGCTGACTGGTTTGCTTGGTCTCTTGGTCTCTTCCCAGGGAAGCACAGGTATCCTGTTGGGATAACCTCTGACACTCTATTACATGGCGTGGTAAACAGCAATGCCCCTGTCTAGTGTTACTCCTGGCTATATGGCACTGTTGATTACTAAACATGAAAGCTGAAGTTTTTATGAATAGAAGGAAGCGTCTTTGAATTCCAGCCCTTCAAGGGCAGGGCTGAAGAGGATCGCTGAGAGAGTGTGATGAGGCAGGCTTGTCCGCAAGAGTCCGCCCATCTGCGGATAGAGACGATGGGAAGGGACTTCAGGGATCCCTGAAAATCTGTAAACAAGTTAGCATGCAGCCCAGAAAACAGATGGAAAATAGATCAAATAGGAATTAACAGCTGACAATTAATTAATAGCCATTCTTCTTAAAATATCACTGACGTTGGATTCAAGACCTGTTTGTTGGAATGGTATCCATCCCTGTTACTGTAAACTAGAACAAAAATCTAAAAAAAAGGGAGGGAAATAGATCAATACAGAAGACAGTCAATAAATCTATATGTAGAATGTCAGTATATCAAACTGCTCTGTAGGTAGCTGTTATTATACCTATAGAATAGGAACTCATAGTAGAAACCTTTGGGTCTAAAGCTGGATGAGTGAAGGGAAATGCACATACCAGTGGGGGGCCTGAAGAGAGGTAGCTTAATACCTATTGATACCATGGGGGCCTGAGCCTCCACAGGAGTAGACAAGCCAGAGTGAACCCTGGGGTCCACAGAAGCACACAGGTGGAAGGGTGGGAGAGAGTGGGAGACAATGGTGAAGGGAAGTGAGGGGATGGGAGGGAGGAGGGAGGGGGGAAACTGTGACAAATACTTGATATGCTTATAAAAGTAGAAAATGTTTTTAAGAAAAGAAGAAGAAAGAAAGAAAGAAAGAAAGAAAGAAAGAAAGGAAGGAAGGAAGGAAGAGGAAGGAAGGAAGGAAGGAAGGAAGGAAGGAAGGAAGAAAGAAAGAAAGAAAGAAAGAAAGAAAGAAAGAAAGAAAGAAAGAAAGAAAGGAAATATCACCAACATTAATGAATCTGCAGTGATTCTCTAACTAGTGGGAAAGGTACTCTTAAACTTCCTTAATTGCTCAGGCATGCTTGAGTTACTATTTTTAACTGTGTAAGGTGATATTGAAGTAGTATTGAAGGATTTCCAATGTAAAAAAAAAAGACCTAAATTCTTTTTCTTTTTGACATTTTTTAAATTAGCTTGTGAAGGTTTAAACCTCACAGTGGTATTTTTTAATCAAATCTTGTGGAATTTTAGCCCTCCCTGCTTCAGTATCCACCCTCCCTCTTTTCTGCTTCAATTAAGGAAATGCACACAAATGTGTGATAGCACCAAAATACTATAAAATTAACTGAGTTAGAAGAAAATCGCTAAAAAAAAGTCTTGGAAACTGTAACTTTCTGTATTGATCAAGATGTGATGGATTTGGCTGGATCCCACTTCATGTTTTCCTGGTAATGTGGAATCTTGGACTCCACTCTTCAATTACCTTAGCTAGTCAATTACCCGAGCAAGATTGCCCTCCCGGGAACCCGACCTACTAAAGAGAGGGGAGGAGCTTGCCTTACCCTCTCTCTCCCCTCAGTATCCTCAGGCCCCCTCCCTTTTGCTGGACTTGTGGAACTCCCAAGATGTGATTTTCGTAAGCGGCATGCTCTTCATGGGGCAAAACCCTTCTGTGATTTTGTCTAAACTGCTGAAAGTTAAGCCTGCACCTTCATGCTGGGGAATCTTTTTGCTGTTCCTCGGAGGACTCCAGTTTCTTTTCCATATAGCATCTTGCCCATCTCTAACAACTTGGGTTTCAGAGTCTCCCATTCGATGGTTTTCTGCTTTAAAATAAATGTTAAGACTTTCTCTTTACTTATCTTTTCTTGGAGAAAGTGAACCCGGACTGCTCCCTAGACTCTTATCACAGACACTGAATTAAACATCATGTGGCTTTTCATTGCCAGTTGCTGTCATTTTCTCTCTCTCTCTCTCTCTCTCTCTCTCTCTCTCTGTGTGTGTGTGTGTTTTACATGTGGATAGGTTATGTGTGTGCAGGCATCTGTACAAGAGGATACTTGTGTATGTGCCTGTGGAGGCCTAAGGGTGACTTTGGAAATCATCCTGAATTGCTCTACCTCCTTATTGCTTTGCTCTGGGGTTTCCCAGGCTCCGCCTTTCAGGGCCAGAATTACAGACCACCATCGTATCCACCAGGCATTTTTTACATGGGATCTGGAGATCTACACTCAGGTCCTTTTATTTTTGAGGCAAAGGCTTTAATTACTGGGCCATCTCTCCAATCCTTGCTTTCATTCTTTGTCTTTATTTCTTAAACCGGGAGAAGCCTGATTTTCTATAATTCAAACTTAATGAAAATCTTTTTAAGTGAATTTCCTCTCATATAACTTATTGTGCTTCCTGACAGGTTTCATGAAGACATTTTCTTACAAGTACATCATGTTTTCATTCCCTTACCTTCTCTTCCTCCCCACTGTCCCAGAAAACTTAAATTTTAAATTTTAATTTTTTGCTATATCCAACGTCAACTTTTAATTAACTTACAAGCTAATTTCAGATATGCACATATCTTTATTCCTGCTTGATTTTAAGCTTGTTCCCAGCCTATTGAAACTAAGCTTTTGTAAAGTACAGTGAGCAGTGAGATGTGCTGGACAACAGGTTCTTTCCTATAACTATAGACCTTAGAATTTCTGCTATTCATATTTGTTACAAACTTCCTGTGAGATCACTAGTAGAGGTGGTATTTCAATATGAATGAGCATTAGCTGTGAGCAGTAATTTTCTATTTGATCTATTTTGTACTATGAATCTGCTTGTGTGTTTGTATTTGTGTGTAGAAGAGGGTACTGTGTGTACCTGTGGAGGTCCAAGGTTGATTTAGGGATTCATCCTGGATTACTTTACCTCCTTTTTTGCATTGCTCTGAGGTTTCCCAGGCTTTACCATCCAGAGCCTTAAGTGCAGGCCACTGCCATTTTCTCCCTGCATTTTTTACATGGGATCTGGAATTTGAACTCAGGTCCTTCTGTTGAACCTCTGAGCTAGCTCTCCAGCCCAAATCTGTTTTTTTTAAAAACAAGCAATGGTATCTGTAGCTCGTTAGTACAGTGCTTGCCTAGCATGTGAAAGGCCAAAAGTTCTATTTCTGTCCCTATATAAAAAATTGTTCTTTTAGAGATGGGTCTTATGTAGCCCAGACTGGCCTTGAATTCCCTATGTGGTCTGTGTGTGTGTGTGTGTGGTGGTGGTGGGGGGGATGATCTTGAATTACTGATCCTTCTGCCTCCACCTCCCAAACTCTGGGATTACAGGCAAGTGCCACCATGCCTGGTGTGTGTGGTGCTAGAGATACAACCCAGGGCTTTGTGTGCTACACAGGCTCTCTACCAACTGAGCTACACTCTCAGCTTTAGATCAAGTGTCAACATAAATATGAAGCCATTGTAACAAACCCACAACCACGGCATAAAAGTTTTCCCCACACCAGACCTACAGACGAAGAGATTGAAGCACAAAGAATCTTGGGAACTGAATGAGTATACTTGACTAGCTACCTGGTAGGATTTGAATCCATGTTTACCTGATTCCTATACTGACAATCCTGCTAGTTCATTGTGCCCCCTCCTCATTGAGAAAGACATTTTCAGTCTTTAAGAAATGGCTCCAGGACTTGTCCCTATCAGGCCTGCACAATGACTGACATACCAACATGCCCCCATAGAATATAGAGGAATTCAAGAGAGATAAGAACATAGAGTGGAAATCTTGGGGACTAAAATTGGATGAGTGAAGGGAAATGCTCCTATCAGTGGGATGGTCTGAAGAGAGGCAACTTTGTATGCCACAGAGGCCTGGATCCTCACAAGAGCAGACAAGCCAGAAGGAACCCTGGGGTGCATAGAAGCAGACAGACAGGAGGATGAGAGGGAGCAGAATGGATTGATGAAGGGGAAGGAGTGGAGATGGAGGGAATCAGGGATGAGTACCCAATATGCTTGTAAAACTAGAAAAATAAAAAGAAATGGCTCCGGGTTTCAAATTCTAGTGGATGCTTGTTTCCATGGTAATTGCTGGCTATCCAAAAAATTGCTCTCATTCCCTTGGGATTTATAGCAATTGCATTCCTGAAGCTGCTTGTGTCACGGCAATGAGAAGAGTAAGTGTTACAGATGGTGTCCAAATGCCAGGACTTTAGAAGGTGCTTGAGGGTCATTAGGGTGAAGCCTTTACAAATGGCATCAGCAGCTTTGCAAAGGTGTGTCACCTCTGTCACG
Organism: Typhlomys cinereus; assembly: GCA_023101885.1. Taxonomy (NCBI): domain Eukaryota; kingdom Metazoa; phylum Chordata; class Mammalia; order Rodentia; family Platacanthomyidae; genus Typhlomys; species Typhlomys cinereus. Next base: position 2,270,680 of record JALPQD010000009.1, on the reverse strand, counting down.
TGAGGACTCAGAGTAGACTGTGAGAAAAATACCATATGGGAAACAGATCATTGCTGGACAAGAAAATACTGCCCCTTCTTGCTTCCAGAGCTGTGAGACATTCCTTTTTATTGTTCATATATAAGCCAGCCTGTGGTTTTCTTGTAAATGAATGGAGGAATGAATGAAGGTTCACGCAGTCACTATGCAGAGGAGTACTACAGCTTCCAGAGGCCACAGAGCACGTGTCACTTATCATCTCACCCCTCAGCTTCCAGCATGGTCCCCGGCATTCAGCACTCACCAAGGGATTGTTAGCTGCTTTGCTTGCTGCTGGTTAGTATGGCCACACAGACATTAAAGAGAATGGAGCAGGAACACATCAAACGTAGACATTTACATACATCACATATGAACATGTACACCCCTTTATTTTTCTGACTTACACTGGGGTTTCTCTTTCCATTACAGGATCTGCCAGCAGAATGCCAGCCTTGAATGAAATGCTGCCACTCCCTTCAAATATTTTGGTGGGAAACAGACAGCCGGCATGGGGGGAGATGCAGGCATATTTTGGGATCAGAAACGTTTTAGAATATGAAAGGAAGCTGTAGGGTGATTGATGGGCCAGAAAGGCGGCAGGAAGGAAGAGGGCTCCTTGTCACCCCTGTAGGAGGTCCCAGGTGAGGGCGCTCCTTCAGTTGCTCAGGTACCACTTGGAACCCACCCATTAATCTCGCACGCCCTCTGCTGGCTTTGCTCAGCATGTGCACTGTGTGATTAACATAAGCCCTCTGCGTAGCATATACAGGGGATACCTACTGAAATTGCCATCAAAGACAGAAGAGAGGGACAGTTGTCTTTTCTGCAACAGTCATATGATGATTTGATTGACTGCGCTTATTCATGTTGGACTGAATTCTCATCTCTGACCCCTTGGGGTTCTCCTTCTCTACTCTTCTACCCCTCAAAACTCAGCTCTTTGCAAGGTTCTCCCTGTTCTCCTGCAGGGTCACCTGCGGCCCACATTCATGCATCCAAAAGTAATGGAGAAGCCTTGCCTAATTATGCAGCCTCTTCCGCTCATCTCTCTCCATTTGTACTTCGTGCGAAGCTGTAAAAAGCTTTTCAAAATAGGTGTGCGCCCAACTTGACAGTTGTGATAAAGCAATGGCTCCAATAAAGAGGAAGCAAGACACATTTGTAATTTGTCTTTCCATAATTTATAGTGATTTAGCTCTCTTCCTCTCCCCCTGCCTTGCCCCCCCACCCCCATCCTGGCCATCCAGCAGAGAAGAATTTCTTTGGGAACAATTTTCTTTTAATAGCCCGGTCCAGAGCAGCAAACATTTCTTTCCCAGTCATTAGAGTGCCTAGCCTGCAGAACAGTGAGGGAAGATTGAATTAGGATTTAAAGGGAAGCTGTCTGTGTCGCATAAATAAACAATGGGGGCCCCAGCCATTTCATCCAAGAGCTTAAATACACGGCACAGATGGTTGCTGCAATGTTGCATGCGTATAACGCATTAGAAGACAGAATTATAGAGCCAGAGGCAGCGGTGTATTCACGGTGCCACTCATATGCTCTGCGTGAGTTTCTTACTTCACCTTAACTGTTGAAACCGTGGCGGGGCACATTGCTGCAGGGAGTGACTCCGGTGATGGGGAAGATAAGAGAATCACTGAATGGGCTTCGGCTCCATCCTTCCGTTTCCTGTGCTGGTCCAGTGGGGTGTGGCGGTGTTTGTGGACGGTCTCCCGCTTCCATTGCACAGACACTTCTACTACAAAGATGGTCAACGTGCCTAAAACCACTCGAAAAACTTTCTGTAAAAAGTATGGCAAGCACCAGCCTCACAAAGTGGCCCAATACAAGAAGAGCAAGGATCCCCTGTGCCCAAGGAAAGCGGCGCTAGACGGGAAGCAGAGTGGCTATGGGGGGCAGACAAAGCCAGTTTTCTGAAAGAAGCCAAAACCACGAAGAAGATCTTGCTGAGGCCTGAGTGTGTGGAGCCCAACTGCAGATGGAAGAGGAAGGTGCTATTAAGAGATCCATGCATTTTGAGTTGGGGGGAGACAAGAAGAAAAAGGGTCAAGTGATCCAGTTCTAGAACTGTGCTTTTATGTGAAGGAAAGCAGTAGAAAAATCACCTGCTGTCAAATAAAATTAGCCACACTCAGAAAAAGAGAGAGAGAGAAAGAATCACTGAATGAAGACAACCCTAAATTACCCTACGGGCTTATAGCTCTGAGCTTAGCTTAATAGACTCATCGACCATTGATCCTTTCTTTGGAGTTGTGAGGAAGAACAACAAAATGATCACCTCAAATTTGTTTACAAATACACACGAAAAGGTGTTAGTTAATTAGCTTGTTGACCGATCTTACTGAGAAGTTCAGAACTTCAGGTATGGCTAGTTCTAGGCACTCATGTTACAGAAGTTGTTGAGGGTGCAGCGTGACCCTGGCAATGCTACAAGCTAGGTTCAGCTAGCTGTCTTCAATATACCAATTGAAGAGATAAGGAATAGTGAGAAGCAGGGAAAAGAGACTCGTTCCAGATGAACGTCCATCTTCAGATACTGACAGGAAGTTCATGTGTAAATAGAGGACAAGAGGCTTTCCTAACTAAGAAGTCCTGGTCAAGGTATGTCCCAGCTGTCCCGTAAGTGAGTTTGACAAGTTGTGAGAGCCCCCCAGGAGACAAATTCCCACTCCAGCTAACACCAGGATCCCAGCCTTTCCTTCCCTTGGCACATGACTCCTTGGGGAATTCCAGTCCTTAGGGTCCCTTATTTCAATAGTCTGCTGTATAATACTTTTAGTTAATATTTACCATTGTCACCATAACGACCTGCAGTGTCTTGAAAAATCAGATGAACCACATATACACACACACACACACTTGCATATGCATGCACATATACACATGGGCATTGTTGCAGTTAAACTGCATGGTTACTGATAAATGACCATCAAACAGCTTAAGGGAACAAGAGTTTTATTTCCTCTTACGATTACTGGTCACAGTTCTCTATCCAGCTTGACAGGAGAGCATGCACTAACACCAGGGCCAAGGGAACTGGCCACACCAACACCATACAATGGCTGAGAGACAAACAAGCTTACTTGCCAGACCAGCATGTCTGATTAAGTGTACAGAAGGATGCCAACTTCCTCGACCAGCTCTCAGTATTTTATTCATCTGTTCAGGGCCTGGTCTCACCTACCATGGGCTGGGCCTTCCCCATCAGCTAGACAATCTCCTGCAGGTTGCTCTGGGTTTAACTCAGCTACTATTTCTCCACAAATGTGCCCAGAGCTCAAACCCCCAACTGTCAAGTTGACACATGTGCCTAACTATGACAGACATGTACACACATGCACACATGCACATTACATGTGCACTCACACACTACACATGCATACATATGCATGTGCACACACATCCACACAAAGATAGGAATAAAAAAATCCCTCCATGGACTTCTGTAAATTCTATTTATATGAGGGGATGAATTCCTCAGGGAAGGGCCCTGTATGTCAGCCCCTGAGACTACTAATAAACCATATGGGGAAGAATTTGAGTGTGAGAGCTCTGATTGGCTGAAGGGGATGAGGAAATGGTAGGCTCACTCAGTTTCCAGCGCATGCTCATGACAGCCACACTCCATGGACTTAGTGGGCCAATACATTCCGAAATTTTGCATTTGCAGCACGAGAAGGATCTTCACACCAACATCTTTAATTCACAAAAATCTTCTTGGTGTTGAATTTTTGCTCTTCCAACAGAGAAGTCTCCCGGCATTGGCAGCAATAACCAGTGTACCTGAACTCATAAAGAGCTTATGGAACGACCCCCTTGAGCTTTAGATACTTTTCAGATGCAAGGAAACCCTGCAGTTAGGTATACATAATGGTGTCCTGCATATATGGATTTCCACTAGAATAGAGAGGAAGTAGAGGATGTGGGGGGGGTGTCACACCTGTCTCTCATTAGAGTATCTCTCCAGCTGGCTCTGCCTGCTGCATATTTTCCCTGTTGATGCCCAAATGCTACATTCTGATTAATGGACACCTTCAAGTTCAATGGAAAGAGATTCTCTATTCTAATTCTAGAAATGATCAGGAATCGCATCTCTTGTGGCTGCATCAGTTCCCCACCTGGATCTGCAGAGAAACTAAATGCCCAGTGTCTCTTCCTTCATTTTGTGTTTCTCCCCTTTAGGCAGCTCTCTATCAGCCTTTCCAATGTTCTGTTCCAAACCCTTACAAGGTGCGCCAGCTATTTCTTTAAATCTGCAGTCACCTTGGATACCAGAGGAGTCAGTAGCCATCTTTGGTTACATCAAAGATGTGCTATTGATGGCTACATTGGTAAGCATCTTTCTGACCAGGAACTGAAGCTACCCCCAAGCACAGCAAAGCTTAGTGGCTAGACCACCAGCTAAGTGATGGCAGTGATCTCTGGTGGCCAGGCTGCACTGTGGAACAGGAGTAATGTCAGTGATTAGATTGCTTCCCCAAAGCAATAGGGACCCCTCACATCATCTTGCATGGACCAGGACTGTTTAGTAACACAAGTCTCTACCCAATGTCTCAGTTTTTTTCTACACTTAAGCCCAAACCTCACCTGAGCGTCCTGTCACGGTTCAAACGTAAGGTGTTCCCACCAGTTCATACGTGTGCATCCTTAGCTTCTGTTAATGTTTGGGAAGGCGATGGCACCTTTAGAAGGTGGCATCTTGCTGGAGGAAGGTGGGCCACAGGGTGGCATGCTTAGTGCCACCCTGCTTGTGCTAGTAGTTAGCTCTTGCAGTTTGCTGCTTGCTTTCTCAGCCTCCATAATGGAGGTAACCTAAGCCTCCTCCAGTTTTTTGTAAATTTAAATAATTAAAAAATTTCCCCCTAGGGCTGGAGAGGTGGCTCAGGGGTTAAGCCTCCGCCTTGCAGGCGAAAGGTCCTGAGTTCGGTTCCCAGATCCCATGTATAGACGCCAGGCGGAAGCGGGGGCAGCCTGCGCTTCTGGTCCTGGTAGGGCGGAGCCTGTGAATCCCGGGGCAGAAGGAGGTGGAGGCATCCATGGTGGTTCGCAAATTCGTCCGTGGTTCTACACACACACAGACACACACGCGCGCACATACACACGCACATGCGCACAGTTGAATAAATAATAATAATAAAAAAATTTTTAAAAAATTCCCCCTAGTTTTACAAGTAGAGTGAGTACTTACCCCTGCTTCCCTTCCCACCTCCTCTTCCTTTCTCGTTTTCCTTCATCAATCCATCCCACTCCCTCCGACCCTCCTACCTGTCTGGTTCTACGAATCCTCGGATGCCTTCTAGATTGTCTACTTTTGTGGTGATTCAGGCCTCTGTGGCATACCAAGTGGTCTCTCCTTCGGCGTCCCATTGATAGGGGCCATTCTCTCCTAAAATCCTCCCTAGTCTATTGGAGGCTACTCCAGCTTTTGCCTTAATGGACTGTGTCTCTCCTCTGGAACCATAAGCCAAGTAAATTTCCCTTTCTCCCTTAAGTTGTTTGAGTCTGAGTATTGTCTCACAGCAGCAGCGACGTGCCCTGAAGACAAACTTGAGGTTCCATGTATTCCTCCTCCCAACATGCCACATGGATTAAATCTCTTCTCCCTTGTTTACCAATTCACCTGGCTTTAATTGGTTACTTAGGGGGGGTAGAACTTGATTAATGATTTTGGATTTTTCTGAACCAATGATTTTATGTGAAAGAATGGAATGTGCTGTTTGGCTAATGTGCCTGTCTTATGAGCCAAGAGTGTGTGCGCATGCGCACGTAGTGGGGCAAAACATCTGGACTAGGAGTGCTCATGAGAACCTTCAGATGGAAAGAATCCCAGGATGGTCCCTAGAGCAGACAAGACAAGATCCTCAAGGGGGTTCGGTCCCCGAGGTTCTGCTCAGTCATGGTTTGAACATGAGTCGTCCCCTACAGGCACACATGTTTGAATCCTTTGTCTATATTTAGCCAAATAGGTGGTGCTGTTGGGAAAAGCTCTATGAAAGCTTTAAGAGGTGGAGTCTTGCCGGAGAAAGTACATACTAGGGGTGGGCCTTGAGATCCAAAAACCCAGTCACACTTCCTGTTCCTCTATCTCCCTGCTTCCTGAGTGTGGCTGTAAGGTAACAGCTGGCATTCTTTGCCTGCCACTGTGCATTCCCCACCATGATACACTCTGTCTTCCTCTGGAGCCATATGCCAAGTAATAAACCCTTTTCCACTTAAGTTACTAGGGTCAGGGTATTTTATCACAGCATTTGAAAAGCAACTGCAACAAACTCTGAGTTAAACTGAAGACCAGACCCAACCAGTAAGGGTTTCTCCTGAATAAAGACAGCCTTGCCAACACTCACCTTCTTTGGCTCTTGTAACAGTTACTCTTAACTATTGCTGTGAGAGAGCACCCAAAGTTGATCAACTTAAGGGAGAAAAGGAGGTTTATTCAGCTTACGGTTCCAGAGAGAAGGTACAGTCTCTCAAAGCAGAGGCGGCATGGCTGGCTGGCCAAAGCTGGAGTAGGCTAAGTCACCACAGACATCTTGGAAGCTGAGAGCTGCAAGACTGCTTGCAGCAAAGGCCAACTTCTCCTGAAGGTAGGGTGGGACTAATCCACCTCAAGGCCCACCCTTGTGACTGCCTTCCTCCAGCACGGCTCCACCTCTCAAGGTGCTATGAACTTGCCAAACACATGAGACTGTGGGGGACACATTTCAGACCATGACATTCCACCCCTGGCCCCCACAGGCTCATTGCCATCTCATTATGCAAACCATACTCAGTCCAACGTTAAAAGTCTTCATAGACTACAATGGTAGTCCCAACAGTCCAAAAGTCCAAAGTCTCCTGTAAAATCAAAATACAAGTTACATACTTCCAACATACAATGGCACAGAGTAAACATTCCCATTCCAAAAGGAAGGAATGGGGGCATATCCAGGAAAGATCAGTCCATAACAAGACCAAAAACCAGCAGGACAAACTCCAAATCTTGTAGCTCCAAGTCCAACAGGTGAGCCTCTCCTTGAAATCATCTCAGTTCCAAAGGGCTTTGGTTCCATCCCTCCAATGCAGCTGCCCATAGAATACATTACTCTCTTGAGCTGGCTCCTCCCAGGGTATACAGCTCTCCTTGGCAGGTGTCCCATGTTGTGTCTGGAATCTCTAACATCTTTACTTCTCAGTGGCAAACCAGGCTTTAACTCCACAGCACAAACTGCCCTTCTTGGGCCTCTAAACTGCAGGCTTCTTGCCTCATGATGCCTGGAATCTGCCAATTTTTGAAATCTTGGAGGAGGACTCCATGATCTCCTCCCTCTTGCATCACTGATGCCTCTAAAACCAGAACCATGTGAATGACTCTCCCAAGACTGGCCCCCTTGAATCACAGCTGATTCTGCTTCTCTATGTTGACCATCTCTTTCACTCCTGGTCAGTTGTTTGGTAAGAGAAACCAACTCTTGCTTTGGAACTCCACCCTTTAGCTCCAGTCTTCTGAAAGGATTTGCATTCTTATGAGTGGGAGCCTTCCCTGAGGATCTTGCCCTCAAGCTAGGGCCTCTCCTATTATTCAGATTTCAAATGGAGCTAATCTCTTCAACAGCCATTTTGTTCTCTGTTTCTTCCTGGTTCAACTCTTCAAGTTTGCCATTGTATTTTTCATCATTGGATCTTACAGTTTTTGCTTCTTCCTGCCTGATTCTTTGCTCTTTTTCATAACTCTGAAGACAACTAAAAAGTAGCCATATCGGGGCTGGAGAGATGGCTCAGGGGTTATGACTCTGCCTCGAAAGCAGAAGGTCCTGAGTTCAGATCCCAGGCCCACATAAAAACCACCAGGCAGCCTGCACTTCTGGCTCTGGTGGGCAGAGCCTGTGAAATTCCAGAACAAAGCAAGAAGGAGGTAGAAGCAATCCAGAATGATTCCCAAAGTCACCCTTGGTCCTTGACAGAGACATACTTGTTCTCTAATACACACACAATAAATAAATAAATAAAACTTAAAAAAAAAAAAAGTAGCCATATCACATTCTCAAGACTACATTGCTTTGAAATTTCCTCCACCAAGCACTCCAGCTTAATTTCAGGCAAACTTTCAGGACGAGGGCAAAACTTCACTAAACTCTCGGCCAACACATGGCTCCATGTGTCACTCGTCCAGTTGCAAACACAGTCTCTGTTCCCTTCTGGACCATCACAAGCTGGGCTTCCACTGTCTGCATTTCTCACAGCATTGCTCTCCTCTGAGCTCTCACAAGAAAGGTCCCTTTGGCCCAACTGCCAAGACGCAAAGACTTTCCCAGCACAAAGTCCCAAAGTTCTCCGTATTTCTCCCAACAAACAGTTCCAAAGGCACACTAGCCACATCACAACATTGGCCATGCTTCTGGATACCAACTTTTCTCAGCTTCACAAACAACTTCACTTTGTGGTACCAGCTGTTCTTATCTCACAGCAATACCCCACTGTCTGGTACCAATTTCTGTAATGGTTACTCTTAACTATTGTTGTGAGAGAGCACCCAAAGTCCATCAACTTAAGGGACAAAGGGAGGTTTATTCAGCTTACGGTTCCAGAGGGAAGGTACAGTCTCTCAAAGCAGAGGTGGCATGCTGGCTGGCCAAAGCTGGAGGAGGCTAAGTCACCACAGACATCTTGGAAGCTGAGAGCTACAAGACTGCTTGCAGCAAAAGCCGACTTCTCCTGAAGGTAGGGTGGGACTCATCCACCTCAAGGCCCACCCCTTGTGACTGCCTTCCTCCAGCAAGGCTCCACCTCTCAAGGTTCTATGAACTTGCCAAACACATGAGACTGTGGGGGACACATTTCAAACCATGACATTCCACCCCTGGCCCCCACAGGCTCATTGCCATCTCATTATGCAAACCATACTCAGTCCAACGTTAAAAGTCTTCATAGACTACAATGGTAGTCCCAACAGTCCAAAAGTCCAAAGTCTCCTGTAAAATCAAAATACAAGTTACATACTTCCAACATACAATGGCACAGAGTAAACATTCCCATTCCAAAAGGAAGGAATGGGGGCATATCCAGGAAAGATCAGTCCATAACAAGACCAAAAACCAGCAGGACAAACTCCAAATCTTGTAGCTCCAAGTCCAACAGGTGAGCCTCTCCTTGAAATCATCTCAGTTCCAAAGGGCTTTGGTTCCATCCCTCCAATGCAGCTGCCCATAGAATACATTGCTCTCTTGAGCTGGCTCCTCCCAGGGTATACAGCTCTCCTTGGCAGGTGTCCCACGTTGTGTCTGGAATCTCTAACATCTTTACTTCTCAGTGGCAAACCAGGCTTTAACTCCACAGCACAAACTGCCCTTCTTGGGCCTCTAAACTGCAGGCTTCTTGCCTCATGATGCCTGGAATCTGCCAATTTTTGAAATCTTGGAGGAGGACTCCATGATCTCCTCCCTCTTGCATCACTGATGCCTCTAAAACCAGAACCATGTGAATGACTCTCCCAAGACTGGCCCCCTTGAATCACAGCTGATTCTGCTTCTCTATGTTGACCATCTCTTTCACTCCTGGGCAGTTGCTTGGTAAGAGAAACCAACTCTTGCTTTGGAACTCCACCCTTTAGCTCCAGTCTTCTGAAAGGATTTGCATTCTTATGAGTGGGAGCCTTCCCTGAGGATCTTGCCCTCAAGCTAGGGCCTCTCCTGTTATTCAGATTTCAAATGGAGCTAATCTCTTCAACAGCCATTTTGTTCTCTGCTTCTTCCTGGTTCAACTCTTTAAGTTTGCCATTGTATTTTTCATCATTGGATCTTACAGTTTTTGCTTCTTCCTGCTTGATTCTTTGCTCTTTTTCATAACTCTGAAGACAACTAAAAAGTACAAAAAGTAGCCATATCACATTGTCAAGACTACATTGCTTTGAAATTTCCTCCACCAAGCACTCCAGCTTAATTTCAGGCAAACTTTCAGGACGAGGGCAAAACTTCACTAAACTCTCGGCCAACACATGGCTCCATGTGTCACTCGTCCAGTTGCAAACACAGTCTCTGTTCCCCTCTGGACCATCACAAGCTGGGCTTCCACTGTCTGCATTTCTCACAGCATTGCTCTTCTCTGAGCTCTCACAAGAAAGGTCCCTTTGGCCCAACTGCCAAGACGCAAAGACTTTCCCAGCACAAAGTCCCAAAGTTCTTCTTATTTCTCCCAACAAACAGTTCCAAAGGCACACTAGCCACATCACAACATTGGCCATGCTTCTGGATACCAACTTTTCTCAGCTTCACAAACAACTTCACTTTGTGGTACCAGCTGTTCTTATCTTACAGCAATACCCCACTGTCTGGTACCAATTTCTGTAACGGTTACTCTTAACTATTGTTGTGAGAGAGCACCCAAAGTCGATCAACTTAAGGGACAAAGGGAGGTTTATTCAGCTTACGGTTCCAGAGGGAAGAAGGTACAGTCTCTCAAAGCAGAGGTGGCATGGCTGGCTGGCCAAAGCTGGAGGAGGCTAAGTCACCACAGACATCTTGGAAGCTGAGAGCTACAAGACTGCTTGCAGCAAAAGCCGACTTCTCTTGAAGGTAGGGTGGGACTCATCCACCTCAAGGCCCACCCCTTGTGACTGTCTTCCTCCAGCAAGGCTCCACCTCTCAAGGTGCCATGAACTTGCCAAACACATGAGACTGTGGGGGACACATTTCAAAGCATGACAGCTCTTTACTGTCCACCAGCCTTTCGGTTCCCCAGTTTGTCAGAGGACAGAAGGAAGCCTTACTGTATCACATCCCTTTACACATTTGCATGATGTAAATGTGTGGCAGCTCTTCTGATAGTCTCTGAGCTGCAAAGGTCACATGAAGGTCAAAGGCAAGGTTCAACTAACAAGTTCTAGACAGCTAAGTTCTCTGCCTCTAGATAAATGGCTTCTCTTTTGATTTATGCTGTAGGCCATTTGCTCTTGGTGGCTATGGTAAATGACAACATGTCTCTGAAACTCCTTACTAATCTATGGAATAACATTCTATGAGAGACAGAGAGACAAAGATATTGTAAACACAGAAAAATGCAAACAAGAATTGTGTCCACATCATCATTTTGGTTGTGGTAGTATCTTAAGTTTATTATTATTTTTGCTGTTCTTATTGTTATGGTGTGAGCATGTGTGAGTATGCGACATCTGTGTGGGTGCATTTTTGCCACAGCACGCATGTGGAGATCAGAGGACAGCTTTTGTTTCTCTCCTTCCACCTTTATGTGGGGTATGGGAATTGAACACAGGTCATCAGACTTGAGTGGCAAGTGTCTTTATCTGTTTAATCATCTCATCAAGCCCTTTGTAGAGTTCTGTAAAATCTCACCATTGGGAGAAACTGGATGTAGCCTATAGCTGGATCTGCATCTGCAATTATCATTAAGTTTCTAAATATCTGAGAAAAAAAATAAGACAAAAGCAATGAAAAATAGTATGAGGCTTGTCATGTTGATGATAAGATATTGTGTCATCGTGACAGAAGGGATGTTTGGGATTTTTTTTTTTTTTTTTTTTTTTTTTTGGAAAGAGTGGTGTGAATGTGTTCTAAGGATCCTGCAGAATGAAAAGGTTGGCCTGGGGTTTACAGCACTCCACAGGCCACGGACAGGTGTTCTGAAACTAGGCCTCAGGGTATATGTCATTGAACAGAGTTTCTTTTTTTCCTGTTTGCTTTTTAAGAATTGAGATGATAGTCACATGAACTCTTTTAGGATCTCTTTTTTTTATTATTTATTCAATTGTGCGTGCGCGCGTGTGTGTATGTGTGTGTAGAACCATGGGCGAATTCGGGAACACCATGGACCTCCTCCACCTCCTCCTTGTTTACTCTGTCCCCCGGGATTCTCCACCATACCAGGACCAGAAATGCAGGCCGCCCCCGCTTCTGCCTGGCGTCTATATGTGGGGTCTAGGATCCGAACTCAGGACCTTCCACCTGCAAGGCAGAGGCTTAATCCCTGAGCCACCTCTCCAGCCCCCACATGAACTCTTTTAAAATGTAAAATTAACCAGTGGGTAAACTGTATGGAGGTTCCCCATCTCTTGTGTCCAGCACCAGTCCCATAGAGTCTCACAGGACAGCATCGTATCTCATGGGATCTTCCGTGCTCTATGGCAAAATGTTGATAGGTCAGCTACTGTGGCAGCCTAGTGGACATAGGCACTGTTGTGTTTTCTTCGATACAACAGCCTTGATATGACAGAGGCTACTGTCTGACATTACCTCCCCATCCTCTGGTCTTACATTCTTACTGCCCTCTCTTCCGCAAGGTTCCCTCGGTTTTGGGATGGGAGTGGTTTAGAGATCTGATTAGGGAAGAGCCTTCCATAGTCCTTTTACTTTGTACTTTAGCTAATTGTGGTTCTTTGCTTTATATTTCTTCCATTGTAAAAGGATACCTCTTGGTTGAGTTCTGGGTGCTACTTTGATCTATGGGCATAATGGTGAGTGATTATGTTGGCAACTTACTGTTAAGTCCTTATAGTAACACTAAGAAGTTTGTTCCCTTCTATGGTCTCCCTATCCATGGGTATCTCACTTTGTTTACAGTGCCATGCATGTATTTCCTGCCATGAAATGGGCCCCAATGCCAATCACAAAGCAATTGGTTACCCCCCTACCTTACAGGCCACTATTCCACTACTACTACTACTATTACTGCTGCTACCACTACTAGCCTCTCAGATGGGTGTGACGTAGCCTGTCTCCAGCTTCAGCCAGCCATGCCACTTCCATAGTGAAAGACTGTATCTTCCCTCTGGAACCCTAAGGTGAATAAATTTCCTTTTCTCCCTTACGTTATTTGAATTTGAGTGCTCTCTCACACAATAGTTAAGAGCAACCGTTACACTCCCCAACTTGTATTTCTTTCTGTTTTATAGATATTTTAGGAGTTTCTATGTAAGAATATTATTTTGAATGTTCAATATTCACATATAAGAAAGAATATGTGCCATTTGTCTTTCTGTGTGTGGGTTACTTCACCCCATATTATATTTTCCAATTCTATCCATTCGCCAGCCAATTTCATAATTTCATTTTTGTTGATGGATGAATAGTATTCCATTGTGTATACATACCACATTTCATGATCCATTCATCTAGGGTTGGCTTCCTGGGGGTGATTCTATTTCTCTGCTATCATGGCGAGGACTGAAATAAACATGGATGTATCTCTGTGATAAGATGAAGAGTCCTTTGGGAATATTCCCAGAGATGGTATAGCTGGGTGATAATGGTAGTTCCATTTTTAGCTTTCTGAGGAACCACCATACTGATTTCCAAAGAGATTGTACAAGTTTTCACTCCCACAACCATGTGTAAGGGATACCTTCTCCCCACATCCTCTCCAGCATTTATGGTCATTTGTGGTTTTGACCTTAGACATTCAGACTGGTAAGATGACATCTCAGAGTGATTTTAAGTGGCATTTCCAAGGGGATTGTTTTTGCTTGCTACTCTTGGTTACACTTCACCCACCATGGCAGGAGAATTCATACCAATATCAAGAGCCAAAAGAACTGTCCCCACATTTCCATGCAACGAATTGAGAGATTGTGTGGGAAGGGCCACCTCTCTCATGTTCAAATCAATCATCAGGTCATAGTTGTGTCAAGACCCAGGGGCAGATTATCCAAACAGGGGAGGTGACCAAAGCCTCCCAGTGTGTTCCTGATGTGGTAAAGCTTACTGTGGTCCTGAGCACTTTTAATCAGTGTCCAAGTGTGATTTGTAACACCCCCTCTTGAAAAGGGTACCTAAAACTTAATATCTTTCTTTTTATATTTATTTATTTATTATCCGTGTGCATGCACACCCACAGTGCACATGCATATGCATGTATGCATGCTCCATAGCATTCTGTCTCCTTCCATCATCTGGGTTCAATGAGGATAGCAGCAAGTATCTGTCTCTACTGAGTTACTCACCCCTGCCCCTCACCAAACTTGCATTTCTAAGCAATGAAATTGGTGCCTGCTCTTTGGAGTGAAGCCAGTGAAAATCTTCCTTGGTAACATCAAGCTCTAGACCCAGGTTCCATGGTACATTGCTGTTCCCCAAATACTTTCCAGGTGGGTCCTAATTGTTTTTCTCTAATGTATGCAGTTGGTCCTGCTTCAAGTGAGATCACACCATCTCTGTCAGAGTGGTATGTGGAGAGATGGCTGGATATGGGGTGTGGCGTGCAATTGGAGCTAGAAAGTGATAAGAAACATGCTCTTGTGTCAGTCCCAAACAATGTCTGCTATCTGGGATATGCAGAAAATGTGTGTTTCTGAACATTTAGTACTGAGAGTCAAGGAGGCTGAGGGGAGGCCAAGAGCGCAGAGAGCCTGCTGTGAACACTTGCAGACACCCCGGATGCTGCTAAGATACATTGGCTTGTATTGCAGTTGCTGCAGAATGGCTGGGTGTGTTTCACACCTTAGAAAACTCGACTGGAAAAACATGGGAAGCATATCTAAGATGACATTTAAAAGGACCGCGCAGGTGAAAGAATGAAGCGTATGGCTGCCCCGATGATTCCTTTTGCAATTGAGGAATCCCCAGGCCAAAGAAGTAAGGCTTCCGTCCAAGCCAAGACTTGCAGAGGTGTGAGAGAGAAAGGAGGCGTGTCAAAGAAAAACCTTAGGAATCATTGAGAAATTGATGCTGGTACTTGAGAAAATTGAATTCTTGGAGGAGCAGAGAATGTCTGTCAGCAAGAAGAGGAAAGAGTCCATATTTTCCAGCACTTCCCAAAACAGTCTGAGAAACACGGAGAGGGGGAGGCAGTTCGGTGGGTAAAGTGCTTGCTGGGTGGGCATGAAAACCAGAGTCCAGATACTCCAAAGCCAGGTGTTAGTGACGTATGTGCAAACTCCAGGATTAGGGGTTGGAGACAGGCAGATCCCAGGGCTCACCATCCAGTCAGTGTAACTTCAAGGGTAAGAGACATTGTTTTAAGTAAATTAATAAATTAATAGATAAATAAATAATAAAGTGGGGAGCTTCAGAAGAAGACTCTTAATGTCAACCTTTGACCTCCACCTGCCTGATGATTCACAGATAAGAGCAGCCACACATACGCGCACGCGCACACACACACGCACACAACACACACACACCAGTGAGAAGAGACCAGTACCAGTGAGTATCATTTGGAAGGAGAAAATGAAGAAATTTGATTGGTTGGGAATCTACATGGTCCCCACAATTTCTATGTTGAACTTTTTCTGTAAACTCTGCTGACAAAATACAGAGAAAATAAGCCTAAGAGAGGAGAGGACAAATATTGGCTCTAGGATTCGATCTATGCCGATTGATTCTTTTGGCTTCTGGGCCTTTTGGGAAAGGAGAAACTCTATGGTCATGGGGCATGTGTGGAGCAGAGCTGCTCACCTCACGATGGCCAGGAAGCAGAGAGGGCAAAGAAAAGGGGCAGGGATCAGACATTCCCTTCAAAAGCACATTCCCAGTGACCCACTTCCTCCGACCCTTAAGATTTTCCATCACAATTTCCTGTAAGGCCAGAAAATTATGATTCCACTCATGGATTCATCTGCTTACAAAGGCAGTGCTGTCATGATTGGATGCTGTCTCCAAAGCCGCCCTCCGAATGCTGCCCATAAGGAACCACGTCTTCACCAGGTGAACATTTTCGAGGGGCTGCTTCATATCCGAACTAGAACCGTTTGCATGAATGAGGACTTCCTAGCTCTTCTGGATTTCCTAGCTGCTGTAGGATGTTCTGAATAACCTGGGCCTGATCTTGTGGCCATTCAAAATGATACTAGCTGTTCAGATGGCCTCTGAATTCATTATATCCATTGAACTACTGGTTGGTGAGAACAGTGTTTGTGACTGAGTTCGACCATGTGAGGGGACCCATTGCAAGACAGTTCATAGCCACAAGGTCACTTTGCCCTCTGGCTTAAGTCTAAGGCTTTGCTGTATCAGCATCCAATTCAGATGGGACAATACATAATTTGGGTGTTAAGTATTCATCAGCACTTGGCAATGTTTCTTCTTCTTTCAAAACAAAGTACCCAGGAACGTTATTGTATCCTCTCAGAACATGCCTACGGATGGACAGAGGAATTGGAAAGCGTTCTTGCTGCAGTTTTCTTTTTAACTATTATGAAAAGTAGTCAAATCCAAAAATATTCCCCTTATTTATTTTTCTTGGCTGGAAAGTTAAGTCACGTGTCGATGAAAGAGCTCTGAGGATAATTATTTTGTCACTGTTTTGAGAAAAAAAGTGAAGTTATAATTGTAACAATGTTCTGCAAAGATAACCTGTCTGTCTATGGCTTTACTTTGGAAAACATTAGCTTCCCATTACCTGTTTTAACCAGAAAGCTAGTTTTACCAGTATTTTTGCTTTTGAAAACTTTCCATTTAAGATGTTTATAAGCACTCCACCTTTATTTTTTTAAAATCTGTTCATGTGTATATTTACTGGAAAAATAAAATATTGAATGGTAAGTGCCAAAATACAATCATTGTTTCATTTAGAGGTTAAGATCTGGTGGTGTTTGTTTCTCAGAGTCTCACATATCCCAGGCTTGGAACTTATTAAGTAGATTGAATGACCTTGGACCTCTGACCTTCCTGCCTCCATCTCCCAGGGCTGGGATTATAGGATTGAGGATTGAGGCACCACGCCTATCTTTATATAGTGCTTGGGGGTTGAACGCAGGGCTTCTGGCATGTTAGGTAAGCACTTACCAACTGAGCTCCATTGTGAGCCCATAGCTTCCTTTTCCTACTTCCATAATTTTCCACACACAGTCATCCCTATCATTTGCAGGACGCAGAAGAGAAAGGAGAGAAACAACCTCGGCAAAGCGTGAGTCAGGATCTTGGCTGTGGATGGATGGATGACGTGCCTGAGAAGCTGAGCACGGGGAAATGAAATGAACACAATGGTTCTGTGGAAGGAGGAGGGCAGAGCTGAGGAGCAATGGGACACGCTGAGGCATTCATAGCCAGCAGAATGGGAAGTTTTTCCCACCCTTAGACCCAAGGCAAAATTTATGGGAGCTTGTTTCCAGGGCATGGAGAGAACTTGAGGTCAACAGAACCAATAGGTCAGCCAGGCCAGGATGGAGAATCAGGGCATACAGAAAAGCTCCCACAGTGCTTCCTGCCCCCATCTGAACCCCCATAGCTCCAAGGCTAAGCATCCCCAAGAACAGGCCTCAAGACACAGCAGAACAGAGAGCAAAGGGTGATGGGCCAGCCACTGGCAACTGTACTATGAAGATAATTTCCACTGTGGGTTACATATCTTGTATGGTCCTATTATTGTGCAAGACATCACTTTCATTAGCCTTTGTCTGTTTTCTCTTAACTTTTCGTAGAATGAAAGTAGACTCTTTGTGTCTGTCAGGGACAATTCTCTTAGCAACAGACCATGTGGTTGAACAAGTGTGTTCTGAGGCTAGACCTGAGAGTCCTCCATTCATTTTCTGGGTCTAACCTTCACTTTTTCTGGACACCTTTCCCTGCTTAGATCTGCATAATGGAATCAAGGGCGCTTGGTCCCTTAGTGTGTGTATGGAGGAGAGGGGATGACAGACGCGTGACCCACATCCCCGGATGTAGGAGCAAAAGGCTGCATGACCAGAATCCTTTCCTGCAGACTGGCAGGAAGCCTGGGGTTAAGGGGGCATCTTTCCTTCTGGAATCAAGAGCTGTGGACACTGGTTGAAGAGGCAGCCTTTCCCTGTGCAGACAGTCTTTTGGCAGAGAAAGAAAAGCAGGACAACATGGGTTCCAAGTGACATAGTTAAGCACTTGGCTCCTGCATCCACCCCAAGCTGGCAAATCCTCTGTAGCTATTTGCTTTCTATACCGACAAATATTGTCAGCTATGCATGTGGTTCTGGGGTATACCTTTCACACTTGTGTGTGAAAACGTCCCACCTCCTGACCTCCAGCGTGGGGGACCAGGCACCCACAATGCACCTGTTCCTGCCTGCATCATGTTCATTTCTTCTTGGGATGACCTTGGAACAAATGTGTGACTGCTGCCACCCTAGAGGTGAGCAGACAGGCCCAGCACCTGCCCCTGAGGGACTGAGCCGTCACTCACATCCAGGCTCTGCCTACCAGCAGTGCTCATGCACTTTATAAAATAACCAAGTAAATTTGCATCTTGGTTGGATCAGTGTTTTTCTTCTTATCTTTTTTTTTTTTTTTTTTGAGAGTGAGACCAAGAGCAAGCATACGCATGCCACAGTGCACATGTGGACGTCAGAGGACAAATTTCAGAAGTTACTTCTTTCCTTCTACCATGTGGCCCTTTGCCCCTTGAACCTTCTCATTGGGCCCTGGACTAGTTTTATGGTTGGAATAATTGCTACGCTGGAATAAGGGGCCCACACTTGGGTTGTTTCAGGTCAGCTGAAGGTCACCTTGTCCCTAAGACTCCTCCTCTGATCCCTGTCAGGGAAACCGAGACGCAGGGTCATGAGCTGTGTGCTGTCATGTGACAAGAGTGCGTGGCTGGGAGGGGAAGGATGAGGAAGGGGTACTCAGCCACAGCCATGGTTGCTTGTGGCTCCTCAAGATCTTCGGGCTCTTCATTCACAGATCAGCCCAGGGGCACAGAAAGCTACGGTAAGCGCTTTGCCAGGGGCCTGCCTCGAAGTCCCTAAACCATGGAAATCTGAAAGAACACAGCAATTTTATGTAGGAAACAGCTGCTGGGCTGCCAGAACGGCATACGGAGAGCCTCAGATGCTGTGTAGGGGGCTCAGAAAATGTCCAGAGGCCAGGTAGCTCAGTGGTAGAATGGTCACATTCTCCCTGCACATGGGAGGCCCTGTTCAACCCCTAGCAGAGAAAAGAAAACTGAGATTCGACATCAGGAAGATCAGTAATTAGCAGGATAAATGCAGGCTGGATTAGAAACTATCTGTTTCCTCTCTTTTCAAAAGACTCCTGAAATATTCAGGAGTTATTTAACTGTGCGTGTGGGGGGGCTTACCATGCCTCTTCAGGCCAGTGTGCTGAGGGGTGCTGGGTGATGAGAGGATGACGTCATCTGTCACTAACTCCTGCCCTGGTGACACTCACAGCTAAGGAGTTATCTCAGGCAGGCTGACCCCTCCGCTCATTCTGTCTGCCAGCCCCAAATAGCAAGTGGAGTGTGAACATGAGAAGCTACACCAGGCACTTGGCTGGGTTTCATGGAAAGAAGAAGACAGGAGCAGAAGGTGTCAGGAGACCGGCTTAGGGTGATTGCCACTGGCAGTGGCCATGACAGCAACATATTTCAATGCTGTTCTTTCTTTAGGGATTTCAGAACCCCAACCCCAATATCTTTCTTCATATTCTTTTAGGGTTGGGAATTGAACCCAAACCACACATATACCAAGCACAAGCTTTGATGCAGAGCCCCAGCCCAGCTAACATGGTCTTCCAGGGTTCTGTAGCACTCCCCCTGACTCTCCTTGCCTGACTCATTGCACATGGACCTCTTTGCTCTTCTGGAGGCTTCCAGAACTTCTGCAGGCTTCTTGCATGAAGACCTCTCTGCTCTGCTATACTTAGCTGCTCGCCTCTCCACTGGCCCCAGCCTTTTGTGTGTGTGTGTGTGTGTGTGTGTGTGTGTGAGAGAGAGAGAGAGAGAGAGAGAGAGAGAGAGAGAGAGAGAGAGAGAGAGAGAGAGAGAGAGAGAGAGAGACAGACAGACAGACAGACCCATACTCAGTAAGACAGACAGAGTTTTTGCATGTGGATAAGTGTACATATGTCTGCAGGTGTAGATATAAGAAGGCATTCAAATGTGTGTGCGTGTGGAAGCCCTAGGGTAACATTGGGATTCATCCTGGATTGTTCTGTCTCCTTATTGTTTTGTTCTGGGGTTTCGCAGGCCCTGCTTTCCAGGGCAGGAATTATAAATTGCTGCCATATCTGTCTTGCATTTTTAGGAGGGGTCTGGGAATGTGAACTCAGGTGCTTTTGCTTGCAAGGCAAAAGCTTTAACCTCTGAACCATCTCTCCAGCTCCCATTCATGAGCTTTTTAAGGGAAGGCTTCTGAATAGCAGCCCTGAGTCGTGTCCCCAGCCATCCTTGCAGTCTGCATAGGGCATCTATCCCTGACAGCCCGCTCAGATCCTGCCAGTGGATCCGTGTGTCTCTCCAGGGAAGCACCGCAGGGCTGTCCTGTCTGAGTCTATGGACTCCATGCAGCTAAGAAGAGCAATGAATGCTGCCCAACACAGAACCGCAAGCTTATTTAAAACCTCATGAGATGTTCCAGGTGACTTGATTTCCCAGGTGACTATGTCACCTCATGTTGCTGCACCAAAAGTGCACAGGCCCGATGGGCTCGGGTGTTTATTTATGTGATTAACAGTGTTTGCTGTCTCCTCCAGAGCAGAGATTCCCTCTTCCTCCTTTCTTCCTTGTTCTCACCTTTCTCCTCTTCTTCCTCCTGCTCTTTTTCCTCTTCTTCCTCATCTTCTTCCTCTCCTTTTCCTCCTTTTTCTTTTCATCTTCTTCCTCTTCTCCTTCTTCCCCCCCATTGAAAACTATTATTGTTGAGGGCTGGCAAAATGACTCTGTGTAAACCTAGTGACTTCAGTTTGTTCTCCAGAGCCTACATGGCAGAAAGAGAGAATCAGTTTCCACCAAAGTTGACCTCTGACATTCACATGCATTCTCTCTCTCTCTCTCTTTCTCTCTCTCTCTCCCTCCCTCTCCCTCTCCCACTTCCTCTTCCTCTCCCTCTCCCTCTTCCTCTTCCTCTCTCTCTGTCAAATAAGGAAATAAATGAGATAGCTAAGAAAACATTAAAGATAGTTTTGATGTATTGACGAAAGGAGTGGTGCATATCTTTTTGTTAAGCGAGAGAAAGGAAGACCTGGCATCTGCCCATGCATGAAGCTGAGAGGCGATGGAAGATGTGGCAGGGCATCTCGCCCAGTTAGGGGAGGGAAGCTTTGGCGCCTGGCTTTTGCTTAGGCTGGTATCCCTCCCACACAGCCCGTGCTGATACCAGGCGCTGGAGCATCTTGCCGCTGTGCTGCTTTGGTTTCAGGAGTCTGGAACAGAGCTTGAGATTCTGCACTTCTCACAAGCTCCCAGGTGACGCTGAGCTTCTGGCTCAGAGCCCACGTTCTGAGTGCCAGGACTCTAAGCAGTGGAACGCAGTCAGAAGAGTGTGTTAGCTTAGGATGATACATAAGCTTTTGGCTGCAAGAAACTGAATGTCCCAGCTTAACTGGCTCACTTTAGCCTGATGTGGTGACAGATCCCCTCAGTCCCTGCTGTTCTGGAGGCTGAGGCAGTAAGATTGCCTGATATCCCACAGAGTCCTGGTATGTCAGGCCTATACCACGTGCCTGACTTAGAGATAGAGACAGATAGATAGAGATGATACATAGATGGATGGATGGATAGATAGATAGATCAGTCCCAAGTGGAGAGAAATGATTATTGCTAACTAGTTTGATGGTGCTAATAAACATCTTACAATGAGAAAAACAAACTTAAAGCAAACATTGATCAGGCATAAATTGCACATTAAGCGTGAGAAACAGGGACCCAGAGGAGAAAAAGGAAGGTGCTAGAACCATGACTTAGGGCTGTGTGAGAGCTCAGTGAGGAGAGAGCTTGCCATGCAAGCGTGGAGACCTGAGTTTCATTTCTAGAATCCATGAGAAGAAAGCCGGGCATGGTGATACGTGCTTGTATGCCTGCACTGGACAGGCAGAGACATGCGGACCTCTGGAGTTCAAGTTCACCTTCCTCCCTCCTAGCCTACCTGCTGAGTCCCAGGCAGGTGAGGGATTCTGCTTCAAGAAAAAAAAAATGTGCATGGTTCTTGAGGAGAGACAACCCAATGGTCTTCCCCACCAGAAGAATTGGACATGCATGTACATACACTAGTGCACCCATGCACTTGAACACACACACACACACACACACACACACACACACAGAGTGCAGGATTTATTTCCAGTACATTCTGGCAGGGGGCCTCATCCTGTAGAACAGAGGTCTCCAAGCTTCAGTGTGCCGGATAGTTAGCAGAGACTCTTGCTCGAAAGGAAGCCCCGGGCCTCTCTTATGCCCAGTGTGACTGCACCCTGCAGGCTCTGGGTGTTTGTTTCGGCAGCTTCTTGCCATGCAGATGTTTCTCAGGCTGCATTGATATACAAGGTCCCAGGAAGCACAGGCTTAGAGCTAGGCTTGGGCCTAACTGAAGTCCAAAAATAGCCCCCCCAGCCCTGGGGGGTGCTATCAAATGTGGCTCCCATTGGAATTTCAGGCACCAATAGTGTGGGTGTTGGAGGTATTTTGGGTCTGTTGCTCTTTGCTGTGAGGACAGGTCTTGTAAATCCAAAGGTAAGCTCCAGCTGGCTCCTGAGCGAGTCTCCTCTGAGGAAAGCTAATCTGAAGACAAGGTCTTCAGGGCCTCCCGGGGTCTGAGGTGATTCTGGGGGTTCTAATGACATTTGTTTTTATAACTCTGAGGAGGTGATTTCTATCCTTTCTGTCCAATAATGTGAGATAAGTTAGAAAGATTCCCCGGGAGTGGACAGTGCAGCCCAGTGAGTCCTGTGATGTCGCTGGGAACTCTGAGGAGCTGCAGGGACCCTGGTCACTGAGAGGTTCTGCAACGGGTCTGTTTCCACTACAGGATCTGAGTGTGAAACCGGACACGGGTTGAGTGAATCGGTACAGCTCACCAACTTCAGCAACCTTCCACCCACCATCCCCTGGAGACCTTGGGCCTCTGGGAGAGAAATTTGGCTTTCCCAGGTTGGCTGAGGCCAACCTGGCATCTTCATCATCGTCATCCTCACCTTCATCATCCTCACCTTCATCATCCTCTCCATCATCCTCACCTTCATCATCCTCACCATCATCCTCACCTTCATCATCCTCACCTTCATCATCCTCACCTTCATCCTCACCTTCATCATCCTCACCTTCATCGTCCTCACCAGTGACAGCAGTGCAGAGCGCCGATGAAATGCCTCTTTCCTGACTGCTGGCAATATGTATGTTTTTCCCCCAGAGCTGATCCTAAAATAGCCCAGCAGAGTCCTGCCTGGATGCCTTCTGCCTCAGGTTTCTGCAGGTATGCATCATGTGTGGTTCTTCCACACGTATCTGGAAGAGGGCACACTTGGTTAAGAGGAGGAAAAGGAGAAGCCGGGGATTTGCTCCCGACAGTAGCTCTACCTTCGCTTAGGAGGCCTAGTTTGGAATGACAAGTGTCTGAGATTCATCTCATGGAATAGACCAAAAGGCCAAATCAGCTGTTCGGTAAAGGATGCTGTGAACATCCCCCCCATGCACAGACCGCCTTCTCCCTCATGTCACTGGGGATGTGGATGTCTTTGTAAAGTCACTGCCACTCCTAGGGTAGGTTGCCTCACCGTGAGTCTTCTTGCCTTTGGTTGGCAGCTGCCTCCCCATTGGGACTCTGCAAGAGCTGGACTCCCTACCTACATGCTTCTCCCTCTCAACCCCATGTTCCCTCAGTATTTGTTAAGAGAACCACTGAGTGAATGGGGGGAAAATGGATTTAAGTTACCCAAGATTTTGGGTCTGCCTTCTGTGAGTTGAAGGTTTATAGTTACAAATTATTTGTTTGCAAGAAACCAAAGCCCACGTAAGCTAATATGAACTGAAAGCAAAAACCAAGTCTGCCATGTAGGCAGGTGTCAGGAGAGACAAATGGATCAGCAGTTGCTTGCTCACCCCTCTGCCCCCTCCCTTTCCTTTCTTCCCTTTCTTCGTGCAGCCAGCGTCGAGATCTCTCTAAACTGCATTCAGAATCTCTCTGCTTTGGTTGTGCTTTGAGTTTAGATCAACTTGTCCTTTGTCACATTATTGTTGCTATTACTATTATTTGCAGTGTTAGGAATACATCCCTGGGCCTCCCAGAGTCTCTGTGTAACTGTAACCAAAATACCCAAGAGAACAACTTAAAAGAGGAAAGATTTATTCTGGTTCAAATTTCAGAGAGTTTAGTCGATGGTCCTGGGTCCCATTGATTATGGACCTACAAGGAGGCAGAGCATCATGGGGACAGATGAGTGTGCAAGAGGAAGTTCTTTACTTTGAGAGAGAGAGAGAGAAAGAGAGAGAGAGAGAGAGAGAGAGAGAGAGAGAGAGGGAAAGAGAGAGAGAGAGAGAGAGAGAGAGAGAGAGGGAAAGAGAGAGAGAGAGAGAGAGAGAGAGAGAGAGAGAGAGAGAGAGAGAGAGAGAGAGAGAGAGAGAGAGACCAAGGGACCAGGGACAAGACAGGCGAAGAAGCTACCTCTAGGGATCCACTGCCTTCAACGGGTGTCCTCTGCCTGGTTTCCAGTCCTGTAAGAACAGCACCACCTGCTGGTAGTAACATGTAGTCTGTGGAGTATATTTCATATCACACTCTTAATGGTCCCTGCATTCCTAAGAGGAAATGATGAACATTTTGGCTACCTGAACAGTAAATGCCAGGCCAAATTAGAAATGTTGAAGATAAGGCTGGGGAGATGTCTCAGGGGTTAAAACCTTTGCCTTGCAAGCAAAAGATCCCCTCATAAAAATGCCTGGTAGAAATGGTGGCAGCCTGCAACTCTGACCCTGGAAGGCAGAGCCTGGGAAACGCTAGCACAAAGCAATAGGAGGTAGAGCAATCCAGAATGATTCCCAAAGTCATGCTTGGGCCTTCACAGGCACACACACTCAAGGGTCCATTTGCGCACTACACACACGTACACACACACACCATACACACACACACACACATACACACACACACACACTATAAAATAATAAATAAAACCTAAAAAGATATGAATTGTTTACAAGGTGTTTAGATCAGCTGAGGGCATGCTATCAGGAAGTATTAAAGTATTGCTGGGAAGACATGGCTAGTTCTTGAGAGGTTGTGTCAACCTGGGTTGGTCCCATCCAGCCCCTCTTGCTTCCTGTTTTGAGACTGGATTCAACCATCCATCATGAAATCCTCAGCAGAGCTGAGCTGACACCAGTCCTGTGCTCCTGAACCTCACAAACTCAGAGCTAACTAAATCTCGCTACTGAATCAAGTCAGCCTGACTCCGGTATTTTGTGGTAGTGAAGACAAATGAACGGAAAAGGAAAGTAAGAATCCATAAGCTCTAAGAGTGAGCCGGTGACTTATAGGTTGTCCAACCCTAGGACAACAGACAGAAGCCCAACACAAACCTGTTGCGGGTCCTAGTGGGATCGTGTGATCACCCCCCATGATCAGTGTCCTGGTGAAGCTCCTGATTTCTCATCCATAGGTGTTTCATTTCCGCTCTATTGCCAGGTTTAGTAAATCTTAGGAGATGCTCGCCCACAGGCATTTACTAAGAGAGCTGCCATCCTGTCCTGTTTGTAAGTTCATGTGTCACAAACAGGGCAGCCTGCAGGACTTTCTCTTTTCAAAGTCCTAAGGAGCCCAGCTAGTGCATCATGACATCATTTGATTTCCATAGTGATACTGAAAAGTATCTATGGAACCTTTGTGTGTATAAGTGTGTATATGTGTGTGTGTGTGTGTGTGTGTGTGTGTGTGTGTGTGTGTGTGTGTGTGTATGTGAGAGAGAGGTGAGGAGAGGGGTTTGGGGGTTTGAATCCTAGTCCTCCTGTTTGTAAGGCAAACATTTCATATAATTGAGCTATTTCTCCAGCCCATGAAGCCCCATTTATCTGTCTGTCTGTCTGTCTGTCTGTCTTTCTATCTATCTATCCATCCATCCATCTATTTATCATCCTTTTATTGTTCATACGTGAATGTTGTGATTTTATGACATTTTAGTTACTTAATCCCAATCCCATCTCCTCTCTTCTTCCTATTACAGCCCTTCTTCTTCCCTCCTAGTCTCTTTTTGCAGGTGTGGCCCACTGAGTTTCATCTGGGCGGGCTTTGGTGACATGTGCCTGAGCACTTGCTGGAGCATGAGTAATGACTGTGTCATGGGTACATCACAGAGGAAAACATCTTCCCTCCCGCCATGAGCAGTAACCCTCATCAGTCTCCCGGAGAGGCGGGGAGCATCTTGAGATCTTTCTCCTTCCATGGTGAGATGTCGATAGGATAAATCCCATGCAGGTCTCATGGAAATGCACACAGCCACTGTGAAATCACAGCTACAACAGCGCTGTCATGTCCAGAAGCTAATGTCTGGCCACATTCCTGTTGCTCTTCAGGCGCTGAAGTCCTTCTGCCCCCTCTTCTGTGATGTTCCCGAGCCTCGGGGTGCGAGAGAGGTGCTTAGGAGTCCTGCTTAAGGCTCAGCAGTCTACTAACATTTATTTTCTGCACTTTTGCAGCTGTGATTTTCTGTAACAATCATATTCCACTGCAGAAGGAATGAGTGCTTCGTGCTTCTCTAATCTATGGGCCACAAGTACAGAAAAGATGTGAAATTAGGAGGGAGATTGGTTGGGAAGAAGAAAGTTTGCAGTGGGAAAATAGTGGAGGGGGGGAATCACGTGATAAGGGGTGACCATGCATAGACTCATTGTATTCATGGATGAAACTCTAAAAGAATAAAAATAAAGTTAAAAGGCATGACAATTGGAAGGCAGCTTTCAAACTTGATTTGTCAGAACAGTTCTGTCCTCCATTTCCCACTGTTCCCAAGAGACCAGGAGTAAAAGTACTGCTTCCCAAATGCCTGGGGTTGAAACGTCTAAATGACAGGTCCGTGAAGTCAACAGAGAATAAAGCTCTGCTCAGGCAAAGCGGTTTTCCAAATCACATGTGAACGTGCAAAAAGAGGTCATGTTTATCGCCAGCTGCCTGAGCTTTCCTCCTTTCCTAGCACACAATGAATGAGCTCTGTGATCAATAATCTCAGACCAGATGAGTGAAGGGAAATGCCCCTATCAGTGAGCAGCCCGAAGAGAGGCAACTTGGTATGCCACAAGGGGCCCGAACCCCCACAGGAGTAGACAAGCCACAGGAAACCTGGGGTGCATAGAAGTGAACAGGCAGGAGGGCGGGAGGAAGTGGTGGGATGGATTGAGGAGAGGAAGGGAGAAGGATGGGAGGGAGGGAGGGATAGAGGGAAGCAGGGATGAGTACTCGATAATGCTTGTAAAACTAGAAAAATAAAATAATAAAAATAAACTAAAATAAGGCAAAAAATAAAGGTCAGGCTGTTCTAGAAATCTGAATTTCATCATAGAGAACAGTTAATCTCTAATTAAAACGTGAACTTCAAACAGAAAAAAAAATCATAAATCTGCACACTGGGCCCCTATACTCCTATGAAAATCAATGGCAATTAAAGGGAACCTTAGCCGACCAATGGATGGACCTGGATATATCCCTGAGTTCTTTATCTGCTCCACCTTTAATTGCTCCCACAGGCTGCCTCAGCTTTCAAGGGTTTGTGTTATCCAAATATCAAATAAGCGGCTCTCGTCTGGGTGCGGTGGAAGGATTTCAGCCACTGAGATCCCTTTGCTTATTACAAACTGCTCTTGAACTTCTTCCTTTCCTTTGACTGATGGCTCCAGGGGAAGTAGCCACAACTGCTTTCTTTCATTATTTGACTGGGGGGACAGAAGGGGGGTCAGAGGACCATTTCTGGCACCCAGTTCTCTGCCCTGTGTGCTCGGGGATTGAACTCAGGTTGCCAGGTGTGTTCCTAGGCACCTTTATCCACCGAGCCATCTTGCTGTTCAAAATCTGCTTTCTAATGGAACTCGTGTAAATGGGCTTTGCTACCTAGTTTAAGTTCAGATTTGATTTTTACGAATGTATTGATCGATTTAAAGAGCACGTGTAGGCATGCATGTCGTGGTACTTAGATGGAGGTCAGAGGACAACTTCTGAAAGTACCAACTGTCTTTCCACCGTGTGGGCTCCAGGGGTGAAATCAGGTTGCCAGGTGTGTGAGCCGGTGCTTTATACACTGAGCTGTCTCTCCAGCTCAGATTTCATTTTAAAAAAAAAAACACTTGATTTTGTGCTAAGGATTCAACGTAAGCCTTGCTGCGCCAAGGAAGCACTGTTCCACTGTGCTACCTCCAGCTTTCTGTTTATCTTTCCTAAAAAAAAAAATTAAGAAAGGGTCTCACTATGCTTCCAAGCCTGACCTTGAACTCACTGTGTAGTCTAGTCAGATCTGAAGCTTGTGATCCTTTTGCCTCAGCCTCCAATGCTGGGGTTCCAAGCCTGCGCCCCCTCCCTAGACCCAGCTGAGTATTGATATTTGACTAGGGGTGCGAAGAATCTTCTCTCTTTTCCTTCCATTTCTCCTCATTGTCATTGACCCTGATCCCCAAGAGAAGCAGGCAAAAACAATGGAGAGCAGCAGGCGATGCCCTTGGGAACTAATGACTGGGTGAGGTCAGGGGAGCGCTTGGCAGCCCTGCCTGTGTAGGACTGGTGATATACAGACTTGAGTGAATTTAGTAAACTGGTAAAATACGGCCCCAAACTCGTGTTGTTTCTTCACGGAGAGACTTTGTTTACCTAAACTTTCCGGAAGCTGACATAATATTTTCTCATTCACATCCATCTGCTGTGTTTTGAATGCGGTTGGTCCCTGCCAAGACTCATGTGGAGAGTTTATTGCTAGTATAATGCGATTGACAGAGGTGGGCCCTGTAAGAGATAATCAGGTGGCTTTAAGAGGTAATCACTGCGCTCATGCAGTGTCTGTCTTTGGTAAGGGAGTGGTCTGGTTTTAGGTGTCTCAGCACATCTGCATCTCATGCTTTGTGCCTCTTCTGCCTTCCCACGTGCCCTTCCTCTTTCTGCCATGAATCCAGCCATGGTAAGATCCTCACTGACACAAAAGTCTTGAACTTTCCCTCCTTCAGAACGTTGAGTTAAAAGAAGCCTCAGGTATTTTGTTACAGCAGCAGAATGTGGACTGAGACACTATGACGGTGAAGGACATCATCAACTCTGCAGGATCTAGAATCACCTACAAGCCTCTGGGTATGTCTAGCAGAAATGTTCTACGTTAGTTTGTCTCCATCCAAGCTTCTGAAGGGTTCTTTATTAAGCTATCCGAAGTGGGAAAACCCACCCTAAAAGTGGGTACCTCCATTTCCTGGCCTTGTTTTCTGGACTGTAGGAGACAGTGAGACAAGCACAGGCAAGTGTCTTTCTTGCTCCTGATGGCTCATGCCACAAGACCAGCTACCCAAGCTCTTGTCTCCAGGACCCCCACCATAATGGCTTGTACCCTTGAATTTTGGGCCAAAGTAGAGCCTCTCCCCTACGTTGAATTCACCAGGGGGTGGGAGGTAGGGGAGGTTGAGGGGAGGGGTTGTCATGGCGACAGGAAAAGTAACTAATACAGGCGCCTTCCTGCACTCTGGAAAAGACTATGACTATCTTTTATATGCTAGGTATTCAGGTCTCTCTAACTTTCAGGGTTTCCTATATGAATACAGTGGATTTACGATATTTTCACACTGTAATTCCTAATTCCATCCACCCCTCCTTTCTTCGCCCCTTCTAACCTTTCTTCCTTCCTACCTTTCTCACCCCTATTTTCATGGCTTTTTGCACGTGTGGCCCACTGACTCTCAGCTGGTTTGCTTTGATGGCATGTGCCTGAGTACGTGATGGAGGCTGAGTCTCCTAGCAGTGGCGTATACCCCGGAGGCACGCATTTTCCCTTCTTCGCTGTCAGCACTAACCCTCAGCGTTTCTCAGGGAGATGTGGCCTCCTGAGACACTTCCCCTTGGGAAAGGACACACGACTGCAGTGAGTTCATGGATGGAGCAGTCCTGCCATGTCAAAAAGAGGATGTCTGCTCCCCGCCGCTTCAGGCTCTTATAATTCAGGTATGAAATTCTAAAAGAATTTTTTTTAAAGAGAGAAAAAAATATTAAACAAGAAAAAAAGTCTCTCTGACTTGAGACGGTTAGCCGCCCCTCCCCCACAATAAGCAGGACCGGGGCTAGAAAGTAGACAATTGCAGGTGGTGAATGTTTGGCAAAGACAATTCAAAGCTGGTGCGAGAGAGTCGCATCTAATCTAGGGGAGCTCATGGAAGGTTTCTGGGGGTACATTAGCTTGCTAAAGATGCTGTGCAAAGTATCATAGGCTGACAGCTTCACCTATAGAACTCAGTCTCTTCGACAATCTGGAAGTCTGGGATTGGCATGTGGGCAAAATGACTTTGTCCGAGGTCTCTCTGCTTAGTGTGTCAGTGTTTGTCTTCCCCCTGGGTGTCCAAGTAGCCTTCCTTTCACGAGTTTGTGTGCCCCGATCTCAAATCAGGACACAATCTTATTGGATTAGGGTCAGCACACATGACCCATTTCACCTTGACTGGCCTTGTTGCGTGCGTGTGTGTGTGTGTGTGTGTGTGTGTGTGTGTGTGTGTGTGTGTGTGTGTGTGTGTGTACCAAAGGGCACTTGAATGTGTGTGCCTGTGGAAGCCCATGGGTGGCTTCAGAAATCATCCTGGATTGCTCTTCTATCTTATTGTTTTGCCCTGCCTTGCAGGGCCAGAATTGAAAGCCGCCATTGTTTCTACTATTTCCATCTCCCATGTTCACATAGAAATAGGGACTTGCTAGGTCATTTGGAATAGCCTTGACATGGCTTATGCAATCCAGGTTGACCTTAAACTCCTGGTCCTCCTGTGTGGTGGGGTTTTAGTGTGTGCTGTGATTGGGATGGCTGGAATTTTCATGTGATACAGGAAGTAGTCTGATTGGAGGATAAGGTCAGGAGAGGTGATAGAGGACATCCCTGTAGTCCACGTAAGATAAAAGGGGCACGTGGAAGGGTTTTAAGCAGGAGACTGAAGATTGGACTTACACTACCCCAACATCTGAATAAAGCCCACGACTGGTGAATGAGCTTCCCACACAGACCACATGTGACCAGCAGATGTCTGCCCTCCTTCCCTACAGGGCCAGTGATGAGGACAATTTGTATATGGGGTGAAGTTCTGAAGCTCTTTCATATTGATGTCCTTATTTTAACCCTCACACATCAACCCCCCTTCCCAACAGTCGAGAGAAAACTCAGTTTTCTGCAGCGCGCTCCTCCTTCGCGATCCTCAGCATCCTCATTAAAACATTCACTCTTCTTAGGAGGCAAGAAACTGTCATCCGGAGACAGTAACTACCGTAATTGCCGCCACCATTTGGTGCAGCCTGGGGAGAATGCCCCATGGACTTAAAAGACAAACTGCCTTCCATATGCCACAGTCTGTCAGGGCGCGTTTGACAGGAAACCGGCTGATGGGAACCTTTCTGTGGTTTGAAAGAGAGAGGCACGTGGCGGGGCCTGGCTTGGCTGCCGAGTGGATTTTTGTTTCATCATTGGGTTACATTTCCCAGTTTCTTTCATGTGCTGGTTTCTGATCCTTTCTCCCTTGGCCCTGCATCTTATTTCTCACTCCTTCCCCCTCACTGCGACGCACACAAACAGGGCTCCAGCTCTGAAGAATCTGGTGCTACTAGAAGATTCCACTCCTCTCTTTTCATCTGTGCTGTCTGGCCCCTTGTACCTAAGACCAGGCCTAAAAAGGCTTTCTCAAGATCCCTCTTTTACACATCACAAAAGGCTCAGGAGGTGGTGGGATAACCTCTGGGCCCAGAGAGCCAGACAGGGCTGAGATATGCGCAGCACCTACAGCCTTGCTTATCGCTGCAGTCACTCTGCATGTTGCTGAAGAACTTAGACCAAAAGCCTCATAGGGGCATAGTGGGTTTTGCTTTAATCTTTCAATTGTCTGGTTACAATTCTTAATTCAGCTTGGCATGAGAGCTCACATCAACACCAGGGGCTGAGGGAACTAGCCATTCCATATTCATACATCCTCAGGATTGCTAAGAAAGGGATGATCCCTATTTGTCATTCCAGCGTGTCTGGCCAAGTATACATAAGGACGCCAACTTCCTCCCTCCATCGTATCTACCTGGCTAGGGACTAGTCCCACCCACCGTGGGCTGGGCTCTCCCCATCAATCAATCAATCTCTTGCAGGCTTGTTCAAGGCTCAACTCAGCTAACATTTCTTCATGACTGTGCCTAGAGCTCTAGCCTTCAATTGTCAACTTCACAACTTGTATCTAACTATGACAAAGGTCGCGTCTCCCCCTCTTTGTATCCCCACTGTTTTCGAAGCTTCTCTGCCTGGATCAGAGTTTAATCAAACGCTACACTCCATCCGAAGGATTGCATTATAGGAGAAAAACAAATATCCTAGTAATCACTCACTTACATCAGTGGTTCTCAACTAGGGGTAATTCCATCTCCCAAGGGACCTTTTGGAACTTTCTGGAAACATTTTTTTTTTCTCCATTTGGCATTTGAAGGTCAAGAATGTTACTAAACATCCATCATGCATAAGACAACCCCCACAGCAAAGAATTATTTGGCCAGAATGCCGTGTTGCTATGTTGGTAAAGTTCTGATCCAATACTTAAGATCTTATCCCTGGTCGGCCTTGGTATGGAAAGGAGAGATGATTCTGGCTCAGACATTCATTCTCAAGAGAGAGCAGATACTAGCTACAAGTTGTGAAATAGCCAAAGCATGTCTTAAAGATAGCTCTAATTTTTCTCATGTGATAAAAATCTCAAGTAGGTTGTTAAGAGATTGCTTAACTGAGTAACTCAACAAGGTCAGATTTGATCAACTTTACTCAGAAAATTTTTTTGGCTTTCTCCTCATAGTTGCAAAACAGTCGCCATTACCCCAGCCTCACCAAGCAATCTTCATATCACAGTGGCTGAAAAGAATGGATGAAAAACATTCTTGTCTAGTGGAAAATGAATCTTCTTTCTCTCCCTATCCTCTTCATCCTCATCATCCTCATTTTCTGCCAGGGGAAAGGCCTTTGCAGAAGCTCCCTAGTGCACAGTAGCCTTTTTCTCATATCTGACAGGCCACAAGTGAGTCATTTATCCATTTTTAAACCCTTAAAGGAAAGTTTAGAACATACCACATGGGATATGCTTGCTCAGGAGGCAGCAAACACTTTCCGTGAAAGGCCAGGCAGCGAATATTTTAGGTATTGTGTGAAGTACGTGGTCTGTGTTAAACACTTTTCATTTCTGCAAACTTTAAAAAAAAAAACAAAACTATTTTTAGTTCCCGAGCCACAGAACACGCGCTGCAAACCATCGAATGGCAATCTCTTCCAAAAGCGCTTTCTGACACCTGAGCAAAGAAAATGGCGACAGGGATGGTCGCTGGGTCTGCTGCAGGAGGAGTTGTAGCTATAGGCTCATTGTCACATGCATGAGTGACCTGATGAAGACGGACAGAAGAGCAGATAGCCCCCCAAAGTGGCTATCAATGACCCATGTCCCCAGTACACTGCTGGTTTGTTGGACCCAGAGAGGCAAGATGTGGGATCACGAAAGGCCTGCCAAGTCTCTCTTGCCCCACAGAAGTCTCAGGTATGGTTTTTTGTTTTTTTGGTGCGTGTGTGTGTGTGTGTGTGTGTGTGTGTGTGTGTGTGTGTGTGTGTGAAAGAGAGAGAGAGAGAAAGAGAGGGAGAAAGAGAGAACCTTGCATATCCCTGTGGAGGACCAAGGAGGACTTTGGGAATCCTCTTGGATTGCTTCTACCTCCTGCTCACTTCAATCCCTGAGTGAACCACAACCAGAAGTGCGACCAGAACCAGAAGTGCGGCCAGAACCAGAAGTGCAGACCGCTGCTGTTTCCACCTGACACTTTTATGTGGAACTTGGGATCTGAACTCAGGACCTTCTGCTTGCCAAACAGAGTCTTAAAACCCTTGAGCCATCTGTCCAGCCTGCCTTTGACGTGTTTTGAGGACATTTGTGTGGTCTGTCAAGAGCTTCACATAGTAAGAAACCAGATAATTTCTGTCCTAGATAAGTTACTACTGGCTGTTTTCTTGAACAAAACCTCCTGACCAGCTCTGATCCGGCCCAAGCTGCCTTTGAATGCCTGGCCCTCAAAAGCCACGATTGTTATTCTAAGTTCCCATAGTCTTGGGGTCAATTTTTATGTGGCTGAACAGAGATAATACAGAAGATCATGTGGAGGTGGGAACATCTTAAGCCTTCAGTCTCTTAGAATGGTGACTTCAGAGACGGTGAGTGTGGTTGAAGTGAGAGGGCTATGTCAGCCACACAGACAAGCACGCTCCTGTCTTTGTGGTTGCTCAATAAATCCACATGGTGTGGTGGATTCACTGGTGTTCTAGAAACCCATGATTCCCTGGGTAATCTACCTGAAGTGAATACAGGCGCTATTATTTCAGTCTTTACTAATGTTAGCTTTCATATCACCCACCACACAGTAAATACATCTCTACACAGTGGAGAGATCTGTAATTCTTAGCAAACCCATGGAGAGGCCCGTGTCTGTTCTACCAGCCACCCTCAAAAAATCAATAAAAATTAAACAAACAGTGAAAAAGAAAAATTAAAAAGGACGTGTAGTCAACATGGCTGTATAGAGAAGAGGTAAGTCCAGGCAATTCCATTGCTTGAAAAGTCCCTCTCTGGAAGTCTACACAGGGGTTTAAAGAAATCAAGAGAAAGGTTTGACTAAGTAGTCCTGAGGTGGGTTCCATTCACTAACATGTAAGGTGATCTGAAGGTTGTCAGAGACATGTGAAATTTCTTTTGGGAGACAAAGTCCTCCTCTGGATGTCATCAGATCTGACAGATTTTCAGTTCCCTCTGAAACCTTCTCTCTCTGCTCTCAGCGCAAGATTCCTGAGACATTCCAAATTCTCAGTAGCCATTCTTTTGAGAGTCCCAACAGCCAGCATGTTAGGGGGAGGAGAGAAGCATTCCCAGTACCGTCTGTCACACAGATGGGTAGGTTACAGGATGAATCCAAGTTAAAGAGGTGATAGCAGAGTTTCCCGAAGTTTCAGGAGCCAGTGGGCTGATAGAAATGCAGACAGAGTCTGCACCCAGCTGCACGGAAGAAGCCGGGGATTTCGGGTTTGAGAAGGGAATTGTGGAGGTACTGCAGCTGGGAAGACACAAAGCCCAGCTCAGATTTACATCAAAGAGCATCAGACAGACAGAAGGAGCTCCGGATAGATGTGCAGACAGCAGCTGAATAAGCTGCATCTACAGCTAAGGACCTGCTGGCCTAAAACTCTCAGGAACCACCGGAATTCTTTACCTTTAGGCGCATACCTGAAAAATGACAGTGTTGGATGTTGTGATAGTTAATCCTGGATATCAACTTGACACACCTGGCATTAACTAAGATCAGGTGAGACCACACCTGGAAAGATCAGCTGAGACTACCTGAAGAGATTATCTGGATAATACAAAGATCAACCTTAGATCCCATCATTCCATGGAACCTTCATAGATCCCACTGGAACCTCCCGATAGTGGACCAAATAAAAGGAACCACAGAACAGAAGACAAGAGGAAAGACGCTGAAGCTGTGCTCTTACCTCTGCTGCCTGGTTTCTTCAACCCTCCAGTCCTCCAACCTTCCAAGTCTTCAACGTGACTAAAGACTCTCCAGGAATCCTCCAGCCTTCAGCCGTCACCCACTGGCCTACTGGACTGAGCAGTTACTGCTCAGTTGGACTGCTTCGGCCATATCTCATAAGTCAACTCAATAGAATGACTCTGAGACTCTAGAGAACCCTGACGAATACAGGTGCCCACCTCTCTATGGGGTCCAGTGAAGGAGTTATCCTTTTCCTTAGTCGTGTGTGTCTGATAAGTTCTCTGACCTGGCTTCCCTGAGATTTTTATTATGCGCCTGTGACCCTACGGTCTCAATTTGCCGCAATTACTTCATAGGGAGGCACCCTTTTTACTTCCAGGAACAAGTCGTTTGCTGGTCTGTGCTGCATAAGGGGACAAATGGTGCCATCTGCATGCCCACCCAGGTGCATGGTCCTCCTCCAGCCTGAAAGGTGGCTTGGAGTGTGAAGCGTCTCAGGGAAGGAGCGGTCTGAAAAGCACTGCTGTACACAACATGGAGGGCCCAGCTGTGAAGTGGTTGAAGGTCAGCTGATTGGCTCACAGACAAGGAAGCTGATGTTTTCAGATCTGGATTCACCCACCCTCCCCAGCTCGACTTGAAGGTGGAAAACAGAAAAAGAAAATTATTAAATTTTGCCATATGGGGAGAGAGTGTCCAATGTCTGTGGCCACCTCTCCCTGGGGTCTTGATATGGGATCTGGATTTTACAGGGGCTGGAGCTGTGCCCTTCTTGTGCTCAAGGTGTGATTCTGACCTCTCTTGTCTAGTTACTTCTCAGCTCCAAGTCTGTCCTGTATGTAAGGGGTCTGACAAGTTGTCAGGGTTGCGTGACATCTCTTTGGGGCAGATAACTCCCTCCTCTGCCTGGCACCAGCCCCTCTCCATGATCGTGATAGTGAGATTCCTGTAAGTTTCAATCCTCAGGGTCCACTCATTTCACAGTGAGGTACCAACGCCCCATTTTCTGTTTTCCTGTCTAGTTATATCAACACAAGACTGCCCTTCAGAAATACGAGCTTTATTAGAGGAGAACGTCTTGGGGACACAGGAGTCGTCATGGAGCCTTCCGGTGTGAGAGTGTTAGAACAGGCGAGATTAACAAGGAAGAAGAGGAAAGACAGCCGCCGTGGACTGCATGCTGGTTGGTGGGAGGGCGAGTCTGAAGTCTTCAGAGCAGTCTCCCCAAAGCCTCAGCATCCACAGAGCCCCTAGAACAAAGGAGCTTTTCCATTTTTACAGGTCTTTTTTGGGGGAGGATGGCAAGCTCCATGCCACATGACACAGTTCAGCCTGGCCTATGTGCCGGAAGTCAGAAATAGACTGATAAAGACCGGCTGGGATTTAAATTGCCTTGGTTCTGGGCAGCAGGCAGAAGGCTGGGCTTGCTTCCAGCGGCACGTGGAGGGAAGGGAATTGCCAGTGATGGGGGAAAAGGCTGCAGGGGGTGCGTGGCCTGATTTCTCAGAGAGGCACCTAGAGGCTCTGAGATTTGAGGCAGCCTGATCTCATCTGGAAGCAGAGACTACTTTGTCTGGGTTGCCATGGCAACCACCTGGGCACACCCTAAGGTGGAGGTAGCAAGGTTTAAGGGAACGTGAATGGAGCTGCTGGCACTTGCTAGCAGAAGGAAGGAGAGAAGAGCATCCCTCCCCGAGGACTGCAGAGTTTTCCCCTGCTGTCCTCCCCACAAGTGCCAGGTGATCTAGGGCCGTGGGAGATTAACTGAAAAGGGATCCCCATGATGCAGCTCTCATGAAGTTAACATCTGTAATGGGGCGGGACCTTGTGGAGATGCAGCTGTTTGGGGAACACTACACTCCTGGATTCCTTATCCATGCTCTGTGAGGAAGCCAGTAAACTCATTGGCTGATCCAGTTGGACTTTGGTAGGATTATACCTTGGTCTGTGATTGGCATCCTCCTATGGGGAAACAGGGAGCTGTTTGTATCTCCCCGGGGAAAGGCAATGCAGCAGCGAGTCATGGAGCCCAGTTCACTTGGGAACCCGGAGCAAACTTGATTCACTGCTTTGGAATGGTCAGAAAAACGGGAGGACAAGTAAACTTTCTATTACTTTGTTTATTATTTTATTGTGCTTGAAGGCTCAGCTCTATTTTCTCTGAGGTAGTATATCACTTACACCCCCCCATCCATCTTGAAAGGGAAAATACAGGAAAATCTATTGTGTCTGTGCAGCAAGTTGATCCAGTTCTAAGAGTTCTAATATTAGGCAAAGAAGCTGTGTACAGAGAGTGACACAAGACGAAGGACAGTGGTCTACAGAACCCCTCCCGGCATGCAAAAAATGTGGGGCTTGGTACACATTTCCAAGTATTCTGTCTCTGATCTATAAAACTGGAGGAGAAGAATCTCCTACTTCAAATTTGACTTTAATATTTTGTCGATTCATGATTCTGGGTTATTTGCATAGCTTTCAAACACCCCTGTCAAGCGCCCTCCACGTCTGTCAGAGCGGAAGGTCAGTCCTGTCCATCAGACGGACACGGTGTTGAAGGCAAGATGCGAGCTCCCATCAGTTTGCCGGGGAAAGAGGACAAGCGGGGTGATAATTTATTCCTCTTCGCTCGGCTACATTTGCTGCTGCGCCACATCCTTTGCCAAGCCCTGCAGGGGACACAGGAAAGGAAGTCTCAGGGTTTTTTCTTCATGAAGTTTTCAGTGTAGAGGAAGAATGACAAGGACTCCAATTGCCTTTGGCGCGCCTCCTGGAGACACACACCGTACTTGTACTCTGCACCAGTTGGTTCCAGCTGTTAACTTTGGAACTGTGGGGTTCAGGGTGAATGCCTGAGGAAGGCCTCCAGGTGAAACTGTAGGAGATTATCTTGATTGCATAATGGATGTGGGAAGATCCAGACCATAGTGGGTGGGACTATATTCCCTGGGTAAGTGGATAAAGCCGGAGAGGGGAGAGTCGGGTTCTTTGGCAATCTGTTCTGCATTGATGCCTCCCTCTTGGTCCTGTGTTTGGGCACGGCCACTTCCCTTGGTTCCTATTGTAGCTCTTCTGCCATGATGGACTGTAACTGGAAATTGTGAACTGGAATACCAGTTGCTTTGTTCTCCTAAGTCAGACTTGAAATGGAGACATCCCCTAAAATAATGAGCCTGGATTTTTTTTTGGGGGGGGAGGGTTCCTTGAGTCCTGGAGTTGAAGATTGAGACCTGAATATGTGGAGAGGTTAAAAAGCAGGATTTATTGATAGTGAGAAAAAGAGAAACTTGTGGGTGTTTGCAAAGTTCATGAGGGACAAAGATGCCGCCGACGGCTAGCTGGATCAGGGTATTTAGAGAGTTAGGCAGCGTCCCTGAAATGTGTCCCCCAGGCTCATGTGTTTGGAAGGTCATGGCACCTTTAGGAGGTGGAGCCCTGTGGGAAGAAGGCAGTCACAGGGGGTGGGCCTTGAGGTAGATTAGTTCCACCCTGCTTGAGTTAGTGAATCTGCTCTTGAGCCTGAATGCAGTAGCTCTCCTTCTCCATGAAGGACACGACTTAGTTTGCCTCCAGCGTCTGTCAGCCAGCCATGCCTTTTCTACCATGCAAGACTGTATCTCCCTTCTGGAACTGTAAGCTGAATAAATCTTTTTTCTCCCATTAAGTTGCTTGAATTTGGGTAGTCTCTCACAGCAATAGATAAGACTAACTGGTACTGGCAGGTTTTTAAAAAATGACTTTTCCTTATTGGTTAATTTTAGTTTCTTTAACTCTGAATGGGGCTTTTGATCTTTTTTGGGGGGGAAGGGTTGACACTTTGTGATTAAGCTGTTTTTCTGTAGACCAAGTGTATTTGTTAGAGTTCTCTGAAGAAACGGAATCTATAGACTGTAATATATAAAAATAAGTTTATTAAAATAACTCACAATAAAAAATAGTGTCCTTCAAAGTCGCCACCTGTAGCTGCTTCATTCTTAACCGGAATGTTCCACAAAGCCAAAGGATCCCAAGAAGGTCCCAAGAAGATGCTGGTTTCCAATGCTGGTGAAGAGCAGCTGGGCTCCGACGTCGGGCAATGAACAGTGAACAGCAGCAAGGCCCAGAGACCAGGCTCCAAAGGCAGCGGGAACAGCAACAACGTGGTGGAAAAGATGAAGCTCTGAGTCAGCCAAGGACGGAGGGAGCAGCAGCAGCAACAAAGAAGACCACGATGCTTTAAAAGTGCATAATGCTCACAGAGTAGACTCCATAGCAAGCTGACACAAGTTAAGGGAAGAAGCAAGTCCCTCCTCTTTGCACTTCCTATTCTGGTCCACCACTGGAAAGTACCACCCACTACGGGCTCGGTTCTCCACAGCAATCAATCAAGTACCTGCAGACTTGTTCAAGGGCCTTTCCAACCATTAACCCTCCACACCTGTGCCCCAAACTGTCTGCAACTGTCAAGTTGACACCCAAATGCAACCATAACACCAAGGAACTTGTCTCCTTTTGTAGTAAATAGTAGAGAGAAGTCTGGGGCAAGTTTCTGGAATTGGTGATCTCATCTCTTCTATGGGGAACTGCTCAGTTGCTTTTATTTATTTATTTTTTTAAGATATCTCCAGCAGTGGCAGGAACCTTTGTGGACCTTCCCAATCTGACTACTCTGCTCCACTGCCTAAGAAAAATGACTATTCTGTTAATAAGATGGACTTTCAGAGTGGGATCTGTGGTAGCCAGCTTTAGCTGGCTATCCGTTTGATCCACTGTGCTCATGCTAAGCCTCAGCTGTCATATAGAAGGGAAGACTCTGGTGATGAAGAAGTCTGAGGCTGCCAGTGACAGATACTTTGTTATTCACGATTAAAGGTGTTTCCTACCATCTGGGTCTATGTATAGTCTTGGGCCACCTGTTCGCAGCATTTGTTGACCGAGCTCTGTTCTTTCCATTACTAGGCCAAGACTCCATGCCCTAATTTCAATCTGGATCTGACCAGACTGTCAGTTTCATTTGTTGCCTGGGCAATACTCCAGCCTATCAGAGATGGTGACTTTTCTACTCTTCACAGAGATGGATCAAACATAGGGTCAGTTAGATCCATCCACCTGATCTGACTTCTAATGTAACCTACAGTCACAGTCTACAAGGACACTGTCAGCTTTAGCTGCTGTAGGATGTCATCTGTAATAGAAGACAATGATAGTAACATATTTTTTGAAAAGGAAAGCAAGACACAGAGAGGGAAAGGGAAAAAAGAATGAGAGTGAATCATGGGAGAGAGGCTATAAGAGACAGGGACCTAGACCTTTGGATCCAGCTAGGCCTGAGTACACCCCACTTTGTATGCACATGCATGTTTAATATATAGTTCCTCCATTTACAACCTAAAAAAAATTCTAAAATGTAACTGTAAGAACTATTAATGAAGACCAAGCAAAATAAGATTTTCAAAAGCCTTTTGTCAAACACTATACACAAACCTCAGTAATGTTCTCCAGAAGTGAACCCTTTAATCTCTCCATATGTCTCTAAGTGCTTAATACATATTCCACCCTACCCTGAGGCCTTGATGATAGGGAATACCTTCCATTTATCTTCCATTGACATTAAGCTAATGTGTTTCATCTATTAGCATTTTCAGTAAGTTAAATAATAAACAGAGATCTCGGCGTTCTTTCAGGTTGGGCTAAAAACATACAGCGACTCATAGTCAGCTTGCAGCTTTGTGCAATACTTTCTAATGGGAACCTTGCTCTGACTTTTGCTTCAACGGCTGACAGCATGGCAGCCGACATGGGCTTGGTTTCATGCCCACTAAGAGAAACCCATTGCAGCCACATTCCTGAAATTCTGGGACAAGACAAAAGCTTGGGAGTTTTCCACATACCCCCACAGGCATTCTTTGGATCTGTAGAAGGCATTATCTTTTAGAAGCTCCACCTCCCCCAACTCCCTTTGGGGAAAATTTTGACTTACAGTCAGAAGTGTCGCTCTTCTCTCTCTCTCTCTCTCTCTCTCTCTCTGATGAACTACATCTGCTAGAAGCATGGAGCTTTGCCTTTTCTTCAAAAGGTGGTATGTGTTAGGAATACGATTTGCAGATGTTGGGGATGTAACACCCTAAGTGAAAGCAGAGGCCGAGGCGGGTTCATAAAGTTTGTTGCATGTAAGTTTCCTGCTGATAAAAGTTGTGTGGAGCCTTGAAAGACAACTTAGCATAACAATTTCTATTAGCAGAAAGGTGCTCCAGGGATATTTTTGATAAAATATTTGCTAATTGAAAATGTCAGTCCTTGTTTGATTTCTTTTTTTTTTTTTCTTTTCTTTTATGCTCTTTTTCTTTTTCGTGACAGGGACAATGCTAACCTCAAATGCCATATGTAGCCAAAGCTGACCTTGAACTTTGAAAAGTCCTGCCTGCAATTCCTGTAAATGAAATGATTAAGCGCTCACCATCAGGACCGGCTCTTTCTTAATATTTTACTTTTTTGGTTTCATAGATCTCCACCATCACCCAGAACCTGAATCTGTTCTTGAAAACTCTGTGCGAGCGCACGTGTGTGTGTGTGTGTGTGTGTGTGTGTGTGTGTGTGTGTGTCCTTGGATTTGTTTCTTAGGTCCCCTCAAATTTGTGTTTTGACACAGACCTGGAACTCACCCGGGAGACTTGACTGGCCAGCCAGAGAGCCCTCCCTGTCTCTGCCCGGCCAGAACTGGTGTTATAAGTGTGCACCTCACACCTGCCTTTTTAATGTGGGTTCTAGGGATTACACCCAGGTCCTCCTGCTTACATAGTAAGCACTTTACTAAGCTAAGTCCCCAGCACCTTGAAAACCTCTCATGTAGTTACTAAATCATTAATAATGCTAACTCACATTGAATATGCAGAAACCACACTTAGCATGTCAGTAGAGTTACCGAGGCTTCACACAACATATTCATTTACCATGTGCCAACTCTGTCGGTTCTGTCGCTGGTCTTGCTGAGATCAGATTTATTACCTGTCCTGGCCTGAGCACATGCAACTTCCTCTGCCTTGGAATGCAGTTGGAATTCAGTTCTTCGTGAAGTTGGCTTCATTCTGCCACTTGGATCTCAGCCCAATTGAGTTCCTAAGGCACCTTTCTTACTCTACCTCTACCTAACATAGTTACTGGTTGCCCTTGGCTACTTAGATTTCAGCGACAAGTGTGGTGGTGGGGGAGGTGTCTTACAGCTAAATTACTTCCTTTTACATATTATGCCAAATGCATATTAGGCATCTGCTAAATATGTGCTAGATGAAAACCATGTCTGACTTTCATGCAACTCTACGTCCCAAAGTACAGATGTCAGAATCCTAGTGGTTATTGGAAGTGGCATAGATAACGGATAGTGTTTTTATGCTTAGGTAAGAAAAAAAAAAGATTGCAGATTTTATTAGTTTAAGACTTGCTGATTGAACAAAGAGGTTCTTGACTTGACATTCACAGAAGGGCTGTGGAGGCCCTGTGACTTCTGAATTATATGCATGTTTTTCTAGGGAGTCAATGTTCCGAATATTCCCAATAGGATGACCAGTGTGGACTGAGGCTCACTGGCTGCTAATCTAGACTTAGTCAAGTCTGCTGCATAAAAACACATACTTAGACAGTTAGCATTTCACCTTCCACTTCACATTCAATTTCTAAGCAAGTTGCAAATCAAGCACTTGTACTTGGTGGAAGGATTTATGTTTATTTGAGAGAGGGGACAACCCTCACAGCAGAGCAGACAAGGCCTGTGAGCGGCCTGTGTCAGTGGAGCATGTGGTGACCACATCCGGCTGGAAGTAGGGCCAGGCTGGAACCCACTAGCTCTATTCACTAAGACCCTGCATTTACCAGCTAGGGCCCCACAACCTCCCAAACAGCTCTGTGGACTTCGCACCAAGTGTTCAAACACATGAAGGACATCTCACATTCAAGCTGTTGCATGCAGCTCCTGATCGCCATTAAACTCATGGTCGTAAAGAATGTAAAGTGCATTTTGTCCAACTTTAAAAGTTCCCACAGTCTCAATAGCCCTAATGCAATCCAAGACTCCAAAGTGTCCAGTGACGAGATATGTGCTTGCAATGTACAAGGGCCACAGAATAAG
This sequence comes from Typhlomys cinereus, assembly GCA_023101885.1. Lineage (NCBI taxonomy): Eukaryota > Metazoa > Chordata > Mammalia > Rodentia > Platacanthomyidae > Typhlomys > Typhlomys cinereus. The sequence goes on along the minus strand of JALPQD010000009.1, from coordinate 2,227,195 downwards.
CTTTCCTGTTCTACAAGGAAGGAATGGGAAGACAGCAAGGAAAGACAGGACCTAGCAGGACAAACACCAAACCGCAGAGCTCCATAGCCAACATCTGGGGCCCATGGTGGCATTATATTTTGAAACTTTTGTTAATTTTTCCTCCTCACCCAAAGTTTCCTGTACTTCAATACCCCAGGTATCAATGAGCCATCTCTATATAGTATGCTTATTGTCAATCCTTAGATGTCCAAGATTGTAGGCTCTGAGGTCATGTGGACTTTGGCTTGAATCCAGTCCCAAGTGCTTCATGTCTCCATGCGTAGACCACTCACCTACAGGAATCTCAGTGCCAGAAATGGCAAAGCCGTCCTACAGCATGTGATGTGGAGTGAAGGTATTTTATGCCCAGCACTGTTCTAGTGACATTCTATGCCAGTCAACTTGATTGTAATAACAACTTCCCTAGACTCTGAACTGAGTTGTTTTTAAAATGCTTCTGTTTTGCAATGATGGCCCAATTGTTACCATTGTACAAATCGGGAAACTGAGATACCAAGAAGCTCAGTGGTGTTCCCAGGTATGTTCAGTTATTGAGTGACTCTGCAAAATTCAAGCTACTCAGGAACATGCATTCCCACGGTGCCTGTTGCATCCCACCAGTAAACAGTGGGTAGGTAAAACAACAGTCCATTGAAAACATCACTCTAGGGGCTAGGGAGATGGATCTATTGGTAGAGCAACTGGAGCAGAGAACCTGAGTTTGATTTCCAGATCTCGTTTTAAAAACAATAGCTGGAAGTCAGTTACCAGACAGAGATGGGTGGAGCCTTGGGGCTCACTGGCCAGTCAGTCTACCCTACTCGACAAGCTCCAGGCCCTGTCTCAAAACAATAATAAAAAAATAAATAGAAGCAGAAGGAGAAGCAGAGGCAGAGAAGAAGCAGAGGAGGGGGGAAAGGGAGGGAGAGGGGAGGAAGAAGAAAGTAGAAGATGTCTAAATAATATCCAAGCTTGTTCTTTGACCTCCACATCTCCACATGCATATACACACACATGCATCAACACTTGCGCACACCCATGGACACACAAACACACACACAAAATATCACTTATGTTGAATAGCTAGCAGCAGAAGAGTTACCTCCAGCGCAGCCCAGTTCCCAAAGACACAACGAAGATTTTACTTCTTTGCAGACCAGAATGGTGCAATGGCAAATCAAGCTTAGACTGCCAAGTTTTTGAAAACGAAAATTCTTTTGGTGACAGTGGTAACAGTGACAAATTAGTCCAAACTGTGATGTTCTGGGTCTGTCTTCCCTAGGGACTATCTGGTCTCTTAGGCACCTTTTCAGTAATATTAATGCCCCCACCTTGCCAGAATCCTTTTAAATTGTGTGTGTGTGTGTGTGTATGCCACAACGTATATGTAGAGGTCAGAGGACAACTTCGTGGAGTCAGTTTTCCTTGTTTTCCTTTCTGCTGGGGTGTGGCAAGGACGTCATGCTGTAGCACTTCCAATGACAGATCCTGAGATTTTTATCTTGTCACCATCTATTCATAGGGCAGCCAGTGTGTGCTAAGTCTGGAGGTGCTGTAAGTTATAAAGCTGCCTGTTCTGCTGGTGAAAGGTCCCTTGTTCCATAACCTTTCCTAACAAGAGGATTTTTGAGGACTCGACTGTATCTAGTGCTAGAAAGGACATCGGATTGGAATAAGCCTGATAAAGTGATTGGCTCAGGAAAAGGAGAACTCCAGGTAAGTCACCTTCAGGCAAGGCTGCTCAGGGCTCCTCATTATTATACTACACTTGGGCTGCTGTCACAAAGTACCAAGACTGAGTGGTTTACGTGACACAAATTTATGATCTCAAATATCGTCTTTGCCATTGAGAAGTGTGATATTAAGGTGTGGGTAGGGTCAGTTCCTTTCTTTGTCTCTCCTCCTAGCTTCTGGTGGTTTGCTGACAGGCTTTGGCACTGCTTGGCATGTAGATATACCCCCAACAGTCTGCCAAATCTGACCTCCTGGTGTTCTTCCTGTGTGCACGTTTCCACGTCCAAATTTCCTCTTTTCAGATGGAAGGAGTCCTAACAGATTTTAGAGGTCCGTTCTAATAAGCTCATGTAACTGATGTTTGATTTGGAAACCCGGAGGTTGGGACTAGAGCATATAATTGCAGGAGGAGGGCTATACTTCCACTCCTAAATTGACTCAACAGTGTCATGGACCACATGGCTCTCTCCACCTCCTGGCTCTGCTTCCTTGTGAGAATTTCTCCAAATTGTGATGGGAAAGAATGTCAGCATCTCTAAACTGGAAAGAGGTGATTTGAGTGGAAGAGGGCAACAAAAAAGTTCCTATTATGTTGAAGTATGAAATACTCCACATGGATGTCAGGAGTTTGAACACCTGATCCGTAGCTGGTGGCACGGTCTTGTGGGTTTGTGGATCCTTTGGAGAGTGCAGCCTAGTGTGCAGAAGCCAATTAAAGGTTATATCCTCTTTTGCTTCCAGCCTCAACTCAGCTTCCTGGTTCGCAGCCATGATGTGATAAGTCTTTTCTGCCACACGCACCTGCTGTTGTAAGCTCTGCCATGCCTTTCCCACCCAATGGACTGAAACCGTGAGCCAACACTGATGCTTCTTCCCTTAAGCTGCTTCTTTTCAGGCATTTTGTCACGATGATGAGAAATATAACAGAAACCATTCCAGACTTGTCTCTAGTGGGCCTGATGCGGAACATATACTTGGTAGCCAATCCGGTTGCCTGATCAAGAAGATTGAATATTCAAATTTCCCAGACTTGGGTGCTGTGTCTTCTCTCTGAGTTAGACTGGGGGTGAGCAATTTTAGTTGAGCTTAGAAGTGGGGAGAATCTCCAGAAAATGAGGAGGAAGCTAGGATTCACTTTCATAGACCAGAGCTTAACACTGTGATCAGCTATCCTAACTTGGCAGCAGTTGGATACACAAGTCAGGGGAAGGTGATTAAAGCATCTTGGACTTAACTTTTTTCCATCTGCTTGAACTTGCAGATATGAAATTTATGATTCTCTGTCATCACCTTTTTAAAGTCCTTTCCCCTCTAAGCATCACTTGATACAAATAAGGACGATTGCTATAAAAAGAACAGAAGTTCGTTCTGTTCTAATGGAGAAGTGAGTTTTAGTGGGTGTTATTCCCACCACAGATATGATGTTGGAGGCTTGGTACTTTGGGATCATGATAAAAATAATATAAAAACTTAAAATAACTATTGGTAGAGTGGACTAACTTAAAATATTATGGAGAAGAGAGAGAAGGTTCCTATTCGCTATTCCACAGAATAAGACGTACTCAGTTCTCTATGATGGTTTTTCTAGTTACTTTTCTGATGCTCTGGCCCAAGCAACTTATTGGAGAAAGGGTTTATTATTAGACTTACAGTTCCAGAGGATACAAAGTCCATCATGGTGGTAAGCAAAGACACGGAGATAGGGCCAGGCAATACATTTCAGTGTATTCAGGAAGCAGAGGGGTCAGGAGAGAAAAGCTAGTAGGGGTAGGTTATCAGACTTCAAGGCCCACCCCAGTGACATATTTTCTCCAGTGAAGCTCCACTTTCTAAAGATTACACAGCCCCCCTAGCTGGGCACCAAGTATTCAAATACATAAGCCTGCAGGGGACAGATCACATTCAATCTATGACAGGTAGTTCCTGCCTCATGAGTTTTTTCTCCAGAGAATTCAAGGTCTCCATCCACTCTCCACGACAGGCAGTTGCTCCAGAAATTGTGTCTAAGTGTGCAAAGTCCAGAACCCCCACATTTTCCCCATGTTAATGTTTATACCCACATTTCCATTTTGAGCTAAAACTTTCTAGCAGTTTGTGACAAGGTTCTCATGAGAACAAATACGCTGCGCCTTGGGCACTTATTAATATTCATCACCATTTCTAAATGAAGAGTGAAATGAGAGAATGTTGTTAGGCTTCTGAGCAGGCATTGTGAACAGTCACAAAATATCGCTGGGCAAAGGATGCCACCTAAAACTTTCAAAGACAGGGTTGGCACAGCTTAGTCCACACAGCATCAGATAACTCAGAGAATGAGCAGAAGCGCATGTTCACTATGATGCATCTCACAGTTGGGTACTGAGAACAGTGGGGGTCTGCGGACCCCACCTTTGAAACCATGAAGTCTTATGGTCACTGATAAGGGATTAGTTAAGATGTTCCGGAGATAAAGGACTAAGAGGATGTGTATGTAGAATTAACTATAAAAAGAAAAGCTTACTGAAAAGAAACGGCCCATGCGATTATGGAGGGAGGAAGTATGAAGTGCTGCAGAATGCAGGCAAACTTGAGACTCAAAGCCAACAGGGTATATGCTAGTTTGAAGGCTGGTAGACTTGAGATAGAGGCAGAGCTGGTGTTTCAGCTAGAGCCCAATGGCAGGAGAAAAGCCAAGGTGTCAAATCAAAAGGCAGTCACCCAGTGGGAAGGAGTCTTTCTTCTTAAGAGAAGAACAGCCTTTTGGGTTATCGCAAAGGATCAGACCACTCACATTAGGAAGACATTTTATTCCATCCAAAGATTTCAGTGTTTATTCTTATCCAAAAATATCTTCACAAAGAATATCACGGGAGTAAATATCAGGGCTCCCCTATGGCCGTGTAAAGTTAACATATAAAACTAAATATCATATGTGCAGATCAAGTTCTAACTCTCTGGACGCATAAGCGAACTTCTCCAAGAATCAGTCTCCTTACCACCAAGACAGAAATAAACATACCCCACTGATAAAGTTACAGCCAGGTGGCAAGCCCTCAGCAAAGCGACAATCATTTTAAACTGAAGAAACACATTAGGGCTGGGGAGATGACTCAGGGGTTAAAGCCTTTGCCTTGTAAGCAAAAGGACCTGGGTTCACATCCCTAGATTCCACATAAAAATGCCAGGTGGATACGGTGGTGGCCTTGGGCCTCCACAGGAACACACACTCATGTGCCTCCTGGCACACACACACACACACACACACACACACATAAAAAAAAAATTAGAAAATCACCAGCTCTTGATTCTTTTGCTTGAACAGGACATTTGGGTAAATAGAATCTTTGAAAAACCACACCTGGTCACCCCACCCCGCTCCGCCGGTCGGGACGCGCACGCGCGGTCCAGCCGGGCCTCACCCCGCGCCCTAGGACCCCAGGTCAGCCCACAGGGACCCGGCTCCGACTCCCACCATCCAGCCGGAGCCGCGCGGGGGCCGAGGGACGAGGAGGACCTCCCCCTGCGCCCGGCCCCGCCCCAGCTGCCCTCGGGTTAAATAGCTCCACGCCGACGCGCCCATCCTCCCTTTACACCCCACCCCGCTCCGCCGGTCGGGACACGCGCGCGGTCCACCCGGGCCTCACCCCGCGCCCTAGGTAAGTCCCCGTTCGGGCCCCGCCCACCAGTACCCCAGGCCAAATAATTCAGTTTAGTGAAATTGAGAGATCTTAAGAGTTAAAATGACAATGCCAAAGTCAAAGTGCAAATCCATGAGAAGCAGCACTCAAGTAAACAAATTTCCCACTGAAGAAATTAATCCCATAATGTTAGACTCCAACAAGAACAAACCCGCGGAAAAAGGCCAAGAAAGCCTGACCCAGGATAACGACTTTCAAAATATGATCATTACCATGTTCAATACTATGAAAGAGGAAATCCGGGAGGAATTACATAATCGAATCAATCGCTTTGAAGAGGAACACAACAGACATCTGGAGGAGTTGAGAAAAACAGTGCAAGAAACAAAAAGTGGCATAGAGCAGTTAAAACAAACTCAAGCAGAGTTTAAAACTGAGCTAAAAGACAAGTTATCTTCAACCCAGACCACCACAGAGAGTCTTATCAACAGAACTAATGAAGCAGAAAACAGAATTTCAGACCTTGAAGATAAAGTGGGAGTACTAACCAGCTCAATGGAAGAGGTTGTTAAAGCCAAAAAGATACTTGAGAGAAATATCCAAGAGATATGGGACACCCTGAAGAAGCCTAACATGCGTATTCATGGAATACCGAGCAAGAATCTCAAAATACCACCCCTGAGGAAATTTTTCAAACGATCATCAAGGAAAACTTTCCTCATCTAAAAAAAGAGAGGCCCATTCATATACAAGAGGCATTCCGCACCCCAAACAGATACGACCAAAATAGAAGCACACCGCGGCAAATAATAGTTAAAACACTCCACATTCAAGATAAAGAACTGGTGCTGAGAGCTTCAAGGGAGAAAAAAACAAGTCACTTTTAAAGGTAAACCTATTAAAATAACAAATGACTTCTCAGTCGAAACAGTAAAGCAAGAAGAGCTTTGAGAGACATACTTCAAGTATTGAATGAGCAAAAATGTCAACCCAGGCTGATTTACCCTGCAAAACTATCAGTCATGATCGAGGGAGAAAGAAAAATTTTCCAGCACAAAGACAACTTTAAGGGATACATGGCCACCAAACCAGGCCTTCAAAAACTGCTAGAAATGATACTAAAGCGTGAAGAAAAAAAACAGGCATATCCAGGAGAACAGAAGGCAAATATAACACCATTAAAAGCGAAGCAATATACTTATAAAAGCTACTAAACATAATAAATGTCTGGAATTAACAATAGTTTCTCCATTATAACACTAAATGTTAATGGACTTAATTCACCGATCAAGAGACACAGATTACAAACTTGGATTAAAAATCACAATCCATCAATCTGTTGCCTGCAGGAAACCCATCTCACCACAAAAGATAGGCACGCTCTAAAAATAAAAGGCTGGTCAACAATTCTACAAGCAAATGGAAGCAGAAAACAGGCAGGGGTAGCCATTATGCTATCAGACAAAGTGGATTTCAAACCAAAAAAAATTATAAGAGACGGATGGATACTACATTTTAGTCACAGGTACAATTCACCAGGAAGATTTCACAATACTGAACATATATGCACCCAATACGGGCCCCTCCACATTCATTAAGAAAACCCTACAGCGTCTAAAGCAAGAAATCAACCCCCAAACGATAATTCTTGGGGACTTCAACACCGCCCTCTCTACATGGGATAGATCAACAGGTCAAAAGCTTAACAGAGACACTTTGGAACTTAATCAAACCCTGAAAGAAATGGACCTTACAGATCTCTATCGAACTTTTCACCCACGCACCAAAGAATACACATTTTTCTCAGCAGCACACGGAACTTTCTCCAAAATAGATCACATATTGGGCCACAAAATGAATCTACACATATACAAGAAAGTTGAAATTCTAACCTGTGCCCTATCAGACCACCACGGCCTAAAGCTGGACATCCACAACACATCAAACAAGAGAAAATACACTAACTCCTGGAAACTTAACACTATGATGCTGAATGAGAACTGGATTCAGGAAGAAATTAAAAAGGAAATTCAAGATTTCCTGAAAGTGAATGATAACGAAAATACAACTTACCAAAATCTCTGGGACACAATGAAAGCTGTTCTAAGAGGTAAGTTCATAGCTCTTAATGCCCACGTCAAAAAATGGAAACATCAGAAATAAACAACTTAACAATGCAGCTTAAAGCTTTAGAGAAACTAGAGCAATCTGATCCCAAAAGCAGTAGAAGAGAAGAGATTAGCAAAATAAGGGGAGAAATATCTGAAATCGAGACTAAGAAAACGATAGAAAAAATCAACCAATCAAAAAGCTGGTTCTTTGAAAAAATCAACAAGATTGATACACCCCTAGCTAAACTAACCAAAAGGAAGAGAGAGAAAACCCAAATTAACAAAATTAGAAATGAGCATGGTATCACTACTGATACCCAAGAAATCCAGAGAATTATAACATCATATTTCAAAAACTTATACTCTGTGAAGTTTGACAACACAAAAGAGATGGATGAATTTCTAAGTAAACACAACTTACCTAAATTGAATCAGGAAGTTGTGAATTATTTAAATAGTCCTATAACATATAAGGAAATTGAGAAAGTAATCTCGAATCTTCCCACCAAAAAATGTCCTGGACCAGATGGATTCAGCACAGAGTTCTACCAGACATTTAAGGAGTTAATAACACCAATACTCCTTAAACTGTTCCATCAAATAGCAAAGGAAGGAACACTACCAAATTCCTTCTATGAAGCTAATATCGTTTTAATCCCAAAACCTAATAAAGATTCACTTAAAAAAGAAAACTATAGGCCGATCTCCCTGATGAACACAGACGCAAAGATTCTCAACAAAGTCTTAGCAAATCGGATTCAAAAACATATTAAAAAGATCATTCATGGGGACCAAGTAGGCTTCATCCCCGGCACACAAGGTTGGTTCAACATACGCAAATCAATAAATGTAATTCATCATGTAAACCAGTCCAAAGTCCAAGACCACATGATACTCTCGATAGATGCAGAAAAAGCCTTTGACAAGATCCAACAGCCTTTTATGATCAAAACGCTAGAGACAGTAGGAATGGAAGGAACCTTTATCAATATAATAAAAGCTGTATACAACAAGCCCACAGCAAGGATTATGCTCAATGGGGAACAATTGGAAGCATTCCCACTTCGATCAGGAACTAGACAAGGCTGTCCACTCTCACCACTTCTATTCAATATTGTACTTGAAGTCTTAGCTGAAGCCATAAGACAAGAAAGGGACATAAGAGGGATTCAAATCGGCAAGGAAGAAATCAAGCTATCCCTATTTGCAGATGACATGATCTTATACCTGAGGGATCCCAAAAACTCCACCAGGAAGCTCCTGGAACTAATTGAGAAGTTCAGCAGGGTGGCAGGATACAAAATAAATGTGCAAAAATCAGAGGCCTTCCTATATGCCCAGAATGAAAGAAGTGAAAAAGCCTTGAGAGAAACAATACCATTTACTATAGCCCCTAAAAAAATGAAATACCTTGGTATAAACCTAACTAAGGAGGTAAAAGACCTTTACAATGAAAACTTTAAAACCCTAAAGAAAGAAATTGCAGAAGACACCAGAAGGTGGAAAGACCTCCCTTGTTCCTGGATTGGCAGAATCAACATTGTAAAAATGACCATCCTACCAAAGGCAATATACAGATTCAATGCTATACCAATCAAAATCCCAAAGCAATTCTTCAAAGAAGTTGACCAAACAATCTCAAAGTTCATATGGAGGCACAAAAGACCCAGGATAGCAAAAACAATCCCGAGTAACAAAAACACAGCTGGAGGTATTACCATACCAAACCTAAGTCTATACTACAAATCCATAGTTATAAAGACAGCCTGGTACTGGCTCCAAAATAGACACACAGATCAATGGATAAGGATTGAAGACCCAGATATAAGCCCACAAAGTTACAGCCATTTGGTCTTTGACAAAGGGGCCCAAAGAATCCAATGGAAAAAGAACAGCATCTTCAATAAATGGTGCTGGCAAAACTGGATCTCCACATGCAGAAGATTAAAGCTGGACCCGTACTTGTCACCATGTACAAGACTTAATTCCAAATGGATCAAGGACCTTGATATCAGGCCAGAGACTTTAAAAACCATAGTTGAAAGGATAGGGAACTCCCTCGAGCTGATTGGGCTAGGCCAACACTTCCTAAACAGACATCCAATGGCACAGTCACTGCTACCAACTCTCAACAGTTGGGATCTTGTGAAATTAAAGAGCTTCTGTTCAGATAGAGAGATTGTCACACGAGCTCAAAGGCAACCCACAGAATGGGAGAAAATCTTCACTAACCACATATCTGACAGAGCTCTACTGTCCAGAGTGCACAAAGAACTTAGAAAATTAAACTCCAAGGAAAACACTGGCCCAATTAAAAAATGGGCCCTGGAACTTCAAAGAAACTTTACCAGGGATGAAATTAAAATGTCTAACAATTATCTTAAAAAATGCTCCACTTCCTTCGCCATCGGGAAATGCAAATCAAAACTTCCCTGAGATATCATCTCACCCCGGTCAGGATGGCAAAAATCCACAATACAAACAACGACAAATGCTGGAGAGGATGTGGAGAGAGGGGAACTCTCCTACATTGTTGGTGGGAATGCAGGCTCATACAGCCACTCTGGCGAGCCGTCTGGAGATTCTTAAAGAAATTAAAGATTGAAATGCCATATGACCCTGCTATCCCACTTTTGGGAATAACCCCCCATGCAGCAGAGGTTCGCCTCGAGAGCACAAGCTCGACCATGTTCATAGCAGCACTGTTTACAATAGCAAAGTCATGGAATCAACCTAAATGTCCAACAGTTGACGAGTGGATAAGGAAACTGTGGTACATCTATACAATGGAGTACTACTCAGCCATCAAAAATGATGAATTACTGGAATTTGCTGGGAAATGGATGTCATTAGAAAGAATTATATTAAGTGAAGTATCCCAAACCCAGAAAATTAAGCGCCGAATGTACTCCCTAATAGGTGGCTCCTAGTACCAAACTCACCCAGCCCACATTGAGACACTCAAAAGTAAACCTATGTAACATAGTAATTGCAAGGAATATGAACAAGAGAGATGGGGTAGGAGGGCCACACCAGAAACAAGGAGAGAGGGGACCATGTTACAGCAGAGAAAATAGGCCTCCATCAAGGTCTGCAAGTAAGTAATGAGAAACCTGGTTAAGTTCACAGACGTTCTTTCCTGATCTCACCAGAAGGGGAGGGCATATAGTCTAGCAGATAAAAAGTAATCATTTTGCAAATGGGTGATGGACCCCTCCCTCAGTGAGGTTTCCTACTCTTATTACATCTACCCTTGAATGTGCTATTACAAGACTCCAGTTTAACAGCTTTTTGTCTCTGGCCAGGGGGTGACATACAGTGCCCAGCAGAATGGAGTGAAGGGAATTGCAGGAGCAGCAAAACTGCAAAAGAAAATCAACAAACCACAATCCAGAACTTCAGAGACTCTATATCAATCACATAGAACTAGGACAGCCTAATCTCTCCCCATCCTGGAGCTCAGGGACATTTGCGGAAGAGGGGGCGGTAAGATTGTAAGAGCAAAAGGATGGGAGGAGCAACGATTTGCAAGATTCTCAACAATAGTTGGGGCCAAAGCAATCATAATGGGACTTTGCATGCCCTGCGCAATGTCCAGCGCACTGTTTGCCCTCATAAAGTCTAGCATCTGTTAAGGGCACCGAGACCCCTGGAGGCAAGGGATTGACAGCCATAGTAGTGATCTTATGCTTAAGGGGAACAAGAGAAAGGGCTTATGGAAATGCCACTGGGTCCTTATATGTCATCGGAGAGGAGGACCCAGTGGAGAGTTAGGCGTACACAATAAAGGACTCTCTGGGAACTGGGGGGGGAGGCACTGGGGGAAGGGGAGGGGGAGGAGGGGGGAGGGAGGGAACTGGTAAAAAATTTTAAAATGTATAATTAAATTTTTAATAAAAAAATAAATAAATAAATACATAAACATGTAAATAAACCAATAAAAAAAAAAGAATAAAAGTGTCAAGAAAGACAAAAAAAAAAAAAAAACACACCTGGGCAAAGATTTTTTTTAAATTTTGAAAGCAATTCAAAATCAATACCAAGTTGCAATGGGAGTCTTTCATTACATACTTACCACATAGTACAGGAATACATTACTCCTCTAAGTAGTTGTTTTGAAAGCTCTATGGATGCTTAGTGGGTAAACAGCTTGCTGCACAAGAATGAGAACCTGAGGTCAATCCTCCAAACCCATCTGCAGCAGTACTTGGTAGCATGAGTCTGTATTCCAGCACTCTTACAGTGAGATGGGAGGTGGAGACAGGGGGATGCATCCTTGGAAATCTGTGCGCTGCTGGTAGAAGAGTGAGGATTGATACCCATGCTTGTCCTGTGATCTTCATACACGTGACATACCGCACATGTGCACACATATCTTTTAGTTTCATTATGTGTTGCTGGAACAAAATACCTGGGCGAAGCAACTTAGGGGAGTTTAATCAGCTCACAATTCTAGGCTGCAGCCTATCATCTTAGGGCAGTTACAGCTGCCAGGAGCTTGAGGCAGCAGGTCACATCACATGCTAGTCAAGAAACCGAGAGGGAATGGATGCAAGCTTGGTAATACTCAGTTATTCCTACACAGTTCTGGACCCTCTTTCTAGGGAATGGGGTTGAGTCTTCCTGTGTCAGTGCTATCAAGACCATCTCCCCAGGCATGATCGAAGGGCTGCTTTAATCCATCACAGTCATGCCTGGAATCCTGCTCCTAAGCGTTGTACTGACACACACACACACACACACACACACGCCACAATAAGAAAAACATGTATATATATATGTAGAGTATAGAATTTTTTAAGACAAAAAAAAAACACGTAGAACTAATACTCTGGTTTCTTCCATCAGACCTGATAAGAGTTGAGCTGTCATGTAAGCGTAATGGTCTAGAAATGATGACTCCTTTTTTCCAGCCAGAGAAGGGAATCATGGAGACTGTTTGTGGATGACAACAGTCCTTGTTTCCTATAATCTGCCACTCTAATAGAAATTCAGTGAATGCCTTGGAGCCTAGTAAATCAAAACTACATTTGAACCTTATTGATTAAATAACAAAAATCAAATCAGTCTTCTCCTAAGACCCATTTGCAGGTACAAAATATTACCTGAAATTGGCGGCTGTAATTGGCGGCTGTTGAGAGGGAAAATGCCAAACACAGGATGTTAGAGCTGAGCTTTCAGACTCTGGAGTTGACTCGACTCATGGTTTCAAAGTGTAACATCAAATTATACTGACCCAATAAAGCAAATGTATTATTTGCAGACTGGAACAAAAGGATATCCTATACTATCTTTTTTTTTTTTTTTTTTTTTTTTTTGCTAAAGGCCCCTCAGAATTTTGTAGACTCGGCAGAGGATTTTGTTTCTGGCTACCTTAATTGGGGAAGCTGAGAGATGGAGCTTGAAGATACTGAGAAAACTAATCCTCCTTCCCAGAAAGCATGAAAGGAAAAGTGACCAGTATCCATTATCTTTCTACCAGATAATTAAGCTTATTATTCTGATGATAAATGACCTCTTTCCGTCTCTTTCTAGACCCATAATTTTATCATTCCAAGGATAAATTCTCTGTCTTGCTACTGAGTCATTAAGGTAAAGAACACACTCAGGGGAAAGTCAGATTACGGCTGGAGTCCTGGAGATAATTACTATCATCCTCTGCTCCCCTTTGGCACTGGAAGCTTGGCATGCTTAATCAAAAGAAAGGCCCTCCGGATGGAGTGGAAGGATGGTTAGCTGAGTGTACTGAGACGTGCAAATATGCAGGGCACCACTGGGAAGTCGGGGAGTCTGTTGATGTGATCTCTGCCCTGCAGACTTTTGCAAGTGTTGAAATGCTTGGACTGAACAAAAGAGAATGCCAAACAGATCTATGCGATGGGAGTAATAATGGCAGGTAACAGGAGGGCTCTCAGCAAAGGAGTTGCCCTAAAGACCTTTGGAATAAATTGCCTTTTGCACATTTGGGAGGGTCACAGATTTGCAAGCAAAAGTAGGAAGATTTGAAAGTTATCATTAGCAAGTACCCCAAATCCTTCCAGTGTCACCATCCCTAGGAACTACTCACCTGGTTCTGGCCAGCCATGGGTTTCTTTCTTTCATTTCACAATAAGTATCATTCCTGCCTTCTACTCTTTGGAGAACCCATTCCATGTCACCTTGATTTCTCACAGCATGCCCCTCCTTGATTCAGGGGATGGTTACATGTGAAATACAGAAATGGTACATAGTGGATAAAGGGGCTGCAGAGATGGCTCAGGGGTTAAGCCTCTGCCTTGCAGGCAGAAGGTCCTGAGTTCGGATCCTAGACCCCACGACACCGGGCAGAAGTGGGGGCAGCCTGTGTTTCTAGTCCTGGTAGGGCCGAGTCTGTGAATCTCGGGGCAGAGTAAACAAGGAGGAGGTAGAGGCGGTCCATGGTGGTTCCCGAATTCGTCCATGGTTCTATACACACATACATACACACACGCACACACATGCACAATTGAATAAATAATAATAAATATTTTAAAAAAACATAGTGGATCAAAACTTCTCAGGATGAGGACTCAACCCCTGGACAGCAAGGGTAACTTAAGCAGGCATGTTGGGCAGAAGGCAAAAGCCAGTGGTGTATTTACTGGTCATCTACTATGTGGTGGAACTTGACAAATGGATGCGATCATTCTCTTCTAGTGTGGTCTAGTATAGGCCACTGAGGATTGTCCTTTTATGCAATTGTCCTCTTATGACTAACCCCTGAGTTTTCATTTCCTTGCAAGAAAGGCCATAATAAGATGTGTGGCCTCCACAGATTTGATTTTCTATGGTTGGTTTAACAAACGAATGGTTTCAAAGATGGTGGCCCCATGTTTGGAATTTCTGAAACAACTTCTGAGAGAAGGAAAAACTTGTCTTAGCCACCATCTGTTGAATTTGAGGATCACCTGTGTGCTCATCTGTAAGGAAGACAAGGCCTGTCATTAGCTGATGTCTAGTCATTTAGGTTACTACGGATGAGGCCAAAGTTTAGATGGCCACTACGGGTCAGTAGACTGTTCCGGAGTCGGTAAGCCCTCCTGAAGTGAACTGGGCATCTACCTCTTCTCCTTCAGGGCCCATCCTCATGCCCTCGTGGCCCACAAGAAGAGCCAGCCCCAAATCAGGCAAAATTAGTGTCTTTGGGTCAGTCTCAGTCAAGGAAGGGGGTTAGGAGGGAGAGAAGCACAAGGTAGATGTTGTGTCGCCACATCGTCTGAACAAGATTCTGCACGTTTTTCGTGTGTGTGTGTGTGTGTGTGTGTGTGTGTGTGTGTGTGTGCTCATGTGTATATGGTATATGTATGTTTGCAGGTGTATGGGTTTACGTGTATGAAAGTGCATGTGGGGGGGTCTGAGATTGATTTCAGGAATCATCCTCAATCTTTCTTCCACCTTATTCTTTTGAAGCTAATTAAACCTGGAGCTTGCTATTGGGCTAGTCTGGCCAGCCAGCTTGACCTGAGGATTCCTGGGCTCTGTCTTCTCTCTTCTGGGGGCTAGAATTATAGGCGGGCACCACACCTATTCATCATTTTACTTGGAATGTGGGAGTCCAAACTCCCAGTCTTTTTACTTCCCCTGCGAGCACTTTAAGTATCAGACCATCTCCCTAATCCTTGTAATACATTTTTCAGAAAAGGGTGTGAAGAACAGTTGACAGAATGCTAACATTAGCTAGTCTGGTGGGAAAGCATATACATATTTGATAGTTTTTTTGTGTTATGAGCTTTAAGATTGTCATATAGTTAGATATAGGTGTCAACTTGACAACTGAAAAGCTAGAATTCTGGACACAGGTATAAAGAATTAGTAACTGAGTTAAGACCTAAAATGGTGGAATTAATGGGGGAACCAGCCCATATAGGATGGGACTAGTCCCTGGCAGCTGAATAAGACAGAGGGAACTGGTGAAGGAAGATTGGCATTCTTCTTTATGTTTGGTCAAACGTGCTAGTCTGGCAAGTGAGGATTGTCTTTCTCTCACTGTTTCTAGATATGGTATGTCTAATTTCTCTTGGCTCTAGATGTTGATATGAGCTCACCTGCCAAGCTGGACAAAGAATTATAATCAAGGATCTTTTTTTAAAGATTTTTATTATTATTTCCGCTCATACAAACTTAATAGGTACACCGGTTCCCTTCCTCCCTCCTCCTTCCCCCACCCTCCTTGCTCCCCCTCCCCTCACCCCTCTCTCCCGATCCCCCAGTGTCCCCCCCAATCCCCAGAGAATCCTTTAATGTGCATGCCAGACTCTCCTCTGGGCCCTCCTCTCCGATGACATACAAGGACCCATTGGCATTTCCCTGAACCCTTTCCTGTGTTCCCCTTAAGCATAGGAACACTACTGTGGCTGTCAATCCCTTGCCTCCAAGGATCTTGGTGCCTTTAGCAAATGCTAGACTTTGTGGGGTCAATAGTGTGTTGGACATTGCGCAGGGCATGCAAAGTCCAATTATGTATAATCAAGAATCTTAAGCCAAAGCAAAATCCCTTGTTCCCTTAAGCCATTTGGTCATGACTTTCAGCAACATGCAGGCAAACTGTGACAGATATCCCCAAATCAAATAAAAGGTTAAAGCATTTCAAAATGTTTTCCTATAAAAGCCAACCAAAAGTACTGAAAACAGATGACGTGACCTCTGAATTCAGCAAGCATCAAGCAACTGTTTCTTTGCTAAGAGATGAGATTTTTACAGATGTTCTCACCACGTGTTACAGTCCACCTGCATGGTTGCTGATAAATGACCATCGAACGGCTTAAAGGAACAAGGGCTTATTCTCTCTTATGATTCCTGGTTACACTTCTCAGTCCAGCTTGACTAGAGAGCACACACCAACACCAAGGCTGAGGGAACTGGCCACACCATCACCACATAACAGCTGAGAGACGTACAATCCTTACTTGCCAGACCAGCATGTCTGGCCAAGTGAAGAGAAGGATGCCAACTCTCTCAACCAGCTCTCAGTATTTTATTCACCTGTTTGGGGCCTAGTCCTATCCATCATGGACTGGGCCTTCCCCATCCGCTAGACTATCTCTTGCAGGTTTGCTCTGGGCTTAACTTCCATTAATACTCTACAAATAGGCCAAGAGCTCAAACCCTCGACTGTCAAGTTGACACCTGTGCCTAACTATGACATCACCTTAATATCTGTCGACTTCCAGTGCAGTCGCTGGTCTTGCTGTATCTTTAAAGGCTTGCAATTGGATTCTTGGTGGTAGAAATTAGGGATAGAGTCTTGTTAGAAAATACTATTTAACAATGGCTTTTGTTCATTCTTCAGAAAATTCAAGATTAGCACTGGAAGAATACATACAGAGTGTGACACAGTTCACGGATATACGGACAAGCATGTCTCCAGCAAAGATCGTTCTTGCTCCAGATGACTGAAACCAACCAAGCTGCAGCTCTGATGGGATTAAACCAACTTCAAGTACATTTCCCTTTCTTCCATCATCCATTTATAAAAATAGTAGCACACATGTTTCATTCTGTCTTCCATATGCGTTTCTGGCTAGTTATGATTACAAATCACCTTCATTCCATGTACACATTAAACCCACGGTTTGGACTTCGTGCCTGGCTGAAACTTGGCATCATTCAGCATTATTACTGCTAATATACATGCACAGAGACAAGAGAACATTGTGATAGATATTCGTGCAACATGTCAATCTATGCATATTTCAGGTGCCTATTTGTACCAAGCAGTGGCGTGAATGTGTGGCTTGCTGGTTCTGAAGTCTGATGCTGCAGGAGAGATTGATGCTGGTAATTGATTATGTGCAGCTAGAAGGAGAGAGATGGATAGCAAAGCCCTTTAATGGCTTTTGGCATCCAGGCAACCAACCCCTCTGGCCTTTCCCTCTGCCTTCAAACTCATCAGCATCTTTGTGAAGTAGGGTTCAAGGATGAAGTCAACATAAAACTTTTTCTCTAGAGTTTCAGAACAGTCAGAGAGGGGCTTAGTTATGGGCATATGTGAATGGAAAACACTCTAGGATTTTAAAAAGAAAACCCACAATCTCATTTCCTGGGAGGCTTTTCAAAAGGACTGGCAGTTTGCATGCTGCCAATCATATTTTTCTCTTTCTCTTGCTTTTGCCCCTTTGCCCTCCACCCCCACTCCACACCAACCAGGAACAATAGTTCCTAATGGCCTAGGCGAAGGGCGGGGCAGGGCGTAGTGCAGAGCAAGCTGTTTCTAAGCTCTGGTCTCCTTCAGACTCACCAGAAACTGTAAATAGGAATGCCTCGCAGGAGGGAACAGAATGGGAGCGGGGGTGGGCACAGCTCTTCATTTCTGCACAGTGCACCTGTCCCTGGCATGGCAAGGAGTGAGAAGGGTCGTATCAAAGGTTTTTTGTTTATTCAGTGTGCACGCGCGCGTGTGTGTATGTATGTGTGTGTGTGTGTGTGTGTGTGTGTAGAACCATGGGCAAATTCGGGAACCACCATGGGCCACCTCTACCTCCTCCTTGTTCACTCTGCCCTGGGATTCACAGGCTCCGCCCTACCAGGACCAGAAACGCAGGCTGCCCCCACTTCCGCCCGGTGTCTATACGTGGGGTCTGGGATCCGAATTCAGGACCTTCTGCCTACAAGGCAGAGGCTTAATCCCTGAGCCACCTCTCCAGCCCCCGTATCAAAGGTTTTGTGCACTGGTTTGCTTCTTTCTTTCCTGCAGAGCCGCCTGGCATAGTGGGAGAGCAGACATCTGGACAGGACTCTTTAGAGCAGAAACTTTTTTTTCCAAGTTGATTTTTTAATTTAATTTAATTTTTTACAACTCACTATTTTTACAGTATTTTTCTTTGATAATCTTTTACATGTATACAATGTTATCCCGTTCTCTCTTTCCCTCTCCCTAAATATTCCCCTAGCATGTCTACCTTCCATCTTCATGGTCCCCCCTTTTTAAAAACTAGAGTGTAATATAAAATATTATATGAGCAATAAGAGAAAATACATTTAGCATGTAGATAGTTGTTAGGTTCACAGTTCCACATTCTAAGAACCCACGATGAAAGCTACAGAAAGGCATCCTTGTCTGCCTCCTGTGAGACTAAGTTCACGTGAGTCCACAGGGGCTGTTCGCATTGTGAGCCCTCGGAGCCCTGGACCAGGGACACCATCCACACTGTGAGTGCACAGAGCCGGACCCGTGAGAGCCACGCACACTGTGAGCACACGGGGCCTCAGCCCAGGGAGGCCATCCGTGCTGTGGGTACACAAAGCCCTGGCTCAGTAAACACCCGAAGCCCCCGTCCACGGAGGCCATCCGTGCTGTGAGCGCACACACGGGGCCATCCACGCTGTGAGTGCTCGGAGCCCACAGAAATGGAAACCAGGAGGGCAGCAGACACTGTGCCAGGGCAGGCTGCTAATCAAGTGTTTGAGGGTCAGAACACTGAGCGTAGGCATAGTCTCATCTCTACCATGTCTGACACACATATGACACAGCAGCTCATGTGTAGTGCTTCTAGCAGCATCAGTATTTTCATTAGATTTTTTTTTAACTCTTTGACCCTTTCATATATGAATACAGTGAGTTTAGGTCAATTTCATTCCTTACTACCCAATACCATCCCCCTTCCTGTCTCACTTCATACTTTCTTTTTTCCAACCACTTTCCCTACCTTTGCAGTTTTTTAGTTTTTTTTTTTTTTTTTTTAATGTGTGACGCACTGGGTTTAATCTGGGATCTCTGTACCAGCAAGTGCCCGAGTACTTGCTGGGGAAAGGATGACTTATCAGTAGATAAATCATCAAGGAAAGTAGTTCCCCTTCTCCTGTCTGGCATCAGCCTTCAATAGTCTCATGGGGAGGCTCAGTGTCTCTTGAGAACACCCTCTCTTTCATGGTGAGAAATGTTGAGAAACTTTGTTTAACAACTGTTGTTGGACCTGGTAAGATTTATCAATTTCTCCTTGAGGCCAGGCTGGGGGAAAGGGGTTGGGTAAGGCACAATCTTGTGATTTTATTTTTGGGCATTTGTCCCTTACGTGTCTGTTATCAACTGTGTTCTCCCTCATCCTCAAAGGTGTCCCAAGTTTGAGTTCTGATTCCAGGGTGATAATACGTGCAGACAGGAGAAGATTGAAGGAGGTCAGAGAGTACAGCCCAATCCAAGAGTGCTGGGTGTTCTTGTATAGGAATGGAGGTCCTGGGATTGTGCTTGTGTGGGTAAAAAGACCAAGTGAAGACACAGCGAGAAGGTGACTGTCTGCAGGCTGAGCAGAGAGACTTCTCCCTAGAGACCAGTCCAGCTTGAACTTCCAGCATCTAGAGAAACTCTGGGAAAATAAAGTGTCATCGTCCGCCTAGTCTGCCCAGCAGTCGTGTTTGGTTTCTATAGCTGCCTAACTATAGCAAACAAACTGCCCGTGTGAAACACCACTGGATACATTATTAAGTCCCAGGGAAGCAGTCAAAAGAATTGGCGGCTGGTTTTAGGCAGACCTGGTTCAAACTTCATTGGAGCCCTAATTAGTTGAGTGACCTCCATCCAGCAAGCTGTCATCCCTGTCTCCTCACCTGCAGAAGAGGCACGGAGAGCAGCGTGTTTGCTGTGAGGGTGATTGCCTAGCTGTATGGAAGAGTGTGTGACAGACCACTCCGAGGTAGCCGAGCGGGTGATTCTGAGGGCTGGTTGATTCCCGAGGACTTTCCTAGACCGATCTTGTGAGATGAGTTGGGAAGGAAATAGGAGAGCCACTCAAGGGAGGAGGAAGCCGACATTGTGAGAGGGCAAGGCACTAGTCCAAGCTCAGATTTCTCATAAACGTCAGCCAGGCTTCAGGGGACGGTTAGTCCCTGACTCCAAGTCTGTGGCTTTTCCTCATTAATTTGCAATCCCTCTGGACTCTTCCTTACTCACTCCATCCTTTCTTGCTGCCCCACCCCCAACATATACTGCGTTTCTATCATGTTTCAAGCACCTACCTCCCTTTCCTCTGCCTTTATTGATTTGGACTCAGACACCAAATGAGCATGGTATGTAAGCATACCTATATGTCCATGCACGTCCATCCAGCGCTGTCATTCTCCTTGAGGTGACCTCCTGCTTTCTGACCTCTCTTCACCCGACAGTTCTTTCTTTCTTTCCTTTTTTTTTTTTTTTTTTTTTTTTTTAGCTTCAAGAAGTCAGCTTTCAAGGACATATTATAAATAGCGCCTCAACAGTTCTCAACTTCCTTATCTGAGAACTGACACCAAGCACGAGGCGACCAGGACAAAAGAGAAAGAAGGAGTCTGCCCTGGAGCAGATAATCGATATCTTCTAAATGATTTGAGAACAGATTTTTCCCAAGAGGTGAGAAAGGCCAGCAGTGACAGCTTGGGAAGGCTTGCCAGGAGTCTCGTGTAAAGGGGACGGCGTTGTTTAGTGAAGTGAATTTCACATTGTAGCCTGAATGTTTGGAAGAAATGTCACGAAGACTGCCTGATGCTCTTGGTACAAGCTGGGGAAACTCAAGTTCTGCAGACGTCCTTGGCCCTGGGGTTACAGAGGAGTTGCATTGATTCCCAGTGGAACAGGAGGAAGGCTCTGAGTTGAGTTACGAGAAGCAAGGGAGGCCATTACCAAATATTGAGGATATGGCTTTATGGGGGACGTGCATGTGTGCAGAGGTCGGGGGACAACCTCAGGCACCTTCCACTTTTTATTCGAGACAGGATCTCTCACTGACGTAGACCTCACCAAGTAGGCTAGTGTCATGGTATGAATGAATGTGTGCTGTACCCCACAGACTCAGGTAATTGACTCTTCAGCTGAGTCTAATGTTTGGGAAGATGGAGGCATCTTTAGGAGGTGGAGCCTGCTGGAGGAAGGGATGTCGCAGGTGATGGGCCTTGAGGCTTGGTAACTACTTCCTTAGCTTGCTCCTGCTCTCTCTGCCTCTGTGTCTGCAGTGATCTGAACCAACCTCTTGTTTTTGCTTCCAGCCATGCTTTCTACTATGGGATTCCCGCCATAATGGACTCTATCCCCTTGGAACCATAAGCCAAACAAATTTCCCCTTAAGTTGTGTCTGAATGTCGTCTCACAGCAGCAAAAAAAAAAAAAAAAAGCAACCATAATACCTAGGTTGGCTGGCCAGCCCCAGGGGCCTCCTGTCTCAATCCCAGTGCTGGGATTACAAGAATAGCACCATGTCCAGATTTTTTTTCCAATGTGGGTTCTGAGAATCAAATTCAGATCTGTGAACAAGCACTCTACTGACTTATTTCAACCCATACCCGGATCTTGACTTCAAGGGGTTTATTTTTGTCCACCATGTCTGATTATAGGATCAACATGGCAGGGGAGTTCATACCAACATCAGGAGTGGGGGCACCTGGTTACAATAGATCAACAGGAACCACAGAGAGAGGGCCAAACTTTCTCACCTGCCAGTCTTGCCGAAGCATGCTGAAGTACTGAACCAGCTCCCTCCACTTTATCTGTTTGCCCAGCACTGGCCCTGCCCACCACAGATGTATCTTAAAAGCGTCGATCTCAATACTGAAGTTGACTCTGGTATCAACTAACATTGGTCTTTGCCTTAATTTACCTTGGTTCTCCATAACGGAACTGTGGAGAGCATGAGGAAAGTTTCAGTGAGGAGGAAATGGATGTGGACTTGGAAAGACTAGTAGAAGACATAATAAATGAGGAAGCCTGTGTGTAATATTAAAATGAGGTGAAAACAACTCTGTGTAACTGTGTGCGATAGATAAGTGGGCCGCTGTGTCGGCCTAGCTGTGGTGTGATAAACAGACATGTACCCCGATGATGTAATGTGGTTGTGCATCAGCATGATAATAAACAGTATTTAAGGGACAGGTCCAGAACCAGGACCTCAGTTCCGTAGGGACAGAGCATCCCGAGACTCCGTCTGGTTGGCAGCCCAACTCCCTGATGCAGCTCCATCCAAAGTACGCCCTGCTACCCTGAAGACGTGACCGTTGATCGTCCGGCACCCCTCGGCTCTGGCAGTGCGCGGAAACAGCCCTTCGTCCAGCTCCGGTCCTGGTTTGAGATCTGCACCCTGAATATGTCGATCAGTAAACCTCTGTGTGGTATAGTTATTGCTGGGTGGTGTAGACCTCCAGGGAGGTAGAAGGTCCCCCAGGTGTGCTCGAGACAGGAACATAATCCTTTCTCTAATCCTTACCCAGCACCTGCCCTGACTCTCACAATGAAGTTCATCTTCACTCTGATTCCCCGTTTCATCCTGATTTAAAGCCTCATACTAAAGCAGAGCCTCAGCCCGATGTTCACTCTGGTGCAGAACATGACCCTACCATCCCTCTCAGGTCATCTTCACCCCAAACCCACTCTCAGCTTCATGACGAACTTGGTTTATTCACTAACCCTAACTCTGAGGCTAATCCTATCCTTGTCCTGAATCTGATCCAAATCTTGACCCTGAAACACATGTGACCCCAAACTTCTGACTTTTACCATATCCCTGAACCTGATCACGGCCCTCACACACCTCGGACCCTCACAATTCCTCTACTGCAGACCTCCTGTTGCAGTCAGTGTGCATGGTTGCTGATAAATCACCATCAAACAGCTTAAGGGAACAAGGGGTTTATTTTCTCTTACGATTCCTGGTTGCAGTTGTTTGTCCATCTTAGCAGGAGAGCTCACACCAGCACCAGGGCTGAGGGAACTGGCCACACCATCTCTTCTTAACAGCCGAGAGAGGGACAATCCTTACTTGCCAGACCAGCATGTCTGGTCAAGTGTACACAAGGATGCCAACTTTTCCAGCTCTCTCTCTCTGTATTTTATTCCAAGGCCTAGTCCCACCCACCATGGGCTGGGTCTTCCCTATCAGCTAGACAATCTCCTGCAGGTTTGCTTTGGGCTTAACCCAACCACTAATTGTTGCTTTCACATGGTCTGTGAACCTTAATTTGACATTGACACTAACCTTCACTTTAACCCTGACATTTACCCATATCTTACTGGACTCCCCATATATAAATGAATTTAATTTTCATCCTGACCCTCATTAGGTATGCAGCCTATACCTCTACTACAACTCTCACTTTACCTTACACGCTGATCGTGAACCCTAATTTCAAAACTCTAATCCATACCACGAATAAAACACTGAATCTACTGATAACCATGATTCTGCCTTCAATTTACCCTTACCACATTTTAGGGGAGAAAATATATACTTAGAAATGACATTGCTGGATCACATAGCCATATTTATTTATTTATTTATTCATTTGTTAACATGCTAGACAGGTAGGTATTCTACCACTATGATGCTACATCTCTAATCATTGGTCATTTACAATTTTATTGCCATGGTGTTTTATGTTAGTCTTTTGAAATTATTTATTACTGTTATCGTATCTGTGTATGTGTGTGTGTCATGTAAACTGTGTGTGAGAATGCAGCACATACACGTCATGTGTGGAGGTCAGAGGGCAACTTTGTGGAGTTGGTTCTCTACATCCACTTTTATATGGTTCTGAGTATGCAACTCAAGTCATCACACTTATATAGTAAGTATTTTTAAACACTAAGCCATCTTTCCAGCTCCGAAACTAACTTTTATATATTAAGTCTTACCTTTTGTGCTGACCTGGACCCTAAGCACCTGTAGTCTTTAACTTGAACTTCATCCTGACCCTCACTATGGTGTAGACCCTCACCAGGACAACATCCTGACTTCGCTACGTTCCTTGTCTATGACCTTCACCCTCATCAGCATGTCTACATAGAGCATCTCTGTCCTTCATCACGCATGGATGCTGATTCTGTCCTTGATTCTTACTTCTAGTCTCATGGTGACCTATCCCACACTTACCTAACCCAGATTCTCAACTTGGCTCTGCACTTGACTTTGATCCTGGCCTACATTCCACGTCTTCTAACATTTCTCCTGATTCTGATCCTGGTCCTGACTTGGACATTGATTGCTGCCTCACTGTCTACTCAAAAGTTAGATCTTACTATAAATCTGTACATTAATCTGACCTCGACTACCCACTTCATACTCCTGACCCTCACTCTAATTTTCACCCTGACTCCCTAATTGTGACATGTGTTTCACATTATGAATTGGATCTGTACCTGAACCTCATCCTGCCCATGGGTTTTGAGTGACTTTCACAATGACCCTGACCTTCCTTTTGACCCTCGCCCTTAATTTTGACCCTCACCTTGAGACTGTAAAAGTGAAGTTTACCTAGACCATGATACAAACCATGAGACTCAAACTCTGCCCTTACCCTGAGCTGTTCTTCACCTTGTACTGTTGCTACTCCTAACCCTAGTGCAGACCCTTAACCATGGCTGTGATGTTGTTCTTGAGCTAACGTCCCCCCTCCCCCGTCATCATCATCCTAACCGAAGTTAACCTTGAAATGCAACTGTATTGCTTGATTGAACTTGAGTGCCACGCCAGGTGGATCCTGCTGCTCGCCAGAACCTCAATACTGACCCCAGCCTGAGGCTTTAGGTTTATCCTGGCCCAGATCTACCTCTTGATATTGTCCTCCCTCTGACCCTGAGTCTCGTCCTTCACCATGATGCTGATTACTTGCAACTTGACCCTGACCCCCACGCTTGCCACTCTAAGGTCTGACCTCTTACTCCTCAATTATTACTCTATCCTTGATGGCCGACCTGATACTGACAGTCACTTTGATGATGACCCTGACCCTCCCCTCACCCAGTGTGGCCCTTGCTTGACCTTGATCCTGATCATGCCATAGTTCTTATTTCTCAGTGCCATTGATCCAGGTTGTTTTCCTCATTCCGACCCATGTTTTTATTCTTCCTCTTTCCGCAGCAGTGATGCTAGCTTTATTACTTTCACCTTGATTCCAATCCTCACCCCCACCCTGGCCCTGAACTTCATCTAGTCCTTGACCTTTGCTTTTGCCCTTCCATTCATTGACCTTTTCTTGGGCCTCAAACCACCCCTCTCCTTGATACTGAACTCTGAATCTGACCTTACATCAGATCTCTATGCACTCTCACCTAAGCCCCTCCCTGACCTGGCCTCCAAATAGAACCCAACATACATCCTCAACATGGATCTTGATCCTCAAGCATGATCCCAAAGTTCAATATCTTCAGGACCTTGACCCTCGACCTTTCTTTGACCTCGAAACTTGACCCTGATCCTCATGGTTATGACTTTAACAGTGAACAGTAACATTGAGTTTGAACATAAAACTCACACGCTTCTATGCTACTAGCTTCATCTAGATTCCTCATAACTCAGAACAGGAATGCACTTTTGAAAATTGCATATAATTCTGAACTTGCTTATTATACCAGTACTGTTTGTTTTCAAGCATATGTCTTTGATTTGGATGAATATGGTCTATGTCAGAATAAAAAAAATGCACATTCAAGGAAGATGTGTATATTTTTGACTTGCCTCAGATATAGCTTCAGTTAATTCTGTCAGCTAATAAGACTTTACTGAGAGACCAATGTCTGATTTCTTTTTCATTGCTAGTCTGTTTTCATAAATACAACTTTCAATATTTATTTTAACTCACAAGGAGTTACTGCAGAGAACAATGTGTAAATATGGACTCATTTTCACATATGGAACTTAGAATCCTCTAACTTGCTCTAACTCAGAGGAAGAGAATATAATTCAGATGAATGTGAGTTTCCCAGGGATTTTTTTTATCCCATCAATCTTACATACATCTTGGTGGAGGCAAGCATAAGTAGTACTAAAAAATAAAACAAATAACAACTCCATATCAGCACAAACTCAGCCTTGTGCGTGCCTTTCAAATTCCTTATTGCTTCTTAGATTAATCTGAGATGAAGGGAAGCACAGCTGCAGACCTGTCAGTCATTTCAAAGGCACGTCCTTCCTTCGAGAATGCACCAGATGGAGACAAGTGTAACCATGGCACTGGAAGGGGGTCTGCATTTGACTAACCAGTTCAGGTTCAAACATACTTCTCCCAAAGAACTCCTCTTGTTTCTTGCAGTAAACTAAGATGAACCCAAGAACACCTAACCATCTAAAAGGTATATTCTTTCTTTAAGGGAGAACTGTTTGTACCTCCATTTCTGTTAAAATAGGTTTTAGTGTGTGTGTGTGTGTGTGTGTGTGTGTGTGTGTGTGTGTGTGTGTGTGATAGACAAGTCGTGAAGAGCAACTCCACCAAATGCTAGATCTGCTGGCTCCTTTGGACTTCATAGTCTCTAGAACTGTGAGAACTAAATGTTTGCTATTTTAACCAGCCAGTCTGTGGTAGTGTTTCATAACAGCCTAAGCTAAGACCAAAGAGCAAATGTGAATGCATCTAAGCATTGAAGAGGATTTGTATCAGTGCCGAGGAGCTCAATGTCAGGCAAAAGTCCTCCTTGCTCCTCAGAGAACAGCATGATAAACCAAAGGAAGCCAAATACATACCAGAGGTATCTTCTCACTGGAAAGAAGCAACTAAATGTTCTTAAGGGAATTAATAAAATGTGCAAAATGCCTTTAGCTCACAGTACATATTTGGGTTCGCCTTTTCAGAGCTTTTGATTAACATAAAGTAAATGCTCATAAAAACTTACCTGGGCAGTTTGTTTCCTAGCTCCAGATGTCCCCTATGTCTAGATAAGAAAAGAATTATTGTTTTAATTAAAAATAGTAATTGGCAAAGTTGATTGTACTAGGTTCATAAAATTTAATTTTCTGCTTATGTATTTCTTTTTCTTTTTCCCATATGCATATGGGTGATCCATGCATATGTGTGTTTGCATGTATGTAGGTGCATGTGTGTGGAAGCCCAAGATAGATATCAGAAATTATCCCCCACTATTCTTCCATCTTATTTGAGGCTGCCTTTCTGATTAAAACAGAGCTCGCTTACAGGGTTACTTTAGCTAGTCAGTTTGCTCTGGGATTCCCTTGCTCCATCTGCTGGGGTTAGAATTGCAGGTAG
This sequence comes from Typhlomys cinereus, assembly GCA_023101885.1. Lineage (NCBI taxonomy): Eukaryota > Metazoa > Chordata > Mammalia > Rodentia > Platacanthomyidae > Typhlomys > Typhlomys cinereus. The sequence continues at coordinate 2,199,762 of JALPQD010000009.1, read as the reverse complement.
ACCACCATATCTTCCAGGTATTTTTATGTGCAATCTGGGGACCCACACTCTGGTCTTTTTGCTTGCACAGCAATAACTTTACTGTCCAGCCATCTCCCCAGTCCTGCTTATGCATTTTTTAAAGCTGCGTGGTTCATTAATATAAAATATCTAATATGACATACTGTTCTATTTAGTACACCAACAATTATATTTTAACATTATAGTTTAAATTTTAAAATTATTACTTATATGTGTACAAGAAGCAAATATACCCTTTACTTGTAATTTTGGTGTAAGAAATATATACCAGAAGGGTAAAAATAGAACTTTTTTGTGTATAAAATGACTTGTGATTTCATTCAAGTTGCACAACGATCAATGGAAGTTGTTCATACCCTCAAATCATTCTGTTAGAGGTTCCCATGGGGAGTCTTGACCTAACTTTACTTGTTCAAACTGAAAAAATGCCATCTCAGAGCTGAATTCACCCTCAATACAGAATCAACTTCCAGAAATCAAATCATTTATACGACCAATGTCATCACCTTCTGGGGACTTGACAACTACAAAAAAATAAGCAAATAAAAGAGGACATATTTATACCTACAGTAAGTGTGTTTGGGGTATGTATGAGTGTTGTTTAGATGGTGTTGTGGCAATATACCCATAAAAGCAACTGAAGGGAGGAAGGAGGGCTCATTTCGGCTCATGGTTTGAGGGTACAGACCATCGTGACAGAGACGGCATTGTGGCAGGAGCCTGAAGCTGGTGGTCACTTTACAGCTGCAGGCAGAGAGCTGACAGAGCTGAGTAATGGAGCTCAGCCCCTTTTGGAACATTTCTCTCCATATTTACAGTGGGTCTTCTCACCTCAATGAACCTAATCTAGACAGTCCTCACAGACTGCTCAGAGGCCTGTCTCTTCAGGGTTTCTAGATCCCGTCGCATTGATGATCATTATTAACCCTCACAGGGTAGTACACAAGGGTGTTTTTAATCTTGAAAAAAATACACACTGGATGACAAATGAAGGAATACACTACAGTGCTAAGCCAACAAGATTAATGTAGACACACTCCTCATGGCACAGACAAGGTGTGCAGAGATTCAAATAGGCTGTTAATAACACTCAGAAGCAAGTTCCTTATTCAATTTGGGGCGATGGTTAGATCTCGGGATTGCCTGAACGTCAAGCCAAAACACCTGAAATGGAATCCAACAAAAATTCTTCAAACTGTCACCGCCAAGGAGTGATAAATTGGGCAAACATCTTGCCAGCACTAGCAACCTAATTTTAAATCCAGATGTTGGGGATGTTCCAAAGCACATCCTACCTGGCAGCCACACAAGCCTCACAAAACCCCATGGTGGGCCATGGAACAAAGTCCTAAAACCTTTAGAGATAATTACCATTCTTTTTGCTGGTGAGGCAAAGGTTTTAACTCCTGAGGCATCTCCCTAGCTCACAGTCAAAATCTTAACCCACGGTCTGATGGTAGGTCTATCGACCATGAATGATTAGAGCCCTTGTAAGGGGAGATAGGTGTGTGTGTGTGTGTGTGTGTGTGTGTGTGTGTGTGTGTGTGTGTGGTGTCTTTCACTACTCAAGTGATTGACAAGCCAGTGACTGGGGATCTGTTGTGGTTACTGTGTATTTGTTCTCTGGGTGGTGAAGCTCCCCCTTGCTGGAGAGCTATGCTCTCTGGTTGTAAAGCATAGGGGATGCTTTGTCTCCATAGACTCATCTGGGGATTCCCACTTGTCTCTCATGACAGAGACACAGTCACTTGACTAGTGCTGTTCTTAAATACTTTGACATAGGAACTTTGGATCGTCATGTCTTGCAGTCCTCAAGAGGAAAACACAACTCTAACGGAATTTTAACACTAAAATGAACTCAGTCACCAGAACCCCCCATTCTGTCCCTAGGTCTCTGAGCCTTGCTATCAGGTTTCCTATCAATCACTTTTGGGACTCCCAATCTACCTCCCTACTCTGCAAGTATGAAAGCTTCTTAAAGGAGCAGGAGACTGACCTCCAGGGTCTGCCTGGATTTCCAACTCTATCCTGGGGCCACACCTTCTCTGGGACAGACAGGATGCTGTAAGGAATGTCTGTCCACACCAAGGACACCCTGACACACTTACTCTGCGTGTTGCCTGATACATTCATGGCCAAATGGCTTAAGGAAACAAGGGGTTTTATTTTGGCCTTACGATTGTCTGATTATAATTCCTTATCTAGCTTGGCAGGAGGATCTACTCCAACATGAAGTGCCAAGGGAACTGGCCACACCAAATTTAAAGGACTGCTGACAGGATCCATCCTCACTTGCTAAGCCAGCATGTCTATCCAAGTATACAGAAGGATGCCAATTTCCTCAACTAAGTCCCGCCATGTTATTCAATTGTTCAGGAACTAGTCCCACTCACCATGGGCTGGGCCTCCCCCATCAACTTCTGCAGGCTTGATAGGGATTTAACTACTAATCCTCTACAAATGTAGAACCCAGAGCTCGAACACTGAACCCTCAGGTTGACACCTATGTCTAATTATGCCACAACCCTTTAGAAGTGACCCAATTATGACTCGCAGGTAAGTTTAATGCACCCAGATGCTTTTGCAATTTAATTTTCCCATTGCTCCCAGACACACGCTAGCCAGCATGTGGGGGAAGCTCTTAGTAAAGTGTGCAGAAGAGATGTCTCTGACCTTGTACCTCCTACACAGAGCCAGAGGGGACAGGACTCACTGTTGCTAGGAAACGCACGCTGTAAGCTCCTTGACCCCACTGTGTGTGGGCGTTTGCAGGGACACGCCGGGTCTCACTAGTCAGCAAGTCCAGACTATTCCATCGCCTGCCAGCCTGCTGCTAGCCAGGAATCGGAGCTAAGAAGTTCTTGGCAGCATCTGAAGCCCTGCCGCGGTGGTCTGAGGAGAAACAGGGATAAGAGGAGGGAGATCTGGGCATTCCTCGCTTTTCTCGTCAGGGTCGCAACCCGGAGGAAAAACTGGGTTCCCACCACCTGTTTCTGTGAGCGAGTGCGCTTGTGCGGAGCTGGCCCCAGGGCTGCCCGCGCTCCGCAGCGCCACCTGCTGCTAGTCAGCTGCACGTGATTAAAAAACAGAATTAGGTCAAAACTAAGAAAGTCCCCCAAGATTACGCCGAAAAAGCACTGAGAGTTAGTTACCAGTGGTTTGGTGACGACCAGAAGAAACTCGGACGGGGAAAAATAACCAGTTTTATCTAACTCATTTTTTTTTTTTTATTAAAAATTTAATTATACATTTTAAAATTTTTTACCAGTTCCCTCCCTCCCCCCTCCCCTTCCCCCAGTGTCTCCCCCCCAATTCCCAGAGAGTCCTTTATTGTGTGCGCCTAACTCTCCACTGGGTCCTCCTCTCCGATGACATATAAGGACCCAGTGGCATTTCCATAAGCCCTTTCTCTTGTTCCCCTTAATCATAAGATTACTACTATGGCTGTCAATCCCTTGCCTCCAGGGGTCTCGGTGCCCTTAACAGATGCTAGACTTTATGAGGGCAACAGTGCGCTGGACATTGCGCAGGGCATGCAAAGTTCCATTATGATTGCTTTGGCCCCAACTATTGTTGAGAATCTTGCATATCTAACTCATTTTTAAATAATTTCTTCCTTTGGCACTTTATATAACATGACCAGGTAAAAGAATTTATTTTTCTCCTCTTCCTCACTTTCCTTCTCCTCCCCCTAAAAGAATTATTAAATGCATAATTTTTAGAAATTTAGGCATGCGCATATAAAATATGAACATTAAAAGAAGACCGGAGAATATAGTTCCACACCTGTCATCCTAGAATTTGTGAGACAGGAAAATTGGGAATTCAGGATCCCCTCAGTTATGTGGCAGATTCTAAGACCAGGTTAGGCTACATGAGGCAGAGTCTAAAAAAAATCAAAACAGAAATAAAAAACATGACTATATCTTTAAAATACGTTGTCTTATTTAGATGCCTGTATTTCTATAAACCTTATATCGGAAGAGTGGACACCCACATCAATTAGTATTGTCCATTGAGAATCTTTTCTTTTCTCTAGAAATGAGACAATTGCATAGTAAACCTTATAAGCATCCTGCTTATTTGTTTATAATAATGCGTGTCCTCTTATTTTAAATATTTGAAAAGGCAGATCCCAGGGCTTTAGGCCTGGCCAGATTCATCTCACAGTTCCTGTTCTCTGGACTGCATGACTTGTCAGCGCCCTTCAGTCAGGCTTTAGGGAACGTACCTATAGCTGACGGGCTTGGCTCATTCCTAGTTGAAGGAGTGCGTGGTTCTGGGAAGCACATGGTGATTCTGTACAAAAGGGTCAGAATCTCCCAAATAGAATTTTGTCTTTCATTGGGTAATTTTGAATGTGCTTTAGGAAGCGAGGGCTTGTGTCTAGATTGTGTTGTTAGAATATATGACCAAATATATGACTGGGTATATACAGCACATCACTAGTAATAACTTGAAGTTTTTCACTGCAGTTTATAAAGGACAATTTAGAATTTGGTAAATAGAACAATGTATATAAATTAGTTTTATCATGCAAACGAACTGCCACAACTTTAAAACAATAAGAAATGGCATGGAACTTCTACTACACTGTGTTATCTACCATCTACATTAGTCATCTCAAAGAGCTGCTGGTCGTCTTTTCTTTTTCTTTTTTCCTTTCTTTCTGTAGACATCAGTGACACCTAGAGGACAAAAAGCTAAAAACCACATGAGTTCATTTTTGCTAAGCATTGGTTCCTGTTAATTAACATTTCTGAGGAGGCGGCATATGTGCATATGTATTTTCATCTAAAGATGCTTGTGTATTTTGTGAATTCACTAATATTTTAAGGACTAAGTGTCAATTAAAATTGTGCTTGTGCACAGTGTTATACTCCTCCCCTTAATAAGTTTCTCCCAGGGCTGCTGGATACCGACCTTGATTAATCAATTTACTTTTTTGGTGCTGGGGATTGAATCTGAGGCTTTTCACAGGCTAAATGTTTTACTGTGAAGACCAAAGTTTGCTGGTTTTAAAAACACTTAGAAAGTTGGCCGAGTTAAGACTGTGCCTCACAAGCAGAAGGCCCTGAGTTTGGATTCCAGGTCCCACGTAAAAATGCCCAGGGGGAAATAAGTGGCAGTGGTCTGCACTTCCTGCTCTGGTGGGCAGAGCCTGGGAACTCCCAGAATGAATGATCAAAAAGGAGGTAGAAGCAATCCAGGATGATTCTCAAAGTCATCATTGGTCTCCCCCCACACCCTGCACACACGCACACGCACACGTACACACACACGCATGCAAATAAATAAATAAATAAGTTTAAAAAAAGAGAAGACAAGAAATCCCAGCATGGGACCAGGGAGATTGCACAGTGGTTAAAGTGCTTCCAGTGCAAGTAGAAGTACCTGAGTTCAGATCCCCAGATCCCTTGTAAAAGTTCCAAAAAAAGCTGTCTATCCAGACAACCCAGTGGGTGAGATCTGGCCTTAATTAGAGACCCAACCTCAAGAAATAAGGTGGAAGAGTAACTGTGGTCGATAGTTGATGTCAACTTTGGGCCTCCACATGCATGAGCTCGAGCACATGTGAGAACATACCTATACATGCAATGCCAGTACATATGAAAATGAAAGAAAACAGGAGTAAGAAGACATAGAAAGAGTGAGAGAAAAAGAAGTGAAGGAAGGAAGGAAATAAGAATAGGAAAGGAAAGAAAGAAAGAAAGAAAGAAAGAAAGAAAGAAAGAAAGAAAGAAAGAAAGAAAGAAAGAAAGAGAGAGGGGAAAGGAAAAAAGAAGAGAAGAAAAGAAAAAAAAAGAAAAGAAATCTCAGTACTTAGGAAGTTGAGGCAGAATGATCCGGATGATCATGAGTTCAAGGCAGCTGGAAGAATTTCAATATTCTCTGGTGAGTTAGAGAGACCAGCCTGGGATGCTTAAAACCCTGTCTCAAGCATCCATAATTAACTCTCTCTCTCTCTCTCTCTCTCTCTCTCTCTCTCTCTCTCTAAATGCTCATACCTAAGTACAGGCAAACAATCTGTCTTGTCATGTACTGCATGGCCAGACCCAGAGAAGTGACTAGAATACAGTTGGCATCCAGTAACGATGAGCTGAAGAAATGACTCTTTCAGCCACTCTGGCTGATTGCCCGTGGTCGCTGGTAGCACTTTGTTGAGGGACATGATGCTGTTTCAGCAATGGATTAGTAATGCCTGCCATGTAGATCTAGTGTTGTTGGAGCATGTTTGCCATGAATGTGTTAAACCCTTCTTCTTACCTTGGCTATCAGCCAACTCTTCAGACAATGAGTTGACTGTGAACTAGAGAGCTATAGAACTGGGGCGTAACTAGTAACACTGAAAGGGGTTCTGAGCAGCAATGGGAATCTCAGAAAACGTTGCTCTGTCCTCGTTTGGCTAGGAACACTGTGGGAAAAGGAAGGACCTTGAACTTTCTTATTTGTTAGCTGTTTGCTCTATTTTTCCCCCAGTAATTCAAAGGTTACGTGGAGCCATGCAAGAGTGTTTCAACACCCCACTAATTGAACGGAGACAGCAATATGCACCCAAAGGTTTTCAAGCTTATCTGTTGAGATTGGGCATGCTCTGTGCTAATTTCACACTCCTTGAACATGCATTCCTCCTTGAATTAGAAGGGAAAAAACATTATCGAGGCTCAGAGATAAAGGCATCATTTTAAAGAAGAAAGAAGTGGACTGAAAATCCCTGCCCTGAGTCTTACACCTTTTTCTGGTTAGGAGGTGAGTGCATGGGTCTAGCTTCTGTTCCAGTGCTAGAATGCCTAAAGGCTTTGGGTAGGGATCGCAATGGGAATGCTTGCAGACATTAAAGGGATGGAAGAGGACTTCATGGGCGGAAGGACATGTTTGGCAGCATAAATGCAATGGTCTGATGCCTTCACGCACTCGAGATTACAATATGGTTTATGTCAATGCTGCATTGACATAATAAAAATAGTACTCATTTGCACTCGGGATGGAGCATACACTATTGCGTGACTCTGTCGTGTTGTCAATTGATGGCCAACTTTTCATTTTGCCTTCCACTTCCCTGCTCGGTGGAGGAAGCTCCTTTGACCCATGCAAGAATCATCCCCTCATTCCAGCCCAGGGCCGAAGCTGAAGTTAGACTCAACTGAAGCCTTCTATTCCTAAAGGCACATCTTAAGTTGGGTTTCATCTACAGTAGAGCCCAAGCGAGGGCTTGAGTGCAGGTGGTTTTGGTGGGAGGCTAATTGCTTAAAGTACAAATGAGAAAGTTGAAAAACATGAGACAGGAAAGGAGATAAAAGTGATAAAACACACGAAACTGAGCAGGCTAGTGCTATAAACAACGAGGTCTCAATTCCTCCCATGCAGCCTTTGAGAAACTTCTAGAATGTATGTATAATCTCCCTATCGAGGAGAGCTGGAGTCTTTCTATATCATACAACTCAATTGTGTCCAGGGGCTGGTAAGGGTGCAGGAAAGAGAACTGTGAACGGGAGAATGAGGGGCAGTGACTCTGGGGAGAGGCACTGTCAGTACATGTCTATTTGTTACTACTCTGGGCTGTGATAGGTGAGCCTCAAGGGACATGTGACAAAGCATCAGCACAGCACCAGCAAAATCCTTCCTCTCGGGACTGGGGATATGGCCCAGGATCAAAGACTTTGCCAGAGAAGCAAAGGGACCTGAGTTCCAGTCCAAGGATCCCATGTAAAAATGCTGGATAAATGTGGCAGCAGCCTGTAATTCTCGCCCTGGAAGGTGCAAAGCACTTTCTTGCCTTTCCAGTGCAAAGCAATAAGGTAGAGGAACAAATCAGGATGACTCCTGATTTACTCTTGGGCCTCCATAGGTCCACATATTCAAGTGTCTTCTTTTTTTTTTTTTTTTTTTTTTTTTTTGGTTTTAGGTAAGTATTTTTAGTTCCACTGAGTAAATTGTTTTTTTTTATTTCAGCTCATACAAACTTATTAGGTACACCAGTTCCCTCCCTCCCTCCTCCTCCCCCCGTACCCCCTGCTTCCCCTCCCCACCCCTCTCCCTCCCCATCCCCCAGTGCCTCCCACCCCAATTCCCAGAGTCCTTTCTTGTGCATGACTGATTTTCCTCTGGGCCCTCCTCTCCGATGAGGTACAAGGTCAAGTGTCTTCTTGCACACACACACACACACACACACACGCACACACACAAAAAAAAATCCTTCCTCTTTGGAACTAACACAACTCAGACTGAGGTAGTTCTGGGGATGCCATATATGACCACAAAGGTTTCAAACAGTCAAACTCCAAACACTGCCTCTAAATAGACTGCAATGTAATTACTGTCCCCGGGATCTGTGCCATGAGAAAGGATGCAACACAGGAGGCATCTCTCAGAGCTACGTAATGCACAGCCTGTGTAGCTTTGCACATTTTCTCTAGGACTATCCACCTATGAAGAAGGTCGTGGTTTGAATGTGGAACGTCCCCCGTAGAATCATGTGTTTGAACACTTTAGCGAGGTTTGTGGAACCTTAAGAGGTGAAGCCCTCCTGGGGGAAGTAGCTGGAGGCTGGCCTCAAGTTTTATTAGCCTGTCTGCACTTCCTGTTTCTCTTTCTGCTTGTGGAGTGAACACGCAATCTGAGCTCCCAACTTCCCTCTCCTGACACCGTGGCTTCTCCACCACGACTCTGTCCTTCCGGAACTATCAGGAAAAAGAATTTCTCTCTCTTTTTCTGTCTCTCTCTCTTTCTCTCATGATAGAATTATCTTTCTGGAACTATAAGGAAAAGAAAACTTTCTTTTTTTGTGTGTGTAGGTGCCATTGTATACATGTGTAAGGGTGTGTGTGTGTGTGTGTGTGTGTGTGTGTGTGTGTCCCCGCTCATAGACCCATGGGTGACTTTGGGAATCACTTGCTTTACCTCTTTATTGCTTCACTCTGGGACTTCCCAGGCTCTGCCCACCAGGGTCAGAGGTGCAGGCCCCCCACTATTTCTGCTAGGTGTTTTTGCATGGGATCAAGGACCTGAACTCAGGTCCTTCTGCTTGTGAGACAAAGACTTAACTCCTAAACCATCTCTCCAGTCCACCCTTTTATCTCTTAAGTTGCTTTTATCAGGGGGTTCTATCACAGCAACAGAAAAAGGACCAAGGCAAGGAGTAAGAGAGAGGGCCTTTCAGCATAAAGGAGAATCCAGAAAAGACACTTCTATTGTCCAGCAGTACTCACAGGTTCTTTATCAATCATACCCAAACAGCTGTAGATTGATTTGTAAACCTATTATGCTCTTTTCTTGGCTCATTGAATAGATCCAGGGTATATTTGCAGCATGTGTGCCTCACTGGGACACCCACTGTTTATAGGAATACCCTACATGGGGGTCTTGCTTGTCTGTAGAGGGCATGTGTGGCTGCCTGACATCAAGGCATGGGCCAGCGTTAACACAAGGAAACAGAACTCTTGGTTCCTTCTAATCCTTCAGACTCTTCTGGTCTACTCCATGGCTTTTCCTCCCCCAGTGTGGTCCCAGCAGATTAGGGAACTGTTACAATACACCGACAGCTATGGCCTCTCCTATCAATCATCTGTCTTCTTTAGTGAAAGAGAACCACACAAAGACAGCCTTCAAATTAATTTTGAGGCTATTTCTTGTTCAGCAAAGACCTGCTATTCGCATCTTACATTATTTCATGCAATTTGGGAAAGGAGAGGACAAAGTCTCCTGTCATGCAGCCTGACTCTTAACTCACTATGTAGATGAGGATGACATTCAACTCTTGATCCTCCTCTTTGCACTTCCCAAGTCCTGGGGTCACAGGCACATGCCACCATGCCTGTTTTGTGCAGTGGTGGGGATTGAGCCCAGAACCTTGTACATGCCAGACAAGCACTCTACCATCTGAGCTATATGCAAGCCATATTCACAAATTTTAGTGAATAGCACAATGTTTTTTTTCAAATTCCCACTCTGACAACTTTCATGCAAGCAAATATGTAGTTGGACCAAGTTTTTCTTCTTGTCAGGATTCAATCTCATTGATAATTGTACACTATCTGGGACAGAAGATTAATACATAAAACTTACTTCCCAATTTGCTTTTACATATTCATAACACCTGGCCCAATTTTTTTTCTGCCTGTCTAATTTTTCCTTCACAGCTTCATAGAAGGTTTAAAAATAAAAAGGCAGGATTGAGAGATTGCATAAGATCATTTACTATTGCTACTGGTCAGCTGTGGGCACAGTTTACCAAGAAGACAGAGGTGGTTGTCCATGGTTAAAACTCCACTATATGCCAGGCACAGTTGCTGGCACCTGTAATCCCAGCTAGGCAAGCTGAGGTTGGAGGAGTGCTTGAGCCTGGGTGTTTGAAACCAACCTGGACAGAATAGTGAGAGCCCATCATACGTGTTGTAAACGCACCAAATGTAGGACAAAGTGCACTGCAGGTGCTTTGTAAGCCCTGCACCCCTGAGTACTTAGAGTTGCTCATTTATATACTGCATAAGGAAACACCCTGTCATAGTTGGGCACAGATGTCAACTTGACTGTTGAGGGTTTGAGCTCTGGGCACATTTGTAGAGAATTAGTAGTTGAGTTGAGCCCAGAGCAAACCTGCAGGAGATTGTCTAGCTGCTGGGGAAGACCCAGCCCATGGTGGGTGGGATTAGGCCCTGGAATAAATCATGGAGAGCTGGTTGAGAGAGTCATTTTGTACACTTGGCCGGACATGCTGGTTTAGGAAGTAAGGATCGTCCGTCTCTCGGCCGTTATGTGGTGATGGTGTGGCCAGTTCCCTCAGCCCTGGTGTTGGTGCGTGCTCTCCTGTCAAGCTGGACTGAGAACTATAACCAGACAGTCGTAAGGAAATAAACCCCTTGTTCCTGTAAGCCGTTTGATGGTCATTTATTAGCAACCATGCAGGTAGACTGCAACACACCCAATGCTTAAAATGTTCTAGAAATCACTTTCAGAGAAATTAGATGATAAAATTATTTTGGGAAGGGCAGAGCATGGGTGGGTAACTTTCCTTTTTTTTTTTTTTTCTTTTACCAGTGCTGGGGGTCAAACCCAGGGCCTCGTGTATGTTAAATTGTGATTTAACACTAAGCAGCATCCTCAGTAGTTAGGAACTTTCACTTTCAGTCATTGTTCCTTGTTTTTAAGTTAGTGTGTGTGCGAGAGGGGGGGTGGAGAGAGAGAGAGAGAGAGAGAGAGAGAGAGAGAGAGAGAGAGAGAATGCAGATGGAGGTCAGAGGACAACTCTTAGAAGTCAGTTTTCTCTTTTACCACGTGGACTCCAGGGGCAAAGCTCAAGTCCCCCACTCCTCCGTTGGTTACCAAGATGAAGATGCAGCTTCTTCTTTGATCCTCCCATTTTGTACCTTGAAGCGTCAAACAGTTTCACCATCCTCTCTGCTCTTGTGGGATGATCAGTCTCCTGTCAAGTGGATGGTGATCAGCACTGGTTTCTCGTGACCCTGCTGGGAAGCAGTCATGTTTGTACAGCCATTTTCCTAAAGGAAATCATAGTTGGGAGTGGCAATGGAATCTGGATAGAGAGAAGGGAGGGAGAGAGGGAAGGAGGGAGGGGAAGAAGGGAGGGAGAGAAAGAAAATAGAGACCAGAGAGGGAGGGGGGAGGGACAGAGAGAGACAGAGAGAGAGACAGACAGACAGAGAGACAGAGAGACAGAGACAGAGAAACACAGAGAGACAGAGAGAGAAAGAGAATAGAGACCAGAGAGGGAGGGGGGAGGGACAGAGAGAGAGAGACAGACAGAGAGAGAGAGACAGAGAGACAGAGAGAGAAAGAAAATAGAGACCAGGGAGGAAGAGAGAGAAAGAGAGAGAGATCGCTACGGGGAGGGAGGCACATGCGGTGTGCTGGGAAACGCATTGCTGACTAGTAGCCTTTGCTCTAAAGATGGTCCCATTGGTCTCTAACACCTAGTGGGCCTTCTCCGTGCAGTCCAGCCTTGTTATGGAGCTGAAGGCATGACTGTGTTATGTTTCCTCTCCCCCCTTGGTCTCTCTTGCCTTTCTGTCCTCCCTTCTTTCCTTTCTGCCAGCAGCTGGGTCCATGCTGTGTGTCTGGCTCTGAGTCGACAGTGGTGAACTTGGTAGGCACCGCCTTGTTTGCACAGCTTCATAATCTACCAATGGAAATGGGTGTCAGAGAAATGAGCTGATGAAGACTCCAAAGGGCAGGAAGTGTTGGGGAGAAAATGCTGTGTGGCGAGAAAAACACAAAGGCACTTGGTGGCAGGGGGCGCTCGAGAAGAAGAAATCCCCTCAGAGGAAACCCTTTCAGTGACTGAAGGCCCCCCCCCCCCCCCCGGAAGGCCACCAGCAGGAGAAATGTGGAGGCCGAGCATAGGACAAAGGTCTGTGACTGAAGGTATGTGCAAATGTGACTCAGTCAAAAAGCCAGGTGATTCCCAGGAAAACTTCCTTAGCAACGAAATGTAACCCAGTTTAACTGTCAAGGGCCAGGCTGCTCAGACTTAAGGTGACAGTGCGAAATGGCCCATGGGATGCTGGGGATGTAGCTCAGTTGCCAGAACACTTGTCTAGCAAGCCCAAGAGACAACTGAATCCTTTGGTTTGGTCCCCAACACTGCATAGTGGCACCCACCTGTGATCCCCGTCCTTGGGAGAGGGAGGCAGTAGGCTCCTAAGTTAAAAGTCTTCTGAAACAACATCAAGCATTTGAGGCCAGCCTGGTGATATACATGAGATCCTGTCTTGGAAAAACAATTGAGCAAAACTAAAAATTTAACTGACTGTGGGCTGCACCTGACATCACCTATGCTTGGTAGCCAGTCCTCTTGTAATTATTTGGATCCATGGTGGTCATTTCACAGATCAGCAGCCCTGAGCCTTTGAAAAAAACATAGGTAGACATCCATCGGCTTTTAAGAAGCAATTCTTTGAACGTGAAGGGGCTCACCCGGGGACAGATCAAGACGATGAATGTTTGGCCTGTACCATCAAGCCTCACGTGTTCATTTAGAATGCATGCTGGAAAATAAAAGGTTGTGCTCTTTGGTATGGAGGCCAGCGGCTTGCTTGACACGAAGTAATAAATAAAAAGACTGCAGTGCCCCGCAGCACTTTGGAAGGCTCAAGGTGAAGAAAAAAATAAAAAGTCAGCCCAGCATTCTAGAGGCAGGAGTGGTGAGGGAGCTGGGAATGAAGATTCAAAGCAGTGCCTGTCTCTCTTAGTGGGGAATTACCTGTGGTCCCGTGGCTCTTAACAGAACCCTTGACTAATTGCTCCTGCCCTCTCTTCCTTCCCTGAAGCAACTCTGGTATGTAAAATGCTTTGAAGGTATGGAGGCAAGATTGGATTATTAATCGACTAAAGAATGCTGTGTGTCAGCTTTTTAAATTTTTAGCTGTTTTTTTTGACAGGTTCTCATAGAGTGATAGGATTACATAGAATGATAGCCTTATGTGTTGTTAAACTATGGTTGAAAAGAGCGGCAACTTAAAATTTGTGAGATGTAGGGAAAACAGGGCTGGCAGGAAGCATCCTAGCATTAAATGTGCCAACAGGGGGAGGAGGGTTAAACTGAGTGAAGCCTAGCTAAAGATTCCCTTTCAGAATCCAGGGATCCAGATTTGACTGTAGCAGTTCAGGGAGTGGCAGTCAGGGGTAAGGGAGAGACTAAGTATGTCGGTAAACCAGTTGTCTTCAGAGAACTGGCATTGAGATTGACGTGAAGTTTCTCTTGCTTATGCAGAAGTGTTCCTGTGAGCTGCAAATGGAGACAGGGAGTTGGAAGTTTTTGGCGGCTGTTTCAGGCTACTTCTGAGAGTCTAAACTTTCAAAGAGCATAGGGAAAGATGAAGGAAATCAAGTCTTTTGAAGGATTGAGTAATGACTAGGGCATTCAAGGATAGCCAAGCAGTTGGACAAGGGACTCAAGTGGAGGTTAATGGCAAAACAAGGGCTTGCCTAGCGTGTGCAAGGCCGCAGGGTCAATCCCCACCACTGGAACAGAAAAAAAGAGGTTATGTGGTGGCACATGTCTGTAATTCCACCACTTAGGAAGTAGAAACAAAAAGATTGAGACTTTGAGACCAGCCTAGGCTACTTTCAAAGTTTCAGGACAACCTGAATTACCTAATGAGACCACAAAAACCAAAACAAGATAAAATAAAGGAACAGAAAGCAGTTGTATAAGAAGCAGACTGCTTGATCTAGGTAATTTCAAAACTAATTTCTGAACCATTGTCAGAAAGTCAAATCAGGCTGGGGAGATGGCTCAATGGTTAAAGCAAGTGACCAGGAAGCAATAGGCCCCAAGTTCAATATCCAGAGCCCACAATCTTGCATAAAATGTTGGATGGGTGTATGACCCACTTGCAATTCCAACCTGGAAAGGCCGTGACTGATAGTCTCTAGAGTAAGGTGACTCCTCATGCAAACCCTATTGTTGAGCTCTGAATTGGGACAAAGACCCTGTCTCCATAGAATAGGTGGAGGAGCAATCGAAAATAACTCCTGATATCAATCTTGGGCTCCACATGCACACATATACCTACATGTGCACCCATGTGCACATGCACACACTCATGTACACACACACACACACACATGCAAGCACATATACTCGCTCATTAAAATGGAAAAAAGGGAAGCAGTCAAGCTGGGAAAGGTAAGATGATTACGAAGAAAAATGTTTTAAAGAGACAATTGGTAGTTAGAACTATCTGATAGAATTAATTTAAAGATAAAAGCTCTTGTTTGGGGTTAGCTGGAAGACTGGGTCATTAGGGAACTTTTTAACAAATGATTTCAATGATCAAAGTGTGTATGATTTCTCTTTATTTGTTATATTGCTAAAAATACATTCAGCACAAGTTGTCCTTGATCATAGAGTAGACCAAGGCTGAGAAAAGCCATTTAATGGTACTGTGTCTGGTTAAGTGGCACACAGGGGCCTTGATGCTTCAGTGGAGGGGAACATTACAACAAGGGTATTCCCTTGTCAGATTTCACCATGAGGGGACTATGGACCCGAGAGGCAGTAAATGCATCAAGCTTAAGGTTTTAGGATAACTTCCACACCCTGCAGAGTACATAGTTTGTCACTGAATGTGAAAGTTAACAGAGCCACATTCTGACCTGATTATTTTTGTACCCTTCCTGGAAACGGAGCCAGAGCTTCATCTTGGGTCAAATATTGAACAAAATCCAATTACAGAAGATAATTGAACCACTCTTCAGGAAGTCTGGACAGGCATATTGCAGCTGGCTCCTGGGGAAGGCTGAGGGATTAAGCAGAATCATGTAAGTGACGGTTAACTAGACGCAGGTCACCAACAAAAGGCACATGAATGACGATAGTGGCAGATGTAATGCATATTCATTAGAAACGGTCTGTAATGTGCAAGGAAAATAGATACATCATTTTAAATAGACCCAGAACTCACCAGCCTGCCCACAGGAGCATCTGTAAATTATATCACCTTTAATATTTCCCCTTAGTGATTCCCACTGCCCTTCATGTTTTAGGGTTGATGATGTAACCCAGGGTCCCTTGCATTGTAATTGTGTGCCCAGTTCAAGGCTGTGGCTTCAATCTTGGGGTGCTTTCTTTGTCTTGATCACTCACTCTAATAGAAGCCAGGTGTCATGTCATAAAGGATTCAGTCAGGGACTTCATTCGATAGTGGCAGAAACAGAGATATAGTTTATCAAGAAGAGCACTTCTGAGTTCACAAATGAACTGGAGATCTGGCAAAGTCTAGAAGCTCCATGTTGCCAGACTATGACAGTGGTCCCTTTATGTGCCATTTACATAGTGCCTGCTGTATACCATGAGCACTGAAGTACATCTGTCCTTTACTCGTGGCCCGTGGTCAGGGGCTTTCAAGTCTTTTTGCCTACTGGATTTTTTCATATGCTGATGGAGTACCAGAGATAATACCATTCCATCCTGATCCATCCTTGACTCCATGTGTGTCTGCTCTGGCATATTTTTAGCCACAACTAGCTCCACTTACCCCCCTTCCCAGACAGCTGCATGTGTAAGTCTCTTGCCAGCTCATTCCTGACCATAGCCCAGATATAAAACCAAAGTAACTCCAGGATGTACATCTAAACAATTTCTGTAGGTATCCAAAACCACCTACTTTTTTGTGATTTTTGTGTTTTTTTTTTTCTTTTATAAACTCTGAAATTCTTAAGATTCAAGGTTCATCACTGAAAAGTTTTTGAGGCATGAGCTATTCTTGGTGAGGCACTTAATTGATAAAAGACTCCTGTGGTGATCTGTAACTGTGTTGATTGCGAATAACACTAATCTCCCTAATTTCTTTCTGTCTCTGTCTCTCTGTCTCTCTGTCTCTGTCTCTGTCTCTGTCTCTGTCTCTCTCTCTCTCTCTCAGAACTGGGTACAGGCAGGAGTGAGTAGAGAATGAATATGTGAACGTCTCCGTTTCCTCCACTGTGAGATTTGTCCCCTTTAGAGGTCACTTCCAACTGCAAGCTACAGATCACTTTCTGGGGGTCAGCTCCCTAGAGCAGAGAAAGTAAATAATTGTGCTACTGGGTTTGAAGGGAACAGATGCATGCATGAATTCCCAGGTAACTATATGCTTGTATCCTTGCCATCCAAGATTCTTTTACATACTAGTTTAAAAATAGCTTTTTTAAATAGTGCATCAAATTCTATCAATCATATACGGGTGGACATTTTAAAAAGTTTAAAAAAATTTTATTTGTGTGTGTGGTATACATGAACTGTGGCACATGTGTGTGTAGGCCAGAGAACAACCTGAAGAGGCTGGTTCTCTCCTTTAACCATGTCATGCTTTGAGACTAATCCTTATTGTTGCAGTATTTTTTAAACTGTTGATTAATAGTTTATTATAAGGATGTTATGTTAGTTGACGGAAATTGGGCATTTACATTTTTTGTCTTTTATCAAGCTGTTTTGAACAATAGTGCAAAAGTCTTTGTATGAACATATATTTTTCTTAGGATGATAGTTCATTTTATAGTACTCGTACCATAATAAGTTCCTCAAAACAATATATGAGTTACTTCCTATTCGAACCTACATTTGGTCAATTTTAGACAACCATAATGTATATGTGTGTGTGTTTTGTTGTTGTCTGGAAACAAGGTTTATTAACTCTGTCTGGCTTATAACCCAGGCTGGCCTCAAACTTGAAGAAATTCTCCTGTCTCAGCCTTTCAAGTACTGGGATTACAGGAATGTGTCACCAAACAAAGCAAAATAACCCCAATATATATAATTGTTGTAAACTATAGGTATGCTGTAGAACACTAGAATTTATTCCTCCTGTCATTTTCTTACAGCCAAATCTAGGGTTTGGCACACCAAATGGCTCTACCATTGAGCCTATCTAACCTCTCACCCCTATCTAGTTATTTAATACTGGCTAGGCTGCCTCTATTCCTACCCCCTTCCTTTTTCTAGCCTCTGGTGACCATCTTCCACTCTCTAGAATAGGTAAATAATCTTAACATAAATAACTGCCAGTAGACGTGAAGAATGCTAACTTATGGTAAATGAAACTTTCAAAAATTTTATTTATTCACGCGTGTATCAGAGAGGGCACTGTGTGTCTCTCTGGAGGACCAAGCATGACTTAAGGAATCATCCTGAATTGCTTCTACCTCATTGTTTGCTTCCCCCTGGTTTTCCTAGGCTCTGTCCATCAGCTACAAGTTCAGGCCACCACCATTTCTGCCTGGAGTTTTTACGTGGGACCTGGAATCCGAACTCAAGACCTTCTGCTTGCAAGGCAACATGCAACCCCTGAGCCATCTCTCCAGCCTGTAAACGAAACTTTTGAAGTATTTCTTTTTGTTTAAGTAAGAGTAAGAAATATGCCAACATGACTGGCTATTGATAGATTCTGGTAGAGGGGCTGGTATTATTTTTAAATGTGTACATACTGAGCCTGCCCTACTGTAAAAGATAGTTCCGAACGTGGTCACACAAATGATTGTGGTTAAGACCAGTGGATCACGAAATGAAAGAGAAAAAGAAATAAAGTGGGAAAAGGCTTTGCAGGGAAGAGCTTGGGAGACAGTCGGCAGAGGGTGCGGGTGAGATAAACAGAATGCAGTCTACACAAAAATGAGCTTGTCAAAAACAAATTTAATTAGTAATAATAATCAGGAAACATACTAAAATGAACCACCGGTTTGGGATTGCCAATTATATTTTATAGTAGTTGTACCATAGTAAATTCCTCAAAACAGTATATGAATTACTTTCTGTCCTAGCCTACATCCCAGGTCCGGATCCTGAAACGGTCTTTCTCCTGGTCTTTCCTGCAGCCAGCCACTTCCTCTAGCCCTTCAGTCTGCAGAGAGCCCCCCCATTGCCCGCAGCGTCACCTCCCGGGCCTCGCACGTGCAGTTGTTGTGGCGTGACGTCACGAGACCCGGAAGTACTCCGCGTAGGTCCCGCCCCCAAGATGGCGGCGCCCAGCCGCACAGGTCAACACCTGCTCCTGCTCGACCTGTAGTGGCCGCCTGGGCGGGAGGCGCGGGGCCATGGATGCGCCGGGCTTCACCGCCTCGCTGCTGGTGAGTGCGGGGCGCGGGCGGCGTGCACTGGACACCGGGCGGCTTCTCCCCTCCAGCGTTTTCTTCCGGGTCTACGCACTCGCCTGTCCTCGGGTCGCAGGCAGCTGGAGTCCGCACTGAGCTCCAGGGTCTGATCGCCCTCCTGGGGTCTAGGAGAGAGGTGAACAAGGAGCGCTTATTCGTGGTCTCCTCCTTTACCTTCCTCATACACCTCAGAACTTGAAAGTTAAAGAAATGGGTGCAAATGAACCCCCGAAGCATATCGCCCCGGGCTCCTCTCTGGAACACACCATGGTGGTTTGCTCATCTTAGTGACATATCGGTTCATAGAACTCTGCGTATTCTGCGCCAAGCTTAGGCATATTAGTGAGCCCAAGTAACTGCGTCTGAAGTCAGTAACTAATTATGTAGTTCTTTCAGAAAGTATGAGAATCGGCACACTTAAAAAATAAAAGAGCAAAGACACAAAATTACTTTCACAAACACAGGTCCAACAGGGGATAGTAGGTGCAGTAGATACTAGATAGATTGACTGAGGTCGGCTTCGTTGTGGAGGAGTGAGCAGAAGTACAGTAAACGCCTTAATTTTTAAAATGCACCCCAAAAGCCAGATGGTGGTCCAGAGGTGTTACTCGCAGAACTAGCTAATGATTGGACGCAAGTGTTGGAGACACAGTCGATGCGCACAGGGTCAGGTGGGGCTAGATTAAGGCTGCGGTGGGAATGCGTGAAAGGGAGGTTAGTCACACTGGTGGGGACCATCACCGTGAGTTTCGATTTGCTGAGACTTGGACAAGCCAGGTCTATGGAGATAAAAAGAAATACATAGCAGTTGTCAGAGAGCATTCTTGGCTAACAGATAAGACCCAATCATTTTTTTTCCTTATTAATATTCCTGTTGGAAACTTTTTTTAACCTGTTATTTTATTTAATTCTCAAAGTTGAAGGCTTACCCTAGTTTTCCAGTTAAGCAAGCTGGGGTAGACAGAGGATGGATAACTTGTCTTTAGTCACGTGAATAAAATCCATTTTATGGAATGTCGAAACTCAGATCCCAAGCTAGATGGCTCAGAGAGGACCCCATATCTTCAGCTACTTCTGTATACTTCTCAGCAACATTAGTGTTTGCTAAAACAGGCAAGGTGAGTACTAGAGTTAGCAAAAGAATAGTTCTATAATGAGTTTTATTAGGGTATGAGACATACACAGAATAGTATTATTTTAAAGAAATTAGGTTCAGTGAGTGGCAATAAAGAAGTCGGGTTTTAATCAAAGGACAAACATTTCTTCAGCAAAGTTTGAGGCTACTTATCCTTTCTCACTTTTTTTTTTTTAAGGTGAGAGAGGAAAACATCAGCGTTCGATAATTTCCCTGTGAATGATTTGTGGTTTCCTCTTTGAATCTTGACACTAAACATTGAAAATTGCTTTAATTGATTTTTTATTATACGAACAAAAATTGAGGTACATTAATGAAAGGTCAAAAAAAAGTTAGAGTTGTTAAGTATCCTATTTTTACAAGTCAAATATCTTTAGTTGAAGCAGTTGTATTTGTTGGACTTTGCTCTGTTGCTTATCTCCAAGATACTGTCTTTGCCCTTGACTATTTATGGTCTAGTAGGAAGCAAACATTAAATTAAAAACAGGGCTGTGGATGTAGTTCACTGGAATAGTGCTTGACATGCATGCTTAAGGCACTGAGCTTGATCAATCCTTAGAACTGCAAAACAAACAAAAATTCTATATTTAATTGCAAATGTTGATACATCTGTATCTCCTTTAACTGTTAACCAAGAACTTCAGCATGTGCTTATGCCACGTTGTACAGGGTGAAATCACAAAGGTACAGTTCAGTATTTTGTTCTTTGAAGACACAAAAGTACAAATTCAAGGTTCACCACGTGGTTGAAACACTGGCATTTCTTTTCATTTCTAAGTTGATGCGGTATCATTTCTATCATGCATTGCAGAATTTGGTGGTCTGTTGTCATTGTGCATGTGATTTTTAATCCAAGGAGTTGAGTGAAGATTGAGGACAGTTTTTCATTTGTTATCACTAATGAAAGATTTAGGGAAACAAGTCTGCTAGCAGCTGGTGGGTGGGAAGGGCTATGCAGGCTGAGATAAGAGGCACACATACCAGGAGACTCGGGCATGTTTGGGGGAAGTTCTGGGTTCTGTGGGTGTGTGATGGAGGGTCTAGGTGTGGAGCTCTTACTTATCCTCCTCTGAGGGCCTCTTGCCTAGTGGGTACAACCATCTAATTAGAAAGTTTTTGAGGATCAGTAATGTTAAAATGGCTTTACTTTTAAGTATTTTGGGTGATATTTCTTATAGCATGTAAGCAATATAAAACTCAGCCAGATAAAAATAACATCACAGATTCTATCCCATAGAGGTTATAAGTTCTATCCATTGGTGCGTATGCTTCTAGACTTCCAGAACTTGGGGTCAAAGGTTTGCAGGCAAGGGCCTTAAGTGCTGAACTGTCTTGCTGATCCCAGTTACACACTTAAAATGTGCAATTATACAGCACATATTGCTTAGTTTACTCGATTAGTTTAAGAGCATAATGTGTTTATCTGTGCTTATAGACAGATAGGTGTTTTGATATAAAAATCATTATTTGGATAAAAAATTCATTTAGTGTGGCCCCTTTTGTAAACTTTTAGGGTATGAATTTTCTAATACAAATAGTGCTGTAGTTGTGTTTGTGAGCGTGATATCTGTAGAAGAAATGTTCCAAGATAAAATAGCTAGATCAAAAGGTTTAATTTTAAGTTTTCATCTTCCATGTTTTCATTAATAGTGCTTGTATTTTACTTTAGATATTTTTCAATTTATGGAAATTAATTTGTTTTTACTCAATTATTGATGCTGAGGAAACATATTCTCATTTTGTTGGCAATTGTTTTTTTTTAATTTTTTATATTATTTATTCAATTGTGCACGTGTGCACGTGTGTTTGTGTGTGTGTGTGTGTGTGTGTGTGTGTGTGTGTGTGTGTGTAGAACCACAGGCGAATTTGGGAACCACCATGGACCGCCTCTACCTCCTCCTTGTTTACTCGGCCTGGGGATTCACAGGCTCTGCCCTACCAGGACCAGAAGCCTCCCCGGCTTCCGACCAGTGTCTATATGTGAGGTCTAGGATCCGAAGTCAGGACTTTCCGCCTGCAAGGCAGAGGCTTAACCCCTGAGCCACCTCTCCAGCCCCGGCAATTGTTTTTCCTTTCTTTCTCCCTCCCTCCCTTCCTCCCTCCCTCCACCTCTCCAGCCCCGGCAATTGTTTTTCCTTTCTTTCTCCCTCCCTCCCTTCCTTCCTCCCTCTCTCCCTTCTTCCCTTCTTTCCTCTCTTCTTCCCTCCTTCCCTTCCTTCCTCTCTTTCTTTCCCCTCTTTCTCTCTGCCTGTCTGTCTGTCTTTATTGCCAAGAATGACCTTTGACTCTTGAGTTTACATGATCCCCCTGTCCCTCAGCCTTCTAAGTATTTGGAATTATGGGCATATTTGATTTGATTTTTCTTTTGATAATTTTTTAAATTTGATTATACTTTTTAAAAGTGGATTTGTATACCTTCTAAAACAAATAGTCTCTTATAGACATTGAGTGCCTCTTGACATTAGGAACATCCTAGTAATCAAAACTGTTCAACCACAGCGTAGTTTTAAAGAATCCATACTCAAGTCAGCATACTACTTAAATTACTATTTGGGAACCATATACTGAGTTTCTTTGAAAGTTTGCCCATCAGCTTTAGACATTGCATATTTACTTTTCTTTGGCATCATGTTTATGTTCATATTTTTCCAAATTTTTCTCTAAATATAATAGACTTAAAATATTCCACTTATATTTTACTGTAATCATGAGGTACAGATTTATCTATTAATATGTGTGTAATATATAATACCTCTATTTCTTGAAAGGTGCTTGGTATACATCAGTTTTTTGCTTAAAAAGTTAATCACAAGATGCTAATTTTAAACTAAGCTTAAAGTTATCAAGGGAATTTCAAATATAATCAATATAGAAACATAAAAATACTACATGTGTGGTTCTTAAAATCAGATCTAGGTGTAAAAGGATTATTCACTGTCTGAACAGGCAGATCTCAAAGTTTTAATGCAGGTTCAATATTGATTACTTAAATGGACAAAAACATTTAGGCCTGGTGAAGAAAAGTCAGCAGGGTAAATTGTGTAGAGAAAAAAAGTTCTGAGCAGTGCCCATACTTTATGTGCTTATTTAGCTTCGAGACTGTGTCGCCCAAGACTGCCTTGACCTCAGGATCTTCCGTCTCAGCCTCTCAGTGCTGAGACTATGGAAGGGGTGTCACCACATCCAGGCACCATCTCCTATTTCTTTTATCAAAGGGAAGCAGCTCAGCTTGTCGCCACGCCCGGTGACCTGCATGGAGGAAGAGAGGCTCCTGCAAACCATGCTCTGACCTCTCCGCGTCTGCTGTGATGTGAGCACCCTAAACCCCGTGAAATACATAATAAAAAAGAAAAGGGAAAATAGAGCCAGGTAGGTGATCAGGAGTTCAAGACCATCCTTGGCAGTATATTGAGTTCAAGACCAGCCTGGGCTATGCAAAACCTGCCTTGAAATAGAAAAGGAAGGTCTAAGGAGATGGTTCACTTGGTAAAGTGCTTGTCTTGCAAGCATGAGGACACGAGTTTGTGTCCCCAGTACCCATGTTAGAAGCAGGGCATGGTGGTACGCATCTGTCATGGTGGGATACATTTGTCTCTCCAGTGCTGGAGGGCAGGACAATGCAGATGGTACCCTGAAGCTCACTGGTTCAGGTCTTAAGATGGAGGATGGAGGAAAGACATTGCTCTCTGGCCTCCACACACATGCGAGGACCTGGGGCATGGTCCTCAGCGTGTGGGGGAGAATGGAGGAGCACCTTCCTTCTGGGGCAGAGCGCTCATTTTTCTTCTCCATGCTTCCTCACAGGCTGGTGGTGTGGCAGGTACCTCTGTGGACCTGATATTATTTCCTCTGGATACCATTAAGACCAGACTGCAGAGCCCCCAGGGGTTTAACAAGGCCGGTGGCTTCCGTGGAATCTATGCTGGTGTGCCTTCGGCTGCGATTGGCGCCTTTCCTAACGGTAAATATGGTGTTGGCCTGATCACGGGATTTGCTCTCAGAATGGCATAAGGCGTCCCCTTCCAAACTATGTCAGAGCTTGTCTTCTGAATTTATTTTCTGTTCTTAATTAATTTTGAACAAATAGTGCTGTGGATGTTAGGATAGAAAAGAATGATTAAACTTTCGAAAAAGGTTTTGTTGTTAAAATCTTTTTTTCCCCCCAGTGTATGATGTGTGAGAAAGTGTGTGTGTGTGTGTGTGTGTGTGTGTGTGTGTGTGTGTACGTATGTGTGCCTTGACAGGTGTAGAGGTCACAAGATGGCCTTCAGGCACTGTTCCTTGCCGTTCCACTTTGTTTGAGACTATGTCTTCATCGTAGCCGTGTGTGCCAGACTGGCTGGCCTGCGCACTTCCGGAGATTACCAGGTCTCTGACCCCTCCAATTTCAGCATCTGTTGAGTGATGGGATTGCACATGCTTTTGCTTTTTAGGGGGGGAGGGGGCGAAGGAGGGTGTGCTGTTACTCATGTACATCTTAAGGGAGAAAGATTATTTAGTTCTCTTCAAGCCTCCTTTGGGAAGGCGTGCAAAGCCTAGGGGCAGTTCTCCAACAGGGATCAGGAAGCTCCATCAGAGTGAGAGTGAGGAAAAACCCTTCAGCTCTCAGTCTGTAACTTCATAGTCGTCCTCACGGCTTTACTCTGAATAGAGTAAGCGTGCTCTGAAACTTCTAAGAGAGAAACTTGTATATTGCAGCTGCTGCCTTTTTTCTTACCTACGAATATGTGAAATGCTTCTTGCACACCGGTGATTCCTCTTCCTACTTCCTGCCTGTGAAGCACATGCTGGCTGCCTCCGCTGGAGAAGTGGTAAGTTATGTGATGAACCCTTCAGAAGTGCAGATTCTACTTGTA
Source organism: Typhlomys cinereus (assembly GCA_023101885.1). NCBI lineage: Eukaryota > Metazoa > Chordata > Mammalia > Rodentia > Platacanthomyidae > Typhlomys > Typhlomys cinereus. The sequence continues at coordinate 2,175,165 of JALPQD010000009.1, read as the reverse complement.
CTAACAGGTACAGGTAATTGTTTCATTTGAAAATTTAAATTTATTTGTGACTAATGTAACACAAAAACTTGTTAACATGTGTTGCTTTAAAACAGGTGCACAGTGAAATGTTATTTATTTTGGTACTGAGATCAAACTATGACCTTTGAAATTGTGTTCTGCTCTGATATATCTCCAGCCTTCATTTTGTAACATTTAAATCAGAGGAAAACATACTTGTGTCCTGAACGTATCTTATGGTAAAATGCATTACGATAACATTGCTTTATGATGTGGCCCATGTTGGCCTCAAACCTCAGTGCCATGTGCTACTGCACCTGGCTTACGAGTTCTTTAAGTGTAAAAATGGTAACAATCCCGACAAGTGTCAGTGGATTAAACCTGACAGTTAAAAAGTAGGCTTGGGATGAAAGAATGGTTCACCTGCATAGAATCTTAAAGATAGTCCTAAAATCCAATCACACAGATAGAATCAAGAGGTGGAGAAAATAGCTGTGCAAGTTTTCTTGGCTTTGTTTGCCTTGGTATAACTGACTTGAAGTCACTTTTCCCCAGAATTGCTTCTCAAGGCTGATTGCAAGGTAAGTTAGCCAGAGAGACACTCACACTAGGTCTGTGGGGTGAAGGTGAAGTAGACTTTAGTGTGTGCTCAGAAACCAGGTGTTGGTGCTGTCCTTGTGGGGCCCAGGCCCAAGCCCCTGTCCACCTCTGGCCACACTCGCTCCAGCTCTCATCTTTGTCCTTCAGCTCCCCAGATTCTGGTGTGGTGTGTGGGCCCTGCAGGGAGAGATCTGCCTTTCATTACAGTCCGTCTTCACAGGCTGGTGAGAAAGATGTGAATTTCTCAAGTGTCCATTCTTTGCTCATGTCTTTTCAAACCATATGGTCTTGCATTATGCAGTCTTAGTAAAGGAAAGCGTCGTTATTAAACAGGTTTTCTGTGCCTGCATGTTGGTACCTACTATACTCTTTACATTCTGGAGGCTTAGATGGGAGGATCATGAGTTCTAGAGTAGCCTGGACTGTGTAGAGTTTCAGTCTAGCTGGGCTACACTGCAGGACCTCTGTTGCCAAAAATAAAATGAAATAAAGAAAGAATGAATAAATCTTTTTTTCTGATCAGTCATACAATGATATATACTTGCATTTAGAAAACTTTGAAAGAAAATTAGTCTTTATGACATTTGTGTAAAAACCAGCTTTAATATGGTTTTCTTTTCTCTATAGTATTTTTCCTTTAAAACATTGGTTGGGGGATTGGGAAGATGGCTTGGAGGATAAGGTGCTACCTTTTTGTGTAAGGAGTGGAGCTCAGATCCGCAGAAGTCACATTTAGCTAGGCAGGAATGGTGGTTGTCTTTGATCCCAGCACTTGAGAGGTAATGTTGGGGATCCCCCAGGGAAGCTGACTAGCTGATCGGTGAGCTGTGGGTTCATTTGAGAGATCCCTTCTTAATAATAACAGTAGAGAGCAATCAAAGAAGACACGTGACGTCAACCTCAAACCTCCACACACATGGGTATGTGTACTCTCACACTCTCCAGAATGCAGACATGTAACATGTAACATATATGTATGCAACCCCCACATACACATGTCAAAATTAAATGAGATGCTATAGGAATCTATGAATATATCTAAAATCCTTATGAATATGGTGAATTGAAGGTAAAGAATGGGAGGTCTTAACAGAAGAATAGAAGAAAATATTAATTTTAGAATGATAATTTTTAAAAGCTAGCAGGTATTGTACCACACTGTCCACCCATTGAGCAGGCAGCTCAATGATTTTCAGCATATTCATGGAATGGCACAGCCATCGCAGGTTGACTGTAGATCTCTTCTTTTTAGAAGCCCACGTCTGACCAGTCATTTCACTTCCCCTGCCCCTAGGCTGCCACTCGTCTGCCTGTTGTTCCTCTGGCTTTGCCTGTTGTGGGCTTTTCATATAAATGGAACCCTCTGTCACCCTAGTGTGTCACTGTTGTAGTATGTGTCAGTATGCCATGTGTTTTTATTGACAAATACTCCATCGTGTGACTGTACTAATTTGAGTTGTACCCTCTCCAGTTGGTGAATATTTGAATCATTTCTACTTTTTGACCATTGTAAATAATGTTATGAATACCCACATACATGTTTTTGTTTGAACATGTGCTTTGACTTCATTGGATATATAACTCGATGTGGACTTGTGGGTCGTGTCTAACTTTGTGTTTCACCCGTGAGGATCTGACCTGGCTGCTTCGTGACATGTCATCCCACAGCACGAGGCCTTGTCCCCGTATCATGTCCCCTTGTCTGTCTGTAGTTCAGCAACCTAGAGGCTGCTCCTCGGTGTCACATCGTGGTTTGATTGGCATCTTACCTCATCCTTGTGGCTAATGATAGTGTCTTCTCATTTGCATATGGTCTTTGGAAAGCTGCTTATTTAAATTCTGTTGTCTATTAAGTTGTAGTTATTTTTTTCCCCACATGCCAGGCAAAACCACTACCACCTAGTTAGGGAAGTACTGGTTCTGATGTGCTCATTGCTCTTGGACTTTCTTCAGCCTTCCTGAGGTTGTTCAGAGCTCATTTTCTCAGCAATGCTTCACAAGCCTGCCTGGTACTCCTTCCAGTCCAAGCAACCTGTTGCAGTTTTATAGAACACACATGCTGGGCTAAAGTTCATGCAGATGTGGCTGCTAAAAATAAAAGAAAAGGCAAATTTAGAGGAAATAATCTTTCATATATAGAATAAAAAGGCACAGAAAACAAAAACTACCCAAACAAAAAGTTTTAGCTGTTACTGGCTAGAAGGGTACAGAAAGTGAGAGGTCGACAGGGGTAGTTTAGTGTGGTCACTGCCGTGGCATATCTTAAATGTGACATGGGCATGGTGTGCTGCAAGCAGATTGCCAGGAAACAGAACCTATATTGTTGGTATTGAATGTGCCCACAGCTGCTTTGTTGTGGCAGCTCAGAAACAAAATAACCCTGTTCAAATTGTAGCCCTCCCCGGTGGCAACTACACGACTAAGTCTAATGATCAGTCGATACCACCATAATTACAGCATTCTGCCTTGTGTTTGCAATTTGGAAAACAGAAAATCAATCAAATAAGACTTAATAGGTAAATACAGCAAGAAGAGGCCCGTTTGCACCATTCTTTTGAGGGATTTTGCTGCACCAGATCTCTGAATCCTTCCCCACTCACCTGGCTGTGTTCTCCTCGCCTTCAGAACCAGTCAGCTGAAAAATGAACCCTGTCACCCGTCATCAGCAGGGCTGTAGCATTGCACTAGCGATCATCTTTGTCTCATGATTCTCAGATTCTCAGAACTTTTCATGAGTTCTATCCTACTTGGAGCTGAGTTCCTGTCATTTGCAGAAGTGGAAGGACACTGAGAGGTCTTTGCAGCCCAGAGCAGCCCTGTGAGTTAGTGTCCACGTGAGGGTGACACATAGAGCTTGCCACATCTCCAGATGCTACAGATTGCCTTCAAGTATCCTTATAATCCCTTTCTCACTGAGACGAGACAACGAGGGAAAAAGTCATGGTCTTTTTTTAATGGTTTCCAATAGTGCCTCTTCCAGGAGATCCAAGGAGCATGCGCTGTCAGTCACTTTCCACGTAGCTGGCTACAGGGAGACTTTGGAGACGGTTCTGGGAACTCTGAATGGTCAGCAGGGCTCCTGGACAGATCCCTGGCACAGATCTGGGAGCTGCGTGCTCTCCAGTCTTAATCTCCCCAAGTAGCAGCCACGGACTGTGATGGTCTTAGGGATTTGAGACTTCAGTGCATGAGAAATGCTAAGAGTCCAAACACATGGAGATCAACATGCTACTCCCTGGTTCTCTTTGGAGTTACAAACTTTGTTTTAGACC